>JAENHJ010000128.1:617500-1057989 GCA_025330945.1 Mucuna pruriens
TTCTTGAGTGCCAACCAAATCCTTATCAAAGGGCAAAGAAGACCTTAAAAATGCTTGATGCATGATATCTCACATGTGGTTGAAGGGTCATTACATTGTATCATAGTCAAGGCAGTTTGTACACTAACATTTTTGACAAATTTATAAAATATATCAATGACCAATATGATATATTGCCACTTATCTTTTATCACCTAAGATTGGTGAATCTTGATTTGCATGCCTAGGTTGCTAGAGTATGAGCTTTTGATCATGCTACTCTACTATTGGAATGTTCTCCATGAAAAACAAGCCAACATACTTACATTTATGTATTTCTACTTTGTCATTATCATGTTCTCCATGAAAAAGGATGAGTAGGAAACATCCCCTCCGATGTTGTTGCAATTTATCATGATGATACCTTCTTTCCCATTCAACCTCTGCATGTCAATTAGACACTACTCAATGGCATATTCAAGACTATCCTCTAACCCCTCATGATGAAGATCCCATGAGACTTTGTCTTGCACAATGATACCCCAAATCTTTATCACCAATCTTCCCTAACATCCTCAAGGATCTTATAATAACAATAGTGAGAACCTTGAAATTGTGTTATGATGGCACACTTGTAATCGCTTTAATGGCTTGAGTGGTTGGAGTGCACCAGTCAAGAATCAAAAGTCAATGTCCAAAAAATAATAGTGCTTAATAAATACATAAGAAATAAAGAACAATGAAACTTACTTGAAACTAATAGGACATATGATGACCTTCCTAACAATATCCTTTTGGATCTTCTTTGATTGTGATGAGCAAGAATAGGGTCTTCTTGGTGAGGTATGTTGTCATCTTGTTGAGGTACCTTCTAACTTTGTGCTTTCTGTATTTTAATTAAGTAGTTGAAAAATAATTGTAATATAAAATTAAATTTAATTTTCATATAAACTTTTGTTGAAAACTTGGGTTGCATGTTTTTCAAGAAAAGTCTCGAATAAGATTAGAGTTGTCGAATGCACATCTTTCGAGGAAATGATCTTTCATGAGAGAATAATTCTTCCAAGTTCTGAGAAACCCAAAGTCAATAATACAATGTCATTGACACACTTTCCGAGACAATTAGCATGCACTTGAAGGTAAATCACTTGTTGACCTTCTATTTTTGGCAAAAGGTGATTATACCATTTATAGTTAATTACCTTACCACTTTTGGTATCAAATTCAAAGCTAAACTTTCCATTTGAGGTAAAATGTGCTCAGTCCATTCCCTTGCCTTATTTGGAAAAATGCACTTTTCCATACTTACCTTTGACCAATGTATGTTAGAACTCCCCTTAACCTTTTGACATTGAGTTGCCTTAAACCCTCTATATGAAGCCCTATCAGCTGGGACCAAAGCTCTCCTTTCATCTCTAGAAGCTTTGATTTTCATCTCCCTCATCCATACCTCTAGTATTGATCTTTAAGCTCATTCACTAAAGTTTTCCTTTCAAATATTCACTGTAGGTAAAGGAAGTTTGCCTTTTTGTGCTTTCGTGATTGAGATGTGTAATATGTTAAATTTGAATGTATTTAAATAGATCAAAGTATGTTATATTGATCTAGATTAAACATTTAAGGAAATGCTTTTGAATATATGAATGTATGTGGAAAATATGTGAATTTGAGATATGTTGTTATTGGTGGTTTTGGTGAATGTAATGAGTTTATTATGTTATAGAATGAAGTTTCGGGTAGTGTTTATGAGATCTTATATCATTTTGAGTGATTTTCATGGTGAAATTGGGTGGAGTTATGAAACTGTTACATGCTTTCGTTGAGAGAGTGCCTCTACTTGCCTAGCAAGGCTTGATTTTCTGGAAAACATTATAAGTGCTTGTTGGGCGAGATTTGGTTCTTTTTGAATGCCTGAGAAGAGAACACTTACAACCTGGAGAATTTCCCTATTTCTCTTAGCGAGCTCTAATCTCACTGAGCAAGTGTTCATGAATTGATGAACACTATAAATGTAGACTCATAATGAACCCAAAAATTCATGCTTTTTCCAAGTAAGAGTTATGTCTTGCTAAGTGAAAACTTTAGATACCCATAAAATACTAAATTGTTGGGAGAGTCATCCACTTACTAAGTGAAGGTTAAGAACTTTGAAAATTTTAATTTCCTTGTGAGTAGTTCGGTAAGCGAGTCATGTTTTTCTTGAGCGACTTAAATAGAGATGAGGGTGCAAACTCTTTATGGCTCCACTCGCTGAACGAACCCATTGGATCATTGAGCAAATTAAAGAGTAGGACCTTTAAGATTTGCCTCGTTGAGCGAACAAAATTCTTCATTGAGCAAACAAACTAAGGGATGCATTCAACGAGAAAGGAACTCGCTGAGCGAAAAAGTCAACCTTGAAAAGTAAATGAAGAGAATTCATTGAATGAACCTATAGACTTGCTAAGCAAAATTAATATAACTTAGGACATATAAGTGAATACCCTTTTCTCCTTAAAAACCATAGTAGCCACTCTTAGAAATCTATCTTAATAAGAATAAAAGTGAATAACCTTAAGATTTGCAAGTGGAACCTTAAAGAATGATGACTCATAAGTTTTAAATACAACCTTTATCTATATATACGACAATTCTTACAAGTAGTGTCGATTTGAGAATAATATTCATATATGTTTTGTTATGTGTTTGATGAGACATATTGAGTATGTGAGTCAGTAGTTTTACACTATGATGCGAGTAGGCACGTAAGTTTGGCTGGCTGTTTGGATTGGGCCTTCAAACCTAGTGTCAGATAAGAGGTGTGTGATAAGTCATATTTTATACACCTCACAGGGACTTAAGATGAGTACTTTTGACATTATTTGGTACTTAAGAATCTTGTCTTAGCTAAAATTCAGATTATGGACCTAGAATTAGGGAAAATATAAATTTGTGCTAATTTGGGAATTTTAGCTAATAAAAGATTGGATTCGTTTTGCAGGCCAAGCAAAGGATATCTCAGCCCACCAAAGTAGAGTCTCGGCCCAAGAGAAGCCGTCCCAGCCAGACTGACTCCCTCCCAGACTGACCGACTATGTAGCCCAGTAGCCTAAAGGAGCAAAGCGGCCTATGTGTAATGGCCTAGTCAAGACGACCTAGCTTAGGCCCACTCATTTCAGCCAAATCCAGCTCAACGACACAAGGAAGATCATTGGAAGGGTAGAATAGACAATTCAAAATCTATAATTTTGTTAGGAAAGTTATTTAAGGTTAATGTGCATCACAAGGAATCCACTATTGTATATATATGATCCCCGTGCAAGTCTTAAGGCGCGCTGGAATTCAGACCTAATTCCATATTCATTACATTCCATTCTCTCACTCTCACGTCCAACATACACGATGGTGCATGGTGTTTAGTGGCATCTCTCTCGATTAAGGAGGTGCAGGTCAAGAATTGGGAGGTCGAAGGTTGTTAGAGAAGACCGATTGGTTAGCCAACACACTTTGATGGACCCGATCCTCATCGTCTTGACTATTGATGGTGAACCATCGTCATTCTTCCATGGCGATCGTTGTGGAAGATAGAACCATTGAATTCGTGCCCTGTAATTACACTCTGTTTATGATAATACAAGTGGTTTCTATTGCTTATCTCTTGATTATGAATCCTGCATTTCAATTTGCTTTGCGGTGTTGCGATTGCACATTGTTGAGTATACCAACGTTAGACTAGGCCTATTGGAATATGTTTAACAACTTGAGTAGGTAATCGATTAGAGAACCTAAAATCAACTCTGAGTTTAATCTTTGCCAACTGATGAGGTAGCGATTGTGTAAATCCTCGATATGGGAATGGACGAATGTTTGGTGATTGTCATAAGAATCTCAAGGTTGATTCAAGACATAATCTCGGATGAAAGATGTGGAACCGACTTGTTTATTGGAGCTCAGTATGAACACAGTAGTATCAATAGAAGTAGTCTAGCTTAGATTGCATTTACTTTTATACTTAATTTACTTTTTGTGCCTTATATTTCTGCAACACAACTCCCCCCTATTTTCCTGTATTTGAGTCCGAGACCGAGTCTAGTTCGACTCTGTTGCGTCTGAGTCTTCGCTTAGCCGAGATCATGTTGGATCTATCTCTACCGAGACCAGATCGGATTAGCCTTTGCCGAGAGCAAGTCAACATTCTACACTTAGTGTTTTCTGCATTGATTCTGTTCTGCACACTAAGCCATAATCGAACACACTGTGTCCTTGAGAAGAATGACCTAGGGTTGTCTATACTATAGTTAGCTTTAGTTTTATTTGATAAATGTCACTACGACAAAAAGCAAGTTATCCGTGTGCGACAATCAGGTCTCAAGGATAGGGAGGTGGGAAATTCCATAAGGGTCCAAGATCATTGCAAACATTGTGTCATGGTGAGTCACTACCCATGTATACTTATCTCGACAAACCACCTATCTCATCCATATATTAGGTCATAGTGTTTCCCCCAATGGTTTCTTTGGCACATGCTGTGTTGTGATAACTTAATAGTCGTGTATACTATGATAAGGGAAAGTGTTTGATTGGTCACTCAAAGTTAGAGTCTCCATGGAGTAGGACTAGTTTATATATACATTGGTTGTTTTCAAGGAGTCAGAGTTGATGTTTTATCTGAGCATTTGTATTTTATGAGATTTGGATGTTTATTATATTTCTTACATTTTATTTAAATATGACATTTATTGTAAGCTTACCTTTATGCTGCTTCTTGTGTATGTGCTACTATAAGGATCTTGAACTATGTTTCGTTGGGAGCAGATGCCAAGGTCGCCGAGGAACTTGTCTCAATCCTGCTTGTCATTCAACAAGATACATATAAATACTTTCTCTCTATGCTTCATGGAGACCATGGTGGGCCTAGGAGGGGCTTGGACGATTAATCCAAGCTTGGAGTGCATCAGGTACTGCAATCACATCACCGTTGACTTTGCACCATGTGTCACTACCCTGATTTTAGTTATGTTTTATGCCATACTAGACTTCTATCTACCTATACGAGAAATGTGGAGTTGGCCTATGCACCTCACCCAAACTAAACAAACTAGGATTTGTCGTTGTGATCCCACATGTTTTGGACCATCCCCGTCGTCATAGAGTAAACCCTAAAGTTGTCCAACTAGAGTCATTGTCTCACCCCTCTCCATTTTTGTAGTTAGTGTATAACTAGCCTAGGGTGTGTGTGTCTTGTATCCCCTCCCTTTATGATGGTGTATTAAGTAATATCTTTTGTAAGACTTATGTGATGCATATTTTATTCGTTTTGGGTTGTCTATACCATAAGACAAGAACGGTTACTTGTGGCCTTGATTTATAGCGAATAATTCATACGTGTTTTCTTTCATTAATTAAATAAGATATTTTCAAATTAATTGAACCTTTATACTTTAAAGATGAGTTTGGTTTTCATTATAGTGGTTGGGACATTTCATACCTTCTCTTCCTCACCCATGTTTGTGATGTACCATACTTCCTCGTGCTTTTGAGGTACCTCATCCTCTTGTTGAAGAGGAAAATGCAAAGAAGACCCTACCTCAATATGTTGAGTTGCCCCCCTCCCCAAAAAAAAAAAGAATAGGGATCATCATGAAGCCTATAAATGATGGTAGGAGTGTGGTGTTGGTAAATGGTGGTGTAACAACTTTTAGTGACATAAAGGTGTTGTAGACTATGAAGCTAGTGGTATAGGTCAAACATGTTTTTTTATATAAAAATGGAAGTGTAAGTTGTCTTTTGCACTACATGCACATAATTTATGTAGCAACATCACCAAATAGTGTAAGTTGAGCTCCTCAACCTTTGGTCACATGTATCTTGGTTACTTCATCCTTATACACACACATGCGCCTAGTCTATATAGCAAGATCACCAAATGGTATAAGTCGGGCTCCCCAACCTTTGGTCACATGCATCTTCCTCTATCTTGGTTACTCAACCTCATACATTACTAATGCTATAGGTCAAACATGTTTTTTATATAAAAATGGAAGTATAAGTTGTCTCTTGCACTACATGCACCAAATTTATGTAGTAAGATCACCAAATGTTATAAGTCAAGCTCTCCAATCTTTGGTCACATGCATCTTCCCCTATCTTGGTTACTTTATCTTTACACACACATGCACCTAGTCTATGTAGCAAGATCACCAAATGATATAAGTTGGACTCCCCAACCTTTGGTCACATTCATTTTCCTCCATCCTAATTACTCTCTATCTCTCTCTCACATACACACATACTCACATACACACATACTCACATACACATATGTATATATAACCTAAGGTTGTACATATAGGAAATAGGATAAACTTGAATTTTTCAAAATTATAGTACAATGGGAGCATACACCACTTGAGCTAATCATCCTCGTCCTTGTCAATGTCTTCCTCTTCTTTGTCCTCATTGTTATATGTTATTGAAACATCTTGTTCATCTTTTAATTCATCATCATTCATCCTTGATCATTGTTATGAATAATTATTTGATCATGTTCACTAATTGTTTCGTCAATTAATTCAGTTACTGGTTCAACTATCGTAATTGGTAGAACGAATAAAATCTCATCATCCTAATAAGATATTTCCTCCTCTATATCATCAACTTTGACATGACATCTTGATTTTGTCGTGAAAGACGCATACCAACCACGTACATCTTTGCAGATTTCTAGATAAAGAAACATAGTATATTTATCTTGACTATTTTACAAGGATTAATAGATCATATCAATTATACCTTCTATTTATCTTAATATCGATGATGTTATATAATAAATGAACCATTCTATTTCTTCTTAGATCAAACCATTCACAATAAAACACAATTATCTTATTACTCAATTCATATTATCAAACAATTATATGTTGTAAAAACCATCTTCTCCTTCAATATATAACTCGATCCTTTTATGTGCAACCCACAACTGATTGTCTTTTTACCATTTCTCCAACCCTTAGTGTGAAACATGTACCTATTAACCAAATACATGTGTCGCGATGTTGCATTTAAATCAAGACCTAGAGTTGATGACTTTATGTTTGTATTGGTCATCCTATACCTCTCTTCACATACCTATAAAGAAGATACACATACTTAACTAGATAGGATGTTTTTAATAAATACACCACTTGAGTACATTACACTTACATGTCTTAAACCATATTGAAAACTCTACATATGTTTAACCAAAAGCATCCCAATCATGCATTGATCAAGTGACATTTACACTCATTTTACGTCCGTCTAGTCGATACTAGTAGTGCGAATGTCGAAAATGATACTTAGTATTTCACTCTATTTTATCATTTTCTTAGAGTTAATTAACTTAATTACTATGAAAAATATGTCTTCTCTCTTTTCAGTGTTTAGTTAGTTATCGAAAAGTGTTTTTTTTATAACAATAATAATAATAATAATAATAATAATAATAATAATAATAATAATAATAAAATAAGCTTAACTTGAAGTGAAGTACAAGATGTGACAAAACAAGATTCCAGAGAATCATTACAATAGTTGAGATGATGCAACCCAATGGATGCAGTCCCTGTATTGAAGCATTACTCCCCATTAGCCAATTACAAAAGGCAAGAGAAGTCCATGTGACAGCTCAAAGACATTACCCAGCTATTAAAACCACCTATCATCTCTGAAAGCTAATAAAACCGAATATTAGAAAGCTATTAACCAAAACCATAACTAAAACATTACTCCGGAGTGCTATGATTGAGCACGGCTTAGGCAAACAAGTATATCATTCAACCACATTTTTTTTACAGGCAAAGTGAAATATGTTGTACTCTAAGATGGCCCGTGGCATAAGTATGACAAGGGATTACTATAAGTTTTGCACAATCCTTAAGAGATTTAGACCACATCTGACCCTTAGCCGCAAAACCCCCGGCATATTGAAAGCTCAACCACACATTAGCTTCCTTCATGTGTTGATAACAAAATGACACGTATGTCTGTGATGATGAATTCCACTTGCACCAATAAAATAAAATAAAGGGATACGTAGTATATTGTAGATAAATTAATGGGGGTCCATTTTTGCAAGCTTAAAATTGATAAGGGTGAAAAATGGGCACCGAAAACAGAATCTTTAGTAAATTAGCATTTAAGTGTTTATTTATGAAACATAGCTTCTACAATGGCAAACCCTAAACACTCAACCTCAAGCACACTGCATAATACATGCTTGCAGTTCATAAATCACATAAGAAACTAGCGTATATATGGATTAGGGGCATTGGGTTTATAATTTTTACTTTACAATTTCAAGCTCTAGGGACAAATAAAAGACTAATTCAATTACTAAATATTGCACTCATTTCAAACAACATGGATTCAAATCTTATTGATAATGTGAAAACCTTATTAATGAGTAACTTGTAAGCACTTTGTGAGAGTTTGTTGAGTGACACCTTCGTTCACCATATTCTAGTGAGTTCAAAATCTAACTTAATCACTTAAACTTTTCTCTATATTAAAAAAATCTACTAACAAATCAAATTTAGGCTTAATTAACTAGTATAACTAGAGTTTTAAAGATAAAAAAAATAGCATCTATTAACAAAGAACATAAGCTGCTTTGTGATTATCTCTTCCTAGTTTTCCTTTATACGACAGTGGTGGGTCTAGCTAAGTCTTGCTTGAGACAAACATCGGTGGAATGTGATGATGTGACTATATATTATGCGCGTGGAGCCTTAATTATGCTATGTCTATTCTATTTGTTATTTTTTATGGATGATATGTCTATTCATTTGAATCTATACCACATAACTCCACTATATAACCACCATTTCTTTTAATGTTGTATATGTGCTATTCTGCAGCCTGGATACGATAAGATATAAGAAGAGGAAAATAATTAAACATTAATTTTATTTATTGTTTAGTATCTACTAAATAATAATAAAATAAGATATAAATTATATTTAATGAAAAATTTATTATTTTGTTAAAATTATATATTTTTTTAAAAGATAACTTTTAATTTAATTGTTTAATTTTTAAAATTATAAAATTGCATAGTTTTAACTAAATTATATAAAAATATTATTTTATTTATGTACTCAATTTTCTTAAAATTATAAAAATTATATTAAATTTTTAAAATTATAATTATTATTCAATTTTTTGAAAAATATTTGTGTAACAATTATTGAATTTTTAATATTTTGATTAATAATATACTTTAATTTTACATGTGAAAATTATTATTATTATTATAATATATATAACAGAACAATCGAATTTCCGAAAACGAACAAAAACAATATAAGTTAGCGACACAAGATTAGATTACAACAAATATTAAGGTTTCTATATAATTTCGATATACAATTACATTGATAAAGAACACATGCAATGAAACTGAGGGGGGAAAGGGAAGAAAGGAGAGGGAGGAGAAAGAGAGGCAAAGGCAGTAGTGAATTCAGGACCTGAAGTGAGGACAATTAATAAATATATAATCACGTAAATGGTAGTTTAGGTTAGTTGATTATTAGAAAATTTTAGTTAAATTTGCTTTTAGTAAAATAAAAAAGATAAAAATAATCATGACACTTTTTTTATAAAAAAATTTAAATGTAGTGGATTCAAATTTTTAAGATTACACCCCCTCCAAAAAATAAAAAAAATAAAATTGAAACATATAGTTGAGGACACACGTGACTATCTTCGCATTTGATAGAACTAATTTCGAACAATTAAACATATATAATACATGTGTACCATAATTGGAACACACAATATATGAAAGGCACTCAATAGGAACTAGGTCTATACCACTAGGCAGAGGTGAAGCAAATGGAGGAGAGACACTAGTGTTGTGTGTGAATAAGGAGCAACAAAATTAACAAAGACTAGAAATCAAGCTAATAATGAAGAGGAAAAACACATCCTTGTCAATGTGAAGCCTAAAGATACAGACCAATATTCCCAATAACAAAGGGTCCTCAACATTGAGTGATGGATAGAGACGGATGGGTGAGGTGCGCAAAAGAGTGATATATCATGACAACTTCAGCATAAGCTGAAGTTAAAAAAATATCATGATATTTTTATATATATAACAGCTTATTAAAAAGCCATAACTATTTTTATAAATGTATCCAAACACATTATAAAATAAGTTGAAATAAACTATTTATATGGTCTTCTAAAAGGCACGCAATATATGAAACTTTATTTTTCCATACATCCTCCCATTCAAAATATTTAGTATTCAAAAGTCTACTCAAATATCTTCACGATAATTAAGTATATAGATAAATAAAAAGAATATACCCGTATGTATCATAAAAGAACCCTTTGTTAATTTATTTATGACTTAAATATCTTTTAAGTTATCATAAATAAATAAGTCCATCTAGTTTTAGTTGTAGTCTTTGCAAAATTTTTGTTAATTTTGGATTTCTATATTTTTTTAATTTCTATCACTCTAGTTAGTTTAGTGTTAATATAACTAATAAAAAGAATAATATTAATTAAGATAATTAAGATAATAAAATATTTTAAATTAAGATAATTATATTTTTGGTGTAAAATTCAATTCATTAATGTATTTATTGTTTATATAAATAAGATAATTACATATAATTTAATTAGTTTTATAACTTATTTTCTTAATATATTATGAATAGTACTTTTTATGGTGGAAATAAAGTTAAAACATAAAACCTTGTGGAAATATTTATATTTTAAAAAAATTATTATTTATATAAATATTTATAATTTAATTTTAATATTTTATTTTTATATTCCAATTTATTAATTATTATTAATTTTAATATAGTTTATTTTAATTTGTTTTTATCTTGAGAGAAAAAATTATTGCTTGAGATGTATTGAAAAAATTAAATTATATTACAATAGGTCAGCACTAATGAATTGAAATATAAAAATAATATCAAAAGTAATATATTAAAATTTAATTATAAGATCATAATTAAATTACTTTTTTCAAAAGTACAGATTACAAAATTAAAATTAGATTAGTTAATTGAAAAGTAATAAAAGAACTAAAAATAATAATAACTATTTCTCATAATATATTAAAAATAAATAATAAAAATAAATTATATATAATTACTTTATTTATATAGTATAATAAATATATTAATCAAGTAAATTATGCACTTAAAGTTAATCTAATTATCTTACTTCAAAATATTTTTCATTGTCCTAATTATCTTAAGAGTAAATCACTAATTAATTTAGTCATTAAAATTATAATAGTTAATCAAATTAGTCCTTAAAATTAATAAAATAGTAAAATAGTCTCTCAAATTATATATTACTATTCAATTTATTCTCTAAAATTGTAATAGATGATTAAATTGGTCCTTAAAATTAACAAAATATCAAAATAGTCTTTGAAATTGTAATTATATATCGATTTGAATTCTTAAAAATGTAATACTTGATTAAATTGGTTCCTAAAATTAAAAAAGATTAATTTTCTCATAATTTTAAAAATTTTAAAAATTTTATTTGAATTTTATTTTACACATTTTAACCCTAAACTTATATAATTTTATAAATTTTATATAAGAATTTTTTTTCAAAAAGGAGAAATTAATCCCTTTTAGTTTTAGGGACCAATTTGATCCATCATTACATTTTTAAGAACTAAATTAATATATAATTACAATTTCAATGATTATTTTGACATTTTATTTATTTCGGGGACTAATCTCATCGTTCATTACAATTTTAAGGATTAGATTGAATAATAGTATATAATTTGAAGAACCATTTTACTATTTTATTAATTTTAGGGACCAATTTGATAGATCATTATAATTTTAAATATTAAATTAATTATTCACTCTTATTTTAATTAATATTATTCATTTTATTAATATGTAAATACTAAACTAATTAGAATTAATAATAAAAACTAAAAAAAACATAAAAATATCAAAATATCAAAATAACAAAAATTTAAAAAAATTAAAACTAAATATAAACATATTTAACCACTTAAATCATATCTAAGTCTATTTATTTAATGGTATTAAGTGGAGACTTACAAAACATAAAACTTCTTTCGTCCGTACATGCAAGCACAAGTGAAATCCCAATTAATCAAAGACTAAGGATATATAAGTTAATCTTTGGCACAATCAGCATGAGCGAAAGAAACCTTTCCCCCTTGAAGATCATACTCCACTTCAAAACCAATTTGCGCCTGATTTCCGAAGATGGAACCATCTGCGTCAGGGGTGGGTGATACCAACAAGCAAATCAAGTTCAACTTGTCATCGACCAAAGTGAGCAAGTTTGTAGCATCCACGCGAACCTTGGCTCCCGTAAAAAGAAACACAATATCAGGAAAACTTTCCCTATTATCTTTATTCCTAAAACAAAAGTCGTATGAGTCTGGAGGATTTTTCTCCGCCTCAACACCATACACTTCCTTCACCAAAGCTACAAACTTATCGAAAAACCTTTGCTCCAGAATCGTGAAAGTGGTCCCAGAATCGATGAGTATGTTGCCATCAGTTTGACCTAATTTACTTATCTTCACCTTCTTTCCTCCAACGCTGATGCCTTCAAGATTGAGGTAGTAGTAGCTGGGTCCAGTAGATTTGACTATGAGGGGAGTAGACACAACCCCGTTTCCTTTTATAATTGCTTCGTTCCCGAATTTCATTTTGCTAGTGGAGTTTGAACCGAAAGGGAGGAAACAATAGGAGAATTTGCGACCGATTTGATCACCTAGTTGTGAAATTAGTGACAATGGCCCTACTCCAAGACCCACTAGTCCTGTGTTTTTCTTGGTCTCATCCGCGGTGTCATTGTAGTAATATGTACATCCAAAAGTGAACTTATTGGGAAATTGAACACCTTTGGAACCAAAATTAATTTTATCAACACCCAATATTCCAAGGACAAATGATTTGTCACCGTATCCATACCCGTACCTGCACTCGCTTGAGTTTGTACAAGCACGTTGGTTTTGGGGGAGTAGTGTGCAAGGTTGTGAATCACACGACGCAGTCCTGTACGTGGAAGACTTTCTTGGATCAAACAATGGAGCGTTTTGGGGTAAACATTTCTGACAAGGGGCACACTGCACCCAAACAAGATCACTCCCTGTGTCTGCAATAGCAAACCTTTCCACTGGAGGGGTACCAATGTAAAATCTCATCAGGTATTCACCGTTGCCTTCGTCTGCAATTGTAATAGTTTTGGGCGGTCCATTTTCATTTCGCGCGAGACTAAGACGTTTGGACCGAACAATGGAGCGCAACGCAGCGTTTTTTATGCGCTGTGATTGAGTGAGTGAAGGGTTGTATAAGGGTGACAAAGGTGAGTCACGGTGAATAAGATCCACGCTGAAGCCACTTACACTTTTAGTGTCTTCAGCTAAGGATGCAATAGAAAGTAAACATAGGATTGAGAAACAAAGTAGTACGAAAGCACGCATGATTGATGATTGGCTAATTTGGAAGGGATGATGGGAGAGTGTTCAAGTGCTTCTATTTATAGAATTTAATTTCGGTTACGCGTGAATGTGCAGCTTCTTACATTCGCGTAAATTTATAAGTTGTCAAGTACTTTCTACGGCGACTTTATTATTATATTCTCTAATTTCCATCATACTTGCCTTACCATATCATGTGATAAATTAGGCTGGTACGATGAAACATCCAATGGCAAATTGGCACGTGAAAAGTATAGATATAGTAAAGTAGCAATCAAAATCGATCATTGGAAAAGTTTTTTTTTTTATAAAAAAATAGACACCACATGTTCTTTGTTTACACCAATCAATCAATCAATATATAACAATGTAATCGAATAGACGAATAGAATTGTCTTTAACGAAGTATATTAATAGGAAACCCAAAGAAAATTATATTATATATAGTATAATTATTTTATTTTTTACTTATTATATATATTATTAAAAATATACTCTAAAAAATTAAAGAAAATTAAATGTTAATTAAAAATTTTAGTTTGCTTATTAGACAGTGAAGTGAACAACTATTCGAGTAAAGTAATATAATACGGAATTCTATTAAACAAACAAATACAATTATTATAAGAATTTGTTTTTAAACCATTTGCTGGTTATTTTATTTCAAGCATTAAAGCATAGCTCGGGATAATGTGTTAGGAACTAGGACACTCTCCTTTGAGAGACAATTGAGCTTTAGAGAGAAAAGTTACTTTAACAATAATTCCAAAGTTACTTTAAGAATAATTAAGCTTTTATATATATATATATATATATATATATATATATATAATATAATATAATATAAAAATAAAGCCAATGTCAATTTTATTTAAAATCAAGAGTGATAAAATGCTATAAAAGGAATATAGAGAGGCAGGATATGGTGCATAAGTAGGATATGAAACGAGAAATTTTCATAATCATTTTATTGAGAGTTTAATTTGTACGTAGTATAAAGAATTCTACCATGTCATGAAACCATTAAAAATATCTCAGATATCTTTTTAAAATGGTTATTAATTGTAAAAATCAATAAATCAACAGTACATCACAATTTATAATTAAATAATAACATAAAAAACTTATAATTTTGGTTGTATTCTTTCATTAATATTATCTTTAGAAAGAAGTTCCGAACTTGACATTATTTACAAGATTTAGGCGTTAAGCAATTTTTCGTCCAAAAAGAAAGCATTAAGAATTTCGAGCAAGAAAAGAATGAGAAAGGAAAAAAAAAAAAAACGAGGCCATTTTTTGAAGCTGTGTTGGTATTGTAGCTGGGAAATGGGAACACAAGATTTATTAAATCCACAAAAGGTGGGAGTACTATGAAATTCCTTTAGATGACCAATCCAATTCGATGTTTCTTCTTTTTTTAATTTTATTTTATTTAAAAAAATAATGCAATAATTAATGCTATGAGAGAGAGTATATGCAAACATGAGTGAGAATCTTTATGTTCTTTTTGGGACTTAGAAAGTGGAATGTGAACATGACCTACCGTTCATACAATACAAAAAGTAGAATAGAATATCAACTACGGCCTTTCTTTTTTCTTTTTGGGATGCAAATATATGCAAAGAAAATGATGAATTGTTCCTTTACTTTTTTTTTAAGATAGTGGTGTCATGATAAACAATTATAAAATGAAATGTGAACATGAGAATGCAAGACTTTGTACGTACTCTTAAAAAAAATCTATTTAACAACCAAAACTTTATGTGATTAATGGGATAGCGACTAAACTATCATCCAGTAGATTTTTTTTTATTCATTGGAACAAATAAATCATCCACTGGATACTGATCACGATTACAATAACACTCTTAATGACTGAATTTAGACATCCGTCCCTAGTAACAACAGACATAATCGGTCACTAATTAATAATATGTAGGTTGTCACTATATTTTAATTGCTTTTTATTGGGAGACCGCATTAGCACTTGGTGTATATATGTAATTGCTAATTCGATAGCAGAATTTAAATGCATTTTAAAAATATAGATAAATTAAATGTGGTTGCCAATTTCATCACTAGATGAGAAGCACAGCGACAGAATCTATATTGACGCATTTAATTGCTTATTTTGTTTTATCTTATTTCTAAAAAAGTATTATCTTCTTAGCAATCGTTTATTCGATTACTAGCTTGGTTGCCATTTTTTGATTTATTTAAAATTATATATATATATATATATATATATTGCAACATGGATACAAAAATAAAAGGATAATTTATTAATAAAGAATTAAATGTAGTATGCATACAAAAAAGGAAATAAAAAAATGCCATATAGCTAGTCCTCAACATAGTTAATGTCTAGATATATAAGTATTGTAACATATTTGAGGAGCACATGTTTCATTGTTGAACTTCATGTATTTGACTCTTTGAGCTCTTATTTTTCACTGACAGTGAGCTATTGATCATGAGAAAATAGTGTACAAATTCATAAAAATAAAAAATAAAATTTTTAAATAATGATATATGTTTAAAATTAAGATATAGTGTAGATTCATACAATAAACTAAACAAGTCTCAAACTTCTTCGGAGACCAACTTTTAGGCGCCTCACAGTTCCTGGAACTTTTCCTTGATGATTCAAGTGATGATCACTTCAAAGGTTCGTGCAAATGCAAATATTTTGCAATTTGTAATAAATACTTCTTTATTAGGTTAACAGTTAGCTAGTGAACCTACTATAAATATTCATGGAAAAAGGTTTTGTAAATGGTACGATAAAGAAAACTTATAGACTGATGAATAAGTATTTTTCCATGCAGATATTTATTCTTCAAATCCT
This sequence comes from Mucuna pruriens, assembly GCA_025330945.1. NCBI lineage: Eukaryota > Viridiplantae > Streptophyta > Magnoliopsida > Fabales > Fabaceae > Mucuna > Mucuna pruriens. The sequence continues at coordinate 633,805 of JAENHJ010000128.1, forward strand.
AAGTTCCCTTTGGCTGCACCATTGTTAGTGATCTCTCGTTGTTAAATAGTTAAGGTCATTGTTGCAGTCCTAACTCAACAAAGTATAAAGCATCATAGAAAGTATCAATTACAATATATGTTTACGTGGATAAATAATTGAAAATTCTTATAAAAAGTTTATATATACGTAACTATCATCTTGGTAAATTATTGTATTAATTAAGACTTTACTTCTTATTAATTAAGATGTTACTAAATTTTCGTATAATTAAATTCTCTTATTAATTAAAAATTTAATTTTAATTAATTCAATTCAGATTTGTAAATTAAGTATAAGTTTCCATAAGAAACAAATTAAGAAAAAATTTCTATATTAATTAAAATTTTACTTAAATTATGTGTAAGTTCTCGTGAGAAAAAAAAATTAATTGCAATCTCATATATTAACTAAGAGTTTACTTTTTCTTCAAAAAAAACTAAGTTTACTTAAATTGTGTGGAAGTTCCATAAAAATTTACTTTCAACATATTAATTAAGTAATACTTTACTTAAATTACATGAAAGTTCTCGTAAAAAAAAAAACTCACTCGTAAAGACTACTTTTTTTAAGTAGAATTAATTAAGACTACTTAAATTTTTTCATAAGAAAAAAATTACTTACATGTTAATAATAAGACTTTTCTTAAATTTGGTAGAAGTTTCCATAAGAAAAATATTATTCACAAATTTTCATATGAGTTAAGACTTTACTTAAATTAGTGGAAGTTAATTCCCATAAAAGAAAAATACTTTGCAAGTTCTCATATTAATTAACATTTCAATGATTTGGTTTTGTAAGATTTTTGTATAAGTGTTAGAGTACTTGTACTTTATTTTCTTAATAATAATTTTCTTATTAAAAACAATATATATATATAATTCCTAAAAATAATAAATTCATAAATATTTTTATACATAAATGTTTTCAAATTATTGTTTTACTGTTATAAATCATTCAAAATATTTTTTATAAATAGTTAATGTTAAAAAAAATCTAAATTGATAACAGGTGTAAAAATACAAATTAAAAGGAAAAAATCCAATAAAAAGAAAAAAATAAATAGAAGTAAGAAAAATGAAAAATAATAAGCAAAAAAATTAACAAAAATTAAAAAAAAGTAAACAAAAAAATTAAAAAGAAGTGACCAAAACATGAAAAACAGGAAATAAAAAAAATTAGAAATGAAAACAGAAAGGAAAAACAGTAAGCTAAAAATAAAAATAAAAAAATAAAAGTTGTCGTTCAAAGCGGTTGCTATTAGGGACAGATGTTGATCAGTCATTTTTTGATGTTTTTTCTTGTAGTGTCATAAGAGAAATTCTACCATACCCTCTTAAATTCGATGGGTTTTGAAACAATAAATTTTAAAATCAATAGTTATTAAAACGAAATATCTTTATACCATGTAACTGTAGCCTCTATGATTTTTTTAACTCTTTCTTTCTCTGTGGACCATACTTCTTGATACGCATGAAATATAGTGTTGATGTATAACATTTCCAGGAAATTAAAATGATTACAGGAGACATCAAATTCTAAATTATTTATGATGAGACAAAAAAAAAAACACATATCCGCAAAAGTATATAAGTTTAATTCCAGTAAAACAAAAAAAATCTAAGACCAAAAGCTCAATTGAGAAAATGTAAATATCAATAACAAAGAACTAATATATATGAGTGATTATAAGTAGAATCGAGTTGCAATTATATATACGCTAATTATGATGAGTTTGAATGATTTGCGTATAGGTAACGAGGTCAATAAATAAAAAACAAAAGATAACGAGGTTGTAAGCGGTTAAAAATCATGATCAAACCCACGATGGAAATTCATTGTTTTGTATTTGTGTTATTCCGTGATGGCATGGCAACAATCTAAGTTTTTATTGGTTTAAAAAATAAGAGTTCCAAAACAGTTATATCTGTGAGGGTACCGTAGCAACTCCTGTGTTGTAATCCTTTTCGTGATATGATGTAATATGCACGACGTATATGTGAATAAAATGGAATGATAAATAATGGTGATTCGTTAGTGGCGGGGTACTGAGGTTCTGGAGGAAGAGTGTGAGCAACGTGTGCGTGCTACAGCCAGAGAATAGAAACTTAGAGAGTGAGATGACGACAATGTGCGATGGTGGTACTGAAGAAAATTTAGGCGTGTGTGTGGCTTTGTTGTGACAGAAACTCAGAAAGTGAGGTGTTGATAGATATATGGTGCTGTGTGTGCGTGACAGAAAAAAAGAGAATGGTGAGAGTGCGTTTGACACATCCTCATTAAATTTTGTAGTTAAATCCTCATAGATTCATCTACATTAAGCAAGTATTTATTCTATCTAGGAAATTTTTTAACCATTTAAAAAAAATAATTCTTTAACATTTTGAAATATGTGGAGCGTGACAAAAGAATTTAGAGCCTTAAAGGGTTGAGACAAGGGGATTCACTTGCCCCTACTCTGTTTATCATAGTAGCAGAAGGAGTAATAGGGCTAATGAGACAAGTTGTTAAGGATAATAGCTTTACAAGATGTAGAGTGAAGAAGGAAAATGTAGATATCTCATTATTGCAGTTTGTTGATGACACACTTTTCTTTACAAAGGATTCAATGCAAAATGTAATTGTTATAAAGAGTATACTCAGGTGCTTTGTGCTTATAAGGAATAACTTATTACAAGGCTATACAACATATTAATGTTAGTCTCATTCACCTACTTAGGTATCCTATTGAGGTGAATCTTAGGAAGAAAGAGACTTAGAAGCTAGTTGTACACAAGATGAGTAGAAAATTTTCCCAACGGAAACAAGCGCAACTCTTTTTGGAGGTCAAATGTGCTTCATTATATCGGTTTTATCATATTTGTTTTTATTTTTTTTTCTTTTTTCAAAATACTAAAATGTGTGAATAAGAAAATAAAGAATATTATGAGGAATTTTTTGTGGGGAGGGGAAGGAAGGAAAATACTAGCTTGGGTTCAATGGGACAAAGCTGATTTCCGAAAGAATGAGAGGCTTAGGAATAGGAGCTATGGAAAAATTTAATGAAGCATTGCTAGGAAAGTGGAGATAGAGAATGCTAAATGACAAAAACACCCACTATTACATAAAGGATTTTTTACATTAGTTAAAATCAACTTTTTACATTGGTTATGAGACCAATGTAGAATTGGGTGATAAAAATTATTATTACATTATTTTATAGCCAATATAAAAAGCATTTTGGTTCCACAAACTACATTATTGTTACATCCATGTCTCCCTTCATCTTCATCACTTTGCTCTTCCTCTTCTCCATGATTATCAATGCTTAAACATGTTTTTCCAACCCAAACACAAACACACACTCCTACCTCTTGTGACACCATTTACCCCTCTAACATTCATACTTAATAACGAAATATTTAAGTAAAATAAAAACTTAAAAGCATTCATGTGTAAAAGGTTCACATCATAAACTCAAATGTGCATAAGCAAGTTTGAAAATCATAACAATGATACTCAAAGATCATATCCTCAAAATCCAAAACAAAGGTAAATAACTTAAAGAAAACAAACCAAAACCTATAGTCCAACCTCGATATCACAACCTATCAATGCATCATCCTTTAACAACTACTAAAGGAAACATGAAGTGATAAAGCTAAAGTTCAATTTTCACGTTCCTGCCTATCTTCATCTATAAATGGTAATTAGCCCAAACACAAGCAGTGCAAACAAAAGGAGAGTGAGAACGTGTCTCACTCATACAAAAATCTTAAACAATTTATACAAATATTAACAATTCATAGAGACCTCTCAATATGCTTATGCTATGTCCAATGCTTCCTAAATATGCTTTATATGCTAGTTGTACCATCACATTTGGAATAATAGTCTAGGGATAATACGACTCAACCATCATTGGTTAGTCGTATCACAGTAGTATGATATCCTCTAATAGCACATCAAGATCTACTCAACTTGCATCGTACGCCTTGCTTGTAGGATCAAACACGATCAATAGAGGTTTCATACCAAGTAGCCCAAGGTGGTTTAGTGACTCTACCAATTGGCTCGTATCTACTTTATTTTACAGTGTTGTTTACATGATTCATGTCACTTAATCATTTATATAATTTCCACTTATAGCAAAGATTGGGCTAATGAGGGTCATCCTCACCCTACTACGGCTAGGAAACTCATCATACAACCCACACAAAGTAGTGAGTACCATCCTTGCCCTTCATGGGCCTAGGTAATTCATTATAATAGTGTCATGTGAGCCTATTCCCACTCCTCTAAGACTAGGTAACTTATCATGGTGCTCACAACCCCTTTTAACATATTTTCATGTTCTTTTCCATGTACTATATGTGTAATTCCCACTTCAATTCAAGAGATAGACACTATCATTCATTTACACAAAAGAATAGCAACAACAACATATTAATGATGAGCACGGGCATGCTTATGTAGGCTGCCCTGCATGTGTGTGCTTAAGTGAGCATGAGCATGCTCATCATTTACAACCTACAACTCTTTGGCTTTTTGCCAATTTAGTTTATTAAAAAGCTTTTTGAATCACTTAAAATACTTTTACTCTATTTAATGTTATTTTTGTTATAAAAATAACATATACATAGTTCTCGGAAGCTATTTTAGGTGAGAATATTTGGTGCCGTTTGTGGGGATGAAAGTAAGAAGATCGAGAATGACGAACCAAAGGAAAGTGGAGGGTGAGACTTGGCTCCCCAAACCCAACAAGGGGAGTCATCTGTGATCCAGGAGATAATGGCTTTGCGATAAGAAACGTCCGAGATTCAGAAAAGGAATGTCAAAGAGATTGAAACGCTACGAAGGGAGAATGAAGAGCTACAATCTCAATATAGACAGACCGACATAGGGGAGACAATCACCCGTTAACAAGCAAAAGTTGAAGATGCTAAGAATTAGGATGCTCGTTTTCATGGAGAAACAAACATGCGCTTGGAGGCAGAAAGAAGCCATCAAGGAAGATCTCGATTGAGGAAACACCCTTTTGTAGATGGAACTGTTGAAACCCCACTACCTACAGGGTGGAAAAATTTAATCCTGGATAAGTATGATGACACCATTGACCCAAACAAACATATCAATGCTTATGTAACCCAAGTGAACCTATTCACCAACAATTATGCCATCTTCTGTCGAGTGCTCCCAACATCTTTGAAAGAGGTAACTCTAAATTGGTACACACATTTACCACCCAACTCAATCGACTTACTAGACACACTCATGAAAAAATTTGGAGCATAGTATGCAACAAGTAGACTCCCACCATCTGACATCGGTAGCGTTAGTAAACTTGAGGTAGGAGGAGGATGAGTCACTTTGCTATTTCAAGGAATGCGTCTTGGCAGTAGCCATCAAAATCAGGGACTTAAACCCGAAAGTAGCCCTTGACTCGATGATCATGGCACTGAAATTCGAGCTATTCTCAAATAGTTTGTGCAAGAAGCCACCAACCTCAATGGATGAGTTAAGAGCAAAGGCTTCTAGCTATATCCAAATGGAGGAAATGACAAAATACTGAGATGGTGTCAATGTCGAGCATCAAGCGGTGGCAAGTCGCAGGTGGGAAGCAAGAACATCAAACCAGCCTATAAAGAGAAAAGGTAGGGGGAAAGAGATACTCAAAGACCCAAATACCAAGTTTTTACTCCTCTGACCACAAACAAAGCCAAGGCGTTAAAAGAGGCATTTATCGTTGAGCTAATTAGACTACCCCTCAAAAGGGGTCACCATAGGGAGCTAATAGGTCCAAGTACTATCGGTACCATAAAAATTATGGTCACACAACCGAAGCATGCAGGACACTAAGGGACAAGATTGAAAAGTTGGTTTTGTGAAAAGGGTGACTAAGTAGGGACATTTCGATAAAAAATCAGAAACAAGCCATAGGAGAAATAAGATAACTCCTAGGAGAGATGAATCTTAAAATCCCGATCGACAGGCCAAAAGGACCTCGAGACTAAGGGGAGTCATTAACACAATAGCAAATCTGACTTTTCAACAGTCAACACTCCTTCGTCGAATGGGCACTAACCTTGTGAAACTCGCACCACTCATCCCAAGAGGGACCGAGTTGACGCTGCGTGGGAGGTGGAATGTTGAGTAGTTGGAGATGATAAACCTCCTTCAAGATGTGTGCTCTTGAGGTCTTAAGTGGAGTATATTTTTCCATAAGTGGCTTGTGTTGACTGACTCCCCCTAGGTTATACTGGTGGTTGGTTTGGAATTCATGGGTGATCTTTTTCCGACAATCGGCATCGCCTTTTCTGCCTGCAGACAGTCCTCCTCGGTCTCCACATGCTTTTCAACTCAAGTTTTGATCTCGATCATGCTGGCCAGTCGAGACAAGGCTAATGAGTCACTAAAAGTACCAGCCCGGATTCCATTTTGAAATGCTTTAACAAAAAAACTTTTGATCTGGGTCATCAACTTGGACCGTGGCCACGTTAAACCATGCCAAATATTGCTTCAAAGTCTCCGTCTTTGTTTGTTTTATATCAAACAAATTTGCTACCTCTAAACGTTTTGTCTTACTGGCTGCGAAGTGGGATTCAAAGGCAGCTTCCAGGTTTGAAAACGATGTTATAGAGCATGGTGGATGGCCTAAGAACCATCTCATCACCACCCCCTCAACCTACCCGAGAATAGCTTGCAACTTAGTCGATCGTTTCCACCACTAATGTAGACCTGGGTCTAGAAAGTTTGTAAGTGCACGCATTGGTCTTGTGAACCATCAAACGAATTGACCACCAGTTCCTTGAACTATGGCGGGATAGGGTACCGTCAATCTGTTCACTAAATGGCAGGCCCCACGTCACTCGAGGTGGGGGTAGGTCAAAATGTCCCTCCGCTCCCCGAAGTGACTCCAACTGCTCCCTCAACCTAGCCTCTCATTCCGCAGCTCGCTTTAGCTCCTTCTCATGGCACTTTTCTGCCTCCTCCTACCTCTTCTTTGCCTCCTCGGTTAGCACGCCTGCTCCTCACTTCTTTCCTACAGGTTTGCTACAGCCTGCATCAAGTGCTGCAGGGCTCCCTCTTCACTTACAGAACTTGAAACTGCTTGGTTTCATGTTATTGTCATAGCTGCTTGTGGTCTCTCCCTTTCCTCCATTGTCTGGTTTCGTTCTTAATCATGGTGGGCGCCAATGTTTTGGTCTACAATAGGGTTATAGAGTCAGCAACCTGTCCCTCTACATGTCCTTCCAGACATATATATAAAAGTTCCTCTCTTTCAAATCAGGCTCTATTTTCCTGTCCCCTAACTTCCTAACATACTAGACAAAAAGACAAAATGGACCAAGGACAAGCCAAGGACAAAACAGTGCGTTTTAGACTCCGCCCCTTGGTACATCAATTACTTTCCGCCCATGTTAGATGGTCCCACGCAGGGTAATAAATGTTGGCATACGAACATGCTTGTGCCTACACTCGGTCGTCTAGGTCAACTGGTACAGAACATAAGTGATGAGTCCTAATAAAGTTAAATTAATATTTAATGATATTAAGAGCAGATTTTGTTTATATAAAAGTAATATATTGTGGTATAGTATAAAAGTAAAACAATAATAATTTAAGATAAGAAATTTATAAATAAAAGCAAGATATATAAATAATTTAATAATAACTAATTATTATAATATTGTAAAAATTTATATATATTTCAAAACTAATAATTTTATAAATATGTAGTTAAATTTAAAATTATTCATCATATTTAGTTTTAATTAATAATTCAGAGCATGAAATAAGTGTATTTTTTAAAACTAAAAACTAAATTCACAAAACATTTTTCTATTTTAAAAATAAATGTAAAATTAAGTTTAGCCAAACAAATTTTTCTTTGAAAATTACATTAAAAAACCAAAAACTCATTACCACCCTAAACATGCACTTAATTAGACAAATTTATATTTTATATTTACTCTTATATTTTGTTTCAAGCACATCAACCGCCTCTCATCCTATTTTCGACCAAAAGTTGTTGAACATATTTTGTTTCAAGCACATCAACCGCCTCTCATCCTATTTTCGACCAAAAGTTGTTGAACAATGATAATAGGAAACTTCCACATACTATTCTTTCTATCAACATTTATTATTTATTTTTTTTTATTTCTTCTTTTTTACCAAAAAAATATTATAGTTTTGGACAATTGATGCATTGTATTTAGTCTATATTTAGGAAGTATTTTAGTTGAGCTTTTATGCTTTAATATTTTCTTATGTCTTTATTTTTGTTTATTTTTATTGACTTTTATCCTTTTTGTTGAATGTGTTATATCTTGGGTGTTCTTATGTGTACAGGAGCAATATTTATTGACATTTAAAGTTAAATGGAGTCATCCTAGGGCATACTAAACTCTCAGGACCATCATGGACTCACTTTGAAGGGAAAATAAGCTATCTTTGAGCTATAACCAATTGGCACAATGTGCCTCTGAATGGCACAGTGTGCCACTAAATGGAATAGGCGTGCCATTTAGCTTGCATTTTTTAGAATTTCAAAAATTAGGTCCTTTAAATAGAAATAGAAGAGAAAGAAAATAGGGAGTTTTAGTTTTTTTTGGAGAGTAAGAGCAAGTACTCTCTTTGTAGCTTTCTCTCTTCTCGTTTGTTCTTAATTTTTATTTTCTCTTTCTATGATTTTCTGGGAATTGCTCATGATATGTGTGAGTAATTCCTTCTTCTCTATGATTAGGGTTTAGCCCTTAATGATGATTATTCTAATTTAAATTTCTTTAAGGTTGTTATTCGCTCTTGATTATTCTTTATTGATTTATATATGTTAAACAATTAGTTATCATATATCATAATTAGGAACATGCAAGAAAGTACTAAAAGGAGAACTTAACATGTTTGACTTATAATTAAAGAACCTAGGTTTTAATTCACAATAGTAGAATTAATCTTAGGAGGGTAAAACAAATTAGCAAAGGTGACTAGGTTGACATTAACGTTTTCCTTATTAAGCCATTGCAACATATTGCTAACAGTTCAAGTGGTGCCATTGTCCAATGAGGTCTCATCACCTCAATAGCCAAACTTTATGGGTACCATCAATATCTTAGCCAACTAGCTTTTCTACCAGGTCTTGCTACCATTGAACTTGTGGTCTATTGGGTGCATTAAGTGAGTTCCACTGGCCTTTCAAGAGGATCCAAGATTCTATTTATCATCCCAACTTCTAACAAATATTCCTCGATTCTTCAGTAACTACCTAGTCAAAATATTCTTTGCAAAATCCTATCATAAAAGTTCCCATTGGAAGGTGGTGATGTTTTACTAGAAGTTGATGAGCCCCAGAGGAGGTGACCAACACACAATTGTAGAGTTTTCTATACTCTATGGACAAAAGGAAAACCCAACACTTCCACGTGCTTGATAACTGCCTTCGAGCAATGGAAGAGCAATAGGCTTAACAACATCAAATGATCGAGCAGGTCCACCAATGGTACCTTTCGAACCCTAAAGCTACCCTCCACCTTCATAGTGATAAGTTCCTTCCTCCAATCCTTTATTGAATTACATTGGGAACAATGTAAGATATAAGTTTGGGGTTACTTACCTTTTTTTTTCAATTCTATTTTAGGAGTAATTTATTTCATATTTACTAGTTTGTGTCAAATAACCTTGAGTTAGAGTGAGAACTTATGTGTTGAATGAGAATGAAAATCAAAGATTCATTGTGTTAGACAAATGTGATTCTTTTTGTAACATCTGTATTATTGATTTTTCTACATGTCGATTAATTAGCATGGTCTTATTTGCTAGTATTTGGCGTTGATTTAAACTAGATATTGTGAGATTTGAGCTTAATAATGAGGCTATCTTACATAAGTGCCTCTTTTTCTTGGTTGTGTGTTAAACTTCCCATCTTTGTGTACTCTAAGACTTGTTTTGGAACCTTGTTGAGGCTACATACTAGTTTGCATGAGTAAAAATGATCAATGCACTTAGGAAATTTCTTCCTAACCCTTGAATTAGTTGAAATGTTGCCTCTTAGTAGCCCATTTTAAGCCAAACACTTTTATTTATTGGTATCCTTTGACATTCATTGAAGAAAATTATCTTGGTACCCTATAATTAAAACAAAATGTAGCAACTTGGTGGCTAAATACTTTGAACAAGGGGGTTATGAGTATTTGAAAAACTATGCTTGCTAAAAAAAAAAAGAGAAGAAAAAAGTGTTAAATGCTCTGAAAAGTAAATTAGAAAAATAAAAAATAGAAAAGGAAAATAAAAAAATTATTGAATTTGGCAAGCATAGAATGAAACTAAAAAAAATTGTAATATACTTTTGTTTCCTGTGACATGTACCTAAATGTGAAATCTTTATGGGGTGTTGAGATAATACATGAGCTCTTTATGTTTATCCTCTTCTTTGATTTCCCTACTTTGTTGTTTAATCCCCTTGGCCCCGTTACACCTTTGAAAAGACCTTGTAATTTTCTTGTGCTGATTTAGTAACTAGTGGTGATAAGGTTCCTTAAAAAGCCTATGGTAGGACACTTTGCATTGAGAAGTCAAGCGAAAATGGTTTTACCTCAAACACTTAAGTGAAGTGAGCTGAGTGAACCTATCTTTGCAAACATTAGATTTGGAACATGAGTATTGAATTAAACTTGATTGAATTGATTGAATAATGATGGTTATCAGTTACTTGTGTCTTTATTGGATAAACTTAATGAGTCTTTTGATTAAATGCTTTTGCACATGGTGATTGCTTGAGGATAAGAAAATCTTTAAGTTTGAGGTTTTTTATGTGTTGTATTTAGTCTATATTCAGGAAGTATTTTAGTTAGGATTTCTTACTTTAATATTTGCTTATGTCTCTATTTTTGTTCATTTTTATTGCATTTTACCCCTTTTATCGAATCTATTATGTTTTGGGTGTTCTTATGTGTATAAGAGTACTATCTCTTGACATTTGGAGCTAAATGAAGTCTTCCTAATGCGTACTAAACTCTCAAAAGAAGCAAGACCATCAGGGACCCACTTTGAAGGGAAAAGAAGCTATCTTTAAGCTAGAACCAATTGGCACATGTTTGCCACTGAATGGCACAAACATGTCATTTAGCTTGATTTTTAGAATTTCTTTCTTCTGGTTTGTTCTTAATTTTTATTTTCTCTTTTTATGATATTTCTAGGAATTTCTCGTTGGCATGTATGAGTAATTCCTCTTTTTCTAGGATTATGGTTTATCCCTTAATGATAGTTATTCTAATTTAAATTTCTTTAAGGTTCTTGTTATTCATTCTTGATTCTTCTTTTTCGATTTATATATGTTAAACCATTAGCTATTGTCTAACATAATTAAGAACAACAAGGAATTAATGAAAGAAGAATCTAGCATGTTTGACCTATCATTGAAAATCCTAGGTTTTAATTCATAACACTAGAATTAATCCTAAGAGAGTAAAACAAATTAGCAAAAGTCTCAAGAGACTTAATTGAACATTATCTCAAGGAATAAATTCAATTAAATACATCTTCTCTTGAAAAAGAAAAAAAAAGATTACATTGATTAATTTACCTTCAGAAAAATTCTTAAAACCTCAATTTAATTGAATTAGAATAATCAAAAAATTTTGCACAAAATCCTTGATCCTAGAATCTTTCCAAATATTGAATTATTTCCTTAATTGAAACTTACTTCTTTCTTTATTTTGACATTTATTTTCAATTATTCACATTAAATTAAAAATTAAAAATTAAAAATTTATATCCTTTTCCAATTATCTATAATTGCACAAGTCAAAAACACATTCCTTATGAACTCGATATTTTTACTGCTTGACAAAATCCATGACTTTGTAGAATTTTCACATCAACAACCACGTATTTATGTTTCTAACTAATTTTTACATAACAAATAATTTATATTTTTAAATTATAAAATAATTAATAATACTTAATTACATATTATGTTACGTAGATTGATTGAGATGTAATTTTGAAGCATATTATAATTTTTCATTCTTATCATCATATCACTTGTTATAACTACATTTCTATTTTTTTTTCCTCTCTAGATATATTAACTAGAAATTGGTGTTCATCCATATTTTTCGGAAGTCATTTGTAGGCAATTATACCCCATAAGTTCATTATTGGACCATACACCTCTTATTTGCTCACACCAAAACAATGCATGAAAAAGGGATTCTAGCTTCCTCCTTTTGGCAACAGCAACACACGTTGGGAAATGACCATTCCTCTCTGTCTTTCTTTTTTATTCATTAACGATCATTCCTCTCTAGTAATTGGGAGAATGTCATGACAAATTTTAATTTTCCACAAAAGGTGCTTATACTTTGGTGGGATTTAGGACTTTCACACTATCTTGTTCCCTGGCCTCTATCTTACCCTAGAAAGGTACTCATAACAGGCCTTGATCAAAAGCTTCCCATCCTTGGAGCAATCTTGGTTCAACACGGAATGAAATTTAAAAAAACAAATTTTGAAAGTGATATTTTTATATTAATTAAAAAATTATATGTTAAATATTTTTAACATATATAATATTTTATTTTATAAAAACAAATAATAAGTAATATTTTGTACGTCAGTGGATTTAAAGCCTGAACTTTAGTAATATTATCCAGATTTAATAATATTATCCTTTAGTTGGCACTCCCTTCTACCATAATTTTTCTCTCCAACCATTTAATATTTTCCATACTCTTTCTTTTATGTATATGTACTATAGACCGAAAAGAGTTGAACTTGCTAGTCTCTTCTTTAAAAGAAATTAGGCGAACGCAACCTCTACTACCAAAAAGTATTTTGTCACTAGAGCCGTTCATAGCTAGAAGACGTTTTTTAGTGTCTTAATTATAATCTTAAGAAAGAATGTTTTAAAGAGAAATGCTAATGCTACCAAAATACTTGCATGAAAATACATAAATACACAATCAACAAATAAAGATATGCATAATCATTCAAAGTCCAATAGAATTATAGCACGTAAAATTCGTTTATTTCCGTATAGGTAAATTTTGTACAACTAATCATTCTCCTATTTCAAAATAAAAGACAAAAATGTACTATAATTTAAGCATTTTTTAATGAAAAAGTGTACTAAAGTTTTTACAAAATATTTATTTTACAATGAAATAATTTTATACCTTAATGTTAATCTAAATGAAAATACCATTTACAAACATTTTGAAACCAATTAATACATCACTTAAATTACAATTTGTGTGTGTAAATGATAAAAAAGGAAAGGAAAAGAAGACAGAAAATTCTTCACAAATATTATTTCCATCCTAAATGAAGTTAGAAAAATGCTAACAAGTGTATAGTGATTAAGAAACTAAAAAGAGTTTTTTATTAAAAATATAACAATATAGTTGTTTATAATTTTTAACGTAATTTTTAATAAAAAAATATTTATCAATGCTGTCACGGCTCACCAGTGCACTTGTTTACACGACTCGTGATTCATCAAGTTATTATAGTACGGTGGCTTAGCTGTCTAGGTATGGTGTTTAGGTTGTCAGCATTAATTGGGAGAGTTTGGCTGAAAATAAATTTTTTGAGGTCGTTTTAGGTATTTAAATTCATTAATTCGAAATTTAAGTAATAATTTTATGGAACTAAAACAAAATTATTTACTATTGTGCTTTATAAAAAAAATTGGGAGTTGTTTGAAATTCACCTATTTATAGTACGACAGCTTAGCTGTCGGGTTATGGGTGTTTAATTAGCTTGTCTGAGTGTTTACTGGGAGTTGCCATGGAATTCAGCCCTGCACTGAGACGGATCAAAGGGACGGCATGTTAATATAGATTTATACTATTATTTAATTATATATTATGATGAATGGTAAATATATTGAAATTTATAATAATTATTCTAAAAGTTATATGAATTGATATTTTGTTATTGAATTATAATATAAAACTATTTTATATTTTTTTATATCACTATTAAACTCTAATTAATATTTTATGAATTATAAAATTTTATTGTTAATAAAAGAAAAATTGAGTAAAAATTTGAGTGATAATTTTTTTATTACGTTTCCTTATTTTTATCATTTTAAATAAAAAATAATTTTAATAAAAGTAGTATATATTTTTGTATAAGTCTTTACTTGTTAAAAGCTAAATATTTAAATAATTGTAAAGAAAGACAAAAAAAAAAAATAAATAGCCCCTCTTAAATATTTTTGGATCCATCTTTTTAAACTACATGTATCTTTTACTAAAAGGAACACGCAACCCTGTTGGAGCCATGCATGTGCTGTTTTGAAAGTATATGTGTAGCAGAGAAAATGCAAACAATGTATAAAAAAAATATTTTAATGCAAACAATGTATAAAAAAAATATTTTAAATTTCTTAATTAGTTTGAAGAGTATTGATGGAAAGAATCTCATGTATACATAAATTTATTGTCTTAGTATTATTTTATTTCACATGTTAGCTACTTTTTATTTTAATTATTATTTTATAATATTAATAAAGTATTAAATATTTTTTGTTATATCATTCGTTATTTATCGTGGAATGAGAAAATAAAGTAGTATATATAAAAAGAAAAAAAATTAATTAATATAAAAAATAAAGAATATAAGAAATTGAATAATATTTTTTGTGAAATCTAAAATATTATTATATCTTTTAATTATTGTATCAAAACCTTAAACGGTAAACAAAATTGGATGGATGAGTATTTTATCATTGAGATCGTAGATTAATTAGCATGAAATTATTTTATCTTAATTAATGATATTGAATTCAAATTATGAAATTGCATTAAATATTTTAAGAGAGTTTTGTTCTTATTACTCAAACAAAATTACTTCAGACAAAAGTAATTTATGAAAGAATACAAAAATTTACTTTAATCAAGTAAAAGAAAAAGAAAAGAAACTCATTATTTTAAGGAACCACAAGTCCTTTAAAGATATTGATTAAAAAATTTAAAAATATACTAAAAATCATAGTAGTGATGTATTCAAAATTATAAGAAGTTTCTCATAAAATTAAACTCAACAAATTTAATTTGTTGACTATTATCTTAAGAAATTACAACATTTTGTTATTACATGTATTAAATATTCATTGATGGCACTAACAATTTTAATGTTTTGTAAATTAGTTGTTCAGCAAACACATGAAAAAATGATGATGACAATTAATGCAGTTAAAGTATAGGCATTGGTAACAACATCAAAGATCATTGCAAAAATTGTTCAATAATCGTTATTGTAGCGTGTACTGGTTGGCCATGGCGATTGAGCACTTGTACGCGTATGCGATCACATAATGATTTGTAGCATCCTAAGTCAGGGGCAGATTGCGTTTGACATGTCAGAATAAAGGTATTGAGATACTGTTTGGCCTCTGATAGGTCCCTGTATCATTGTCGAATGACATGATCATCTTGTATATATATGTACATTAATGAAAAGAAAAAGGGAGGTTCTATTTTTGAGTAATCCTTACCTTGAGAACGGAACATTGGCGCCCATCATGGAGTTCAGGAAAATTATTCCCGACGACCACTATGCGAAGAGACACGGAAGGTAGTGGCTACTGGAGTCGGGGAAGCTCTGGAAATTGAGGTAGGAGGTGGAGAGGGGGAGAATCCACTCAAGTTTGTCCCCATCATATGCAAATTCGTCCACACCCTCCCGTGCCCACAAGGAGGGACGTCTTCTCTCATCCTCTGCCTAGCTTGACTCCAGCGCCACAGATCCACCTCGTCACAGATCCACCCTCGTCGTACGCAAATCTATCAACACCTTTCCCTTGCTTGCACCGAAAGTCCTCGAAACCGAGCTGAGTAACGCCAGCCTGTGACTCGTGAAGAAGTTACAGAACTATGCTGGAGCTTTTGGGGAGGCCTTCAGGCAGGATCGTTTGCCGGAAAAGCGAAATCGACTCCTAGATCCACCGGTCAAACTTAATCTCTTCATCGATGATTTTGTTTAGGCCTTTGGGGATTGAGTGTTGATTTTCATTGATAACGCGTTCTGGCTTCTTTGATTTTTCTAATATGTTGATACCATTTTTTTCCTCTTTTTCTCTCCCAGATGCATTTTCATTCTGTGAAGTTTGTTTTGCAAGATGGTGGGACTCGAAGATCCAGGGAAGAGGGCTACCGTAGCACTTATTCCTTTCACTCTAACAACACCGCACCCTTTATCTCTACTATAAAGATAACATTTTTACTCAACTCTTGTGTGTGGTGTGAGATTGAGATGGGGCGCTCTGCCTCCAAGGATTTCATTATATTTCCACAATCTTATTTGCAATGTCGGAAGATTACAAATTGGATGGGATTCTGTTATGAGAATGAGTGCAAACAAGCGGGATTTGTTCCCTTATGAAGCATTTTTGTATTTTAATCCTCTCTTACTAGCGGCTTTGGTGGTTTGCCTGAGGGGAATCAACTTATGATTTTTGCTCAAGGTGGAGTCAATTATGCAAAAATATTCGATTGGGATCAAAGTCATCTAACTCAGAGAAATATGGAGCTGTGCTACATGGATGACAATCATTGTTTCAACCAGTATGACAGGAGACAACATATATTTATTCTCATGGAGAAGTCTCATATGTTGCGTCACAACTAGTTGCAGATCTAGGGGTGGACTCATGAAAGCTTCTCTTGCGACAAGCTCTGGTCTTCTTCTAAAGCATGGAATTTTATCACTTCTCTTGATGAACCCATCGTTTCGCACGTGGGAAATGGACTGTTCTTGAAGGTTCTTCATGGAGAACCAGATTTGACAGTTGTAACGTTTGAGGTCAAACTGGATTTTGATCTTAAACCGGGTTTGGTTTCTTCTTCTCATCTCTAGGAGGATAACTTCTGCCACTTTGAGTTTCTGTGTACCAAGAAAATTTCGGTTTTCTCTGTTAATAGCTCTACTGTTTCGCTCTTCTACAAAAATCGTAAGAAGCTTGATGAGTTGAAATGCAAGATTAATGGCTCTCCTAGATTGATTGTTACTGGACATGGTTTTGGAGGACCAATTGCTTCTCTTTTCACTTTATTGTTAGATAACACTGGTTTAGGACATGGTCTTAGAGGACCAATTGCTTCTCTTTTCACTTTATCATTGTTAGATAACACTGGTTTAGGAAAGAAACGCCCTCTCTGCATCACCTTTGGTTCTTCCCTTGTTGGTGACAAAAAGTTGCAAGAAGCCATATCACGTAGTCCTACATGGAGTTCTTGCTTTCTACAAGTGGTCTCTTACAAAGACCCACTTCCCAAAAGATTGAAACCTTACACCAGTGCTTACATGCCTTTTGGGACATTTCTCTTCTGTTTTGAGATATACACTACCTGTTTTGAGAACCCTGAGTTTGTTTTGGAACTTCTAGTGAGCTCAATCCATGATCAAAATCAAGTTGAGCCCATAGATTATGGAGAAATAGTGGGAAATCTTTATCGTCAAGCAATTTGCAAGGACATCACGGCACTTGCACAAAATTGAACTCATTGTAATTCAATGCATGTAAGTATTAGTTTGTAGTTGGCAGCATTGGGATTGACACCAAATTTGCAGCAACAACAGAAGAACTTTGATTTTAATACTTTAGAAACAAAGATGGAAATACTGGAAAATAAGTTCATTTACTAGAAGAGGGTAAAATTTGATCCATCCAAGAAATTGAGTGTGATGAAGATAGACATGGCTCAACTTGAATGGTACAAAAAGGATTCTAAAATTCGAAAAATTGGGTACTACGACAATTACAAGGAGAAGTGTTCAACAAGTAGCAAGATGTTCAACAAGTGACCAATAACAACTGTTAAAGGAAATTGATAGATGGTAAAAGTCTCGATACTATACTTCATCTATTTATAACTTGCTCTAATGTTTATTCATCCAGAATATTAATTTACTTATGTTCAATCTTCGTTTGGGATATTAACTCTTCCATATATTTTTGTTGAAGTTAAACAAACCCCAAGTTAGAGGGGATATTCTCTTGTCCATTTTTGTTGTTGCTGTTTTTACAGAGATGGCATAACCTGAACGAGGCCGGTCCAAAGACCCCCACCCAGGCAAACTAAAAGACCCATAGGAGACCAACCAAACAAGGTTGGTCCAGGGCCAAAGGGACAAAAGACCCATAGGAGGTTGGTCAAACAAGGCTAGTCCAGGGCACGAAGGACAAAGACCCATAGGAGGCCGGCCAAACAAGGCTGGTCTATGGCACGGAGGACAAAGACCCATAGGAGGCCGACTATATAAAGCTGGTCTAAGGCATGAAGGAGCAAAGGCCCATAGGAGGCCAGCTATATAGAGCTAGTCCAGGGCATTCAAAGATAAAGACTCATAGGAGGCTAGCTATATAAAGCTGGTCCAAGGCATTCGAAGACAAAGGCCCATAAAAGGCCGACTATATAAAGCTAGTCCAAGGCATTCGAAGACAAAGACCCATAGGAGGCCGACTATATAAAGCTGGTCTAGGGCATTCGAAGACAAAGACCCATAGGAGGCCAACTATATAAAGCTGGTCCAAAGCATTCGAGGAGCAAAGACACATAGGAGGTTGGCCAAACAAGGCTGGTCTAGGACACGAAGGATCAAAGATCCATAGGAGGCTGACCAAAAAAGGTGGGTCCATGGGACCTAAATATTAAAGACCTATAAGAGGCTGGTCAATCAAGGCTCGTCCATGGCACCTGAAGATTAAAGACTTGTCAAAGATGAGCCGATCGAGGCTGCCCGAGGCACAAAAGACCTGAGCATAGATCCTAGGCGAGATATTTAAAGACCTGTTAAAGGCAAGCTAGTCGAGGTTGTCTGGGGTACATAATAATTGGGCATAAATCCTAGGCGAGATATTTAAAGACTTGTCAGAGGCAAGCTGGTCGAGGCTGTCCGGGGCACATAAGACTTGGGCATAGATCCTAGGCGAGATATTTAAAGACCTGTCGGAGACAAGTCGGTCGAGGTTGTTCGGGGCACATAAGACCTAGGCATAAATCCCATGCGAGATATTAAAAGACCTGTTAAAGGCAAGCCGGTCGAGGCTGTATGGGGCACATAAGACCTGGGCATAGATCCCAAGCGAGATATTTAAAGACCTGTAAGAGGCAAGCCGATCGAGGCTATCTAGGGCACATAAGACCTAGGCATAGATCCCAGGCGAGATATTTAAAGACTTGTAAGAGACAAGTCGGTCGAGGTTATCCAGGGCACAAAAGACCTGGACATATATCCCAGGTGAGATATTTAAAGACCTGTCAAAGACAAGCCGGTCAAGACTGTTTGGAGCACAAAAGACTTGGGCATAGATCCCAAGCAAGATATTTAAAGACCTGTCGGAGACAAGCTGGTCAAGGCTATCCAGGGCACATAAGACTTAAGCATAAATCTGAGGCGAGATATTTAAAGACCTGTTAAAGACAAGCCGGTCAAAGCTGTCTGGGGCACATAAGACCTGGGCATAGATCCTAGGCGAGATATCTGTCGGAGACAAGCCGATCAAGGCTGTTCGGGGCACATAAGACTTGGGCATAGATCCCAGGCGAGATATTTAAAGACTTGTCGAGACAAGCCGGTCAAGGCTGTTTGGGGCATATAAGATGTAGGCATAGATCCTAGGCGAGATATTTAAAGATCTGTCAAAGACAAACTGGTTGAGGCTATCCAAGGCATATAAGACCTGAGCATAGATCCCAGGCGAGATATTTAAAGACCTCTTAGAGGCAAGGCGGTCGAGATTGTCTGGAGCACAGAAGACTTGGGCATAGATCCCAAGCGAGATGTTTAAAGACCTATCAGAGACAAGTCGGTCGAGGTTGTCTAGGGCACATAAGACTTAGGCATAGATCCGAGACGAGATATTTAAAGACCTGCTTAAAGGCAAGCCATCGAGGCTATCCAGGGCACATAAGACTTGGGCATAGATCCTAGGCGAGATATTTAAAGACCTTTCGGAGACAAGCCGATCAAGGTTGTTCGGGACACATAAGACTTGGGCATAGATCCCAAGCGAGATATTTAAATGTCTAGGACATATAAGACTTGAGCATAGATCACATGCGAGATATTCAAAGACATGTTGGAGACAAGCCGATTGAGGCTATCTGGGGCATATAAGACCTGGGCATAGATCCCAAGAGAGATATTTAAAGATATGTCAGAGGCAAGTTGGTCAAGTCTTCTTTGAAATTTTGGTTGATTGAAATTTTGTCTTGAAAAACATGTTACATCGAAAAACATGTCAATGACGCCAAATCAAATCAATTCAATTGGGAAACATTTTTAACCATTGGGTACCAAATTTGTCTTTTCATTTGATTCAGTCAATTGTTTTTAGGAAAAGCTTGCCTTTTGGCCATGAGATTTTTTTCGAAAATTGTGAAAATTTCTTATTTATTTTCCAACAATAATTAAATTTAATTAGCTTACTGATTTCTCATTTACTTAGTTAAACACATGCATAAATTAAACGGTCTTACAACACTCCCAATAAATAAGAATTTTCATCCCTGAAAATTGCTACTAGTGAAAAGCGACGAAAATTGCTCCCTTATCCAGCTTTCTAACTCCTAGGTGGAATTTTCTCCACCATGGTACCAATGCAAAGGTGTCCTACATCGCCTAAACAATGCCATACCAATGCTCGCATGATAACTATTGTTGTACATGAATTCCACTAGCGACAAAACTTCATCCTAACTATCGAAATGGTCCAACACACATGCTTGCAACAAATCTTCCAATGATTGAATTGTTCTCTCAAACTGCCCATCCGTCTCCAGGTGATTTGCTGAACTCACTTCAACCTTATTCCTAATGCTTTATGAAGACTCTACCCAAAAATCGAGATGTAAACCTTGGATCTCTATCCATTACAATAATTGACTATACTCCATGGAATCTCACAACTTCCTTAATGTATACTTGTGTAAGTTTCTCCCAAGAATACTTAATGTTGATAGGTAAGAAGTGAGCACACTTCGTCAACCTATTAACAATGACCCAAATAACATCCTTTTATATTTTATTATTAGTTTCCTTATTTAAATAGGTAGATCATATAGTGTAAATAGGGACATTATCTCCTATATTTATTTGTATTTATTGCATTAAGTCTATATATCGAGAAGCCGAGGAGCCGTGGAATCGTCTTGGGAGTGAGTTAGAATCAAGTATGGGGAAAGTCTAGGGAGCTGAAGTCGATCAAAAAGCAGCTGAAGGTTCAGAAGAAGAAAATGGAATGAAAGAAATGAAAAGAAAGTACATAAAAACAGAAAACAGGCAGCTAGAATAAATGAGCTGAAATAAACAAGATCAGCAAGCTGCATGAGTAAAAGAAAGAAAGAATGAAAAACGGCGAGTAAATAAAGATCAAAGGAGACCACAGCAACCGGGACCGCCCTCATACTGGTTACACTCACTCCCCATTGCTCCTCTCCGCCTGTGGGTCCCGAAGCCAGTTTTCTTACATCTATTCGACCCATAACCTCAACCTCGCTACAGGCCAGAAAAGTCCTAGTGATCATAACTGTTGTGTTTTGCAGGTGTAAGAGGAGAGCTCTGTCAAGATATGGTGACACCAATCCCATGCAATGCTGAGTGTAAACACAGCCCAGACACTTGAGAGAAGCGAGAAAATTGAGCACATGAGTAAAAGTTCTATCACTCTGGGGGCACCCCTTCACAATTGGAAACCATGAAGGCCCCTGAGAACCAAAGGAAGTAGCTCCCCGACTGCATGAGCGCTTTGAACCGGGATGAAGAGAGGCCGACTCTGTAGAGTCAGCTTAAGGAAATCAAACAGGAAATTCTCTCACTAAAGTCACCCTTAATTGAGTCATATGTTTTGCCCAGGAGTACAAAAGGCTAAGTGTGGGGGTTTGATGGGTCATAAAATGCACATCTTAAGTGGACCTAAGAAGGGCACCGTTGAACAACTCACGAGCTTAAAAGATGACTGTTAGCTAAGATCCAGATTAATGGCCTAAACTTGAAGTAAAACACAATCTGTGCTTAATCAAGGTTTTAAGATAACTATCTCTTCATTGCAGGTTCAGCAAAACTTAGCCCGCCATCAGAAGCCAAGGCCGAGACTCGACCCATGAAGGGAGCCCAGTCAGATAGATCCAGGTGGGACTCCATGTCAAGAATCGAACCACCTTTGGGTCCAAGCTCACTTCACATCACTACTTGGAGTAGCTTGCAACGCAAGTCACAGCAAGGGCAGAATAGGAATTGCACATGTAATTCTGTTAGCATCGTTAGCTGTGCCCACTCATGTATAAATAGATAGAACTCTGAACGAATAGGGGCTTTTTGGCATTCAGACTTTTTCCGGCCCATAGTTCCGAACTCCCTCGTTTCTCCTCCGCTCACGGTGGTACAAGGTCTTTGTTAATGGCGTTTTCTCGATCGAGGAAATGCAGGCCGAGAACCGAGAGGCCGAAGGTTATCGGAGGAGACCGATTGGAGCACCAACGCACTCTGGTGGACCTGAACCTCAGCGTCTTGGCTAGTTGAGGTGAATCATCGCCGTTGTCCATGGCGATCGTCGTGGAAGATGGAATCATCGAATCCGGCCCCGTGTTTGTATTTTGCTTTCAATATTACGAGCATTTCCTAAATTTGAACTCCATTGCATTCCTGAAATCTAAGTTCAATATCTGTGTTGCGATTGCACCCGGTAACGGAACAATGCTAAACTAAGCCGATTGGAACTGGTTTAGCTAATTCAAGAGGTAATCACTTAACGATTGTTGATTGAGAATCTAAAATCAGCTTGAACTTAATCTCCGCCAACTGATGAGGTGGCGATTGTGTAATTCCTCGGTATGGTAAGGGATCTAACCTTTGGCGATTGCCATAAGAACACCGGAGGCTGATGAGGATTGTAATTGGAATGATGAACCAGAAAGAACTTGATTATTGGAACTAAACATGAACACAGTATTAGTAATAGCGTTAGAGGAAAGAATCTGCATTTTGATTATAGTAAACTTCTGTTTCGATTTCAATTGCGTTTCAACCCCCTTGTTTACTACTTTCTAAGTCCGAGACAAAGACAGTTCATCTCAGAAGCGTTTGTTCAAGACTTTGACCGAGACCAAGCCGGATCGTCTCGGTTGAGATCGAATTGGTTCGGCCCCTGCTGAGAGCAACTCGACCATTGCCGAGATGAGTCAAGATTTACATCTCGATTCTACTCCACTTCACTTTACACCAATTCACAACTGAACATACTATGTCCTTGAGAAGAATGACCTAGGGTTAGCTATACTATAGTTAGCTTTAGTTATTTGATAAGCGCGTAAAACGACTGTAAAAACGCATATCATCAAATCCTTTTTCTTTTGTAGACTCCTCTCTTCAGATCGAAACTCTGAAATAATTCGCGTCTTGTCTAACTTCTAGTCTAGTGTTCAACAATGTGTGGGTAATAGGGAACTTAGACTCACTACACATATTATTGATCATTGCAAATTGATCCTTAAATGCCCTGAAGGTACCAATAACACTTGGTACAATGAGTAGTTTAAGAAATTTAAGCCTTTGGAGTACAATTATGATGTGTATGGGACTATTCTATTGTGGGAATAGTATCAGAACATGACCACAATGTTGATTAGAGAGTATCTTGATGCTCGCCCCAATGGTTGGGTGGATTATCCTCCATTAAGGATAGCACAATTGGGGATAAAGAGGTGCACAAACAAGACTCTTTGTGAAGAGAACCACAATATATTATTACCTGCGAAGCCCCCATTTCATCCACAACAATTTCGTACTTATGCTATTATTGGGAATTTTGGAGACCTTTTAAAGATAGAATTTGGGGAGAAATTGATAGTCATGATAATTTTTTCGAGACAATAAGGCCATTATTAATAAGAAATATGCCAAATATGTTGGCCTTAAGAAGGATTTCTGTCTAATTGTTAGAGGTGTTGCTCATAACATGGTCCCTATTCTAAATGGGTTTTGATGATGAGGTGCTCATAATCAAAAGTCTGACACATAGAAAAATCAATGCAATTTCTATTCTAGTAAAAGAACAACCTATGTTCATTACAACAAGAGGGTGAAATCTTCTTTTTGCCAAGCCAAAGTTTTTGGAAAGTTCAAAATAGAGCATTATTCAATTATGGGATTATGTGCGACAACCTAGCATTTTTCTTCCTACTTTATTTATTTTCTTGTGGCAAGTAACTCCATAGTCTAACTTTGATATGTTCTATTTTACCACAAATTCTCTTAGTTTTATCTCCGAGTTTTTGGGATGTGTCCAACTTGTTACCTCAATTGCATCTACGCTTGGTGTTAGTCTTTACAATGGATTTATGAAGAATATGCCTTTACATAAAATATTTCTTGCAATTTTCTTTGATGAAAGCTTCTTTATATGGTGGTTAGGTATTGGTTTAAGCTTCTACCATAGATGATTACACATTGAGATGTTTTGCTTCTATTTTGAATGATTAAGCATCGTGTTTGGTTTCTACTACTGATGGTTAAACTTTATTGTTTCTGCTTTATGGTGGTTAAACATTTATTCTTGGTTTGTTTCTGCCTTTAGGTGGTGATTATTTTCTCACATATGAATCATATTAGTGGTGACTTCATTCCTACCGATCATCATTCCGATGGAGACTCTTTTCTTACACATGAATCATATTAATGTGACTTCTCTTTCATTGACGTTTATTTTGGTGGGGACTCTTTTTCACTAAAAATATTACTAATTTGAAGCTTCCAAATGTGGTTTTTAAAAAGTTAGACTTTGCTTTGCTTGCCAAGAAATTTCTCTTTGGCTGATGGACATTCCAACTATTTTGGCTAAGCTATATTTCTACTAACTTTCTCTAACTTCTCCAACATCCTTTAGTTACCTCTCAAATTATTGTTTTTTTATAGAACTCAATTTTTATGTTTTCTCTTTATTTGCAGGGAAATAGTAACAAGTTGAAAGCTTAGTAAGCTTCAACTTGAAGGGGAGTATTGGAAAAAAATATATATATATATTTGATATTTTTCATATAAAAAGCTTAAAACTTCAACAATGGCTACCATACATAATCTAGTGACCTATCATGCATTTCTAAGTATTTAAACATCAACATAACAATGTAGAGACAACATGCAATCTACAAAATACACAAGGTTTAGTTTCCTTTACTTGTTGAAAACTTAGGATAAGAAAACTAAAAAAACTTGGAATGTTTGATCAACAAGATTTAGTCTTGGCTTGAGAGGAGGCAACAAATTTCAGAGGGAAGAAAGAATGTTCTACTAAGTTTTGTAAAACTCTCAAGGTTGCCATGGGTGACATATATATATATAGTGTAGTAAGTGGGGGTTAACGACCTTTGAGTAATGAGATTTTTAGGATCCTTTGGGCAATGAGCATTAACCAATCATGATGGATTTGTAGGGCTTTTGGGATTTTTCTGTAGCAACAATTTTGGGGTTCTAGGGTCTTCTTTGAAACTATGACCAGTTAGGGTTTTGTTTTGAAAAATGTGTTATTGCATTAAAGAATGTGTCGACAACACTGGATCGAATGAATTTGACTAGGAAACATTTTTAACCATTACGGTTTAGGGTTTAGTCCCTATGTTTTGATTTGACTCGATCAATTATTTTTAGGATTTGATATGTGCATTTTTAGCCATTTCAACTTGTTTTAGGATTTTTTTTGGAAGACGTGCACATAATTTTTTTTATTTTTTTCAACAATAATTAAATTTAATTAACTTGTTAATTTCTCATTTACTTTATTAAACACATGAATAAATTAAACAATCTTACAATTACGAATATAAATTAATTTCCATGTATTATTAATATAAAAAACTTTACATCGTAAATCAATTAAAATTTATAATTATAACTCTTAAGATAGTTATTATATATATGACAAATAAAAATTAAATAATAATATAAAATTATTTTATATAATCATAGATTATTTTCACTTAATGTTATATTATATTTTAGAAAAATATGTTTTTAGTCTTTGTCCTTTCAATAAAAATATTTGTACTTTTATATTAATATATTTAGCTAGTCATCAAACTTAAAAAATTATGTAAATTTAATCTTTCTTTTTTTTTAAATGAGAAGAGGTTAAATTTACTTATTTTTCAAGTTTAAAAAACAAATTTAATATATAAAAATACAAAATTTGATCACATTTGATAAAAAATATAAAATTCAAAAACACATTTTCTCTTAATTTTTTATATAGTATTATTATTAGTTGAATTATACTCCACCATAATTAAAATTTTTATTTGCCTCACACGAGTTTTCTTCGGCTCACTTACCAAAAGTTAATATCGTTTTCTGAATCTCACTGATTCGAAAAAAAAAAAAACTTTGCACGCATCGAAAATTGAACTTATAAACAAGTGACTTCATCCATTTAAAAAATCTTGATATACATAATGGACTTCGATTTAAAGTATTATTAAATAATAAGATTTAATCAAACATGTTTTTTAAATCAAATAATCATTAAATGTACCCGATTTTTTTGGAATATCAATACACATGAATTAACAAAAAGAAAGTTGGGTGCAGAAAATGGTCATGTTGTCCCTTCTGTATTTATCTGTAACGAAGTCGCTAGATTTATTTTTTCTCGTTTGACTAAATGCAGAAATAAATAAAAAACTAATAATAAAACTAATTTCGGCAGAAACGAAAACGGAAAGGACGGTGGGTGCAACTGGTAGAAAGAGAAAAAGAACCGTCTTTTTCTGCAGAAACGAGTTCAACAACTTGAAGTACAAGTTCATTCACACTCTGGTGTGAAACCAACGTTACTGCGTGATACTCTGAGAAGAAATAGAAAGTGGGTTCATTTCCTTTTCCTCTGAATCCTCTATTTTTGGATTCAAAATTTGGTCTTTATTGTGGCCCCTAGCTGCATCTTTTGAACTGAGAGCAATGGGTGAGAGAAAGTTTTGTTTTCTATTAGCTTCATTGGGTGGCTAGATTCAGTTTTATATTCTGTCTATATTTTGCTGTGTTTGTGATTCTCATTGTTGGTTTTTGTTATTTTTGGTTTTGTGTGCCTCATTGGGAAGCTCAAATATTTTAGGCAGAACCCTAGATTTGGTTATCATTGGTTTAGGGATTGAGAAGGAATTGAAGGGGTTCTGATTGTGTTTATGGTGGAGTCTAGATTGTGACCAAATTTGTTATATTTAAGTTTTTCTGTTTTTGTTCAGTGGTGTTTCATTGTTTTTTGGAATGGTGATGGTGATGGTCTCTCTTGCTTAACTGCTACTTTGTTTAAATATTGGCTGATTTACCCCTGAATGCAATCGGTTTGTTAGTTTTCATGCTTTTAATATCATCAAAAGCTTGAGACATTTTGTGGAATTCAATACGTAAAAACATTTTAGACTAGTTGAATGAAGAGCTTATAAGATGCCAATGTTATTGTAATCTTTGGAATTTATTTGATTACTTACTGAGGCATTCACAAGTTTGCATGATCTTTGTGATGTATAGTCATTCAAGTCATGTGCCAAAGACATAACAGCCCTTCAGCCATGACAAGGCAGTTAAAGTTGTCCATTGAATAAATAGAGTATCTTTTCACTTCCCCAAATCCATCATTTAGTTCTAAAGTTATTATTGCATTAAAAGTTGTTAATGTTAATTTAGCAAAAGGTGTGACCATTTTTTTTTTCTATAGTTATTCTTTTTGTAGCTTTGCACATATTTTTGTCCACACTCTGCAGACATGTCATATATTTGTTTCCATCTACTGTGACATCTTTTTATCAAAATCTACTGTGTCTGTGACATCTTATTGCTTATTAATTTATTGCTAGAACTTGTCTTGATTCCGTTGTGTTTACAGGGAGCTTGCTTTATATTTAATTTGCATTTTGGGAGAAAAAAGTACAACAGTTCTTGAGAGTTTCCTGGATTGCAGATACTTCAAATTTCTACACAGTGACTAAAACTGCTTAGTTACTAAAAGTGTAGAGCTTCTTTTTGACTTGGATTTTTAATGTATTTTTCTATTATAAAGAAGATAAAGATGATGTGATGGAACAATCAAGATTCCAAAATACGATTCTATGCAATAACATGGAACCTAGACACGATGAATACCACCAGCCTGGATCACAGTCAGCGATGCAGGACCATCTGGATGGCATGTCTACCAGTAGAAAACCAGCTGACCTGAATACATCAGAAGTTAAACCTGTACATAATTACTCCATACAAACAGGTGAGGAATTTGCTCTTGAATTTATGAGAGATAGGGTGAATATCAGGAAGCCTGTATTATCAAATGTTAGCAATTCCAATTATACCCCAGGTTATATGGAACTGAAAGGCATTTTAGGCATCAGTCATGCGGGATCTGAAAGTGGATCTGATATTTCTATGCTCTCAATGGTTGAGAAATATCCAAAAGAGTTTGATAGAATGAATACATCAATACCTGGAGACAGAAGCAACTATGGGTCAATTCGATCAATGCCAAGAACTTCATTGAATCAGGACAATAGACAATTTGTGCCTGGTTATGGCTCTTTTGGAAGTTATGATAGATCAATGATGATGAAGTTTCTTTGCAGCTTTGGTGGTAGAATATTGCCACGACCATGTGATGGAAAGCTAAGGTATGTTGGAGGCCAAACACGAATTCTTCGCCTAAGAAAGGACATATCTTGGCAGGAGCTCATGCAGAAAGCATTACAAATCTATAATCAGGTTCATGCAATCAAGTATCAGCTTCCTGGGGAAGATCTTGATGCTTTGGTATCTGTGTCATCTGATGAGGATTTGCAGAATATGATGGAGGAATGTAATCATCTAGAAGATAGAGAAGGATCACAAAAGCTTAGGATGTTTTTGTTCTCAATGAGTGATTTGGAGGATGCTCAGTTTGGTCTCAGCAGCATGGGTGATGATTCTGAGATCCAGTATGTTGTTGCTGTTAATGGCATGGACTTGGGATCAAGAAAAAACACAACCATGATTGGTGTCAGCTTTTCTGCAAATGATTTAAATGAATTGGACAGACAAGGTATTGACAGGGAGGCTGGTAGAGTTGGTGTAGAATCTATTGCACAAGGCAATGCTCCCCTGACTACCAATTTTGACTCATTATTGGCTACTCAGTCTTCACCACCAGTGCTACCAACATCCTCAAATTCTTATGAAACGTATCCAGTGTTTTATGGTGATCAAATGATGCGCCATGTGCAACCTAGTGATCAATATCTTATTAATCATGGCCTTAATCCTTCTCACAAACCTGTTATTGGAGAGACTCCTATCATTATGCCTCCTCACATGCTCGTTAATCAACAAGGGATTTTGAATGAAGGCCTTCCACCTCGTGGAATACAAGTGCAAAATTCAGAAATACCAGGAACATTTTCAAACAAGATGTTTGATAGTTCAATTCAACAAGGAAGTGACCCTGGCAAAGTTTTATCCTCAGAATTACCATCTGCTCCTGCACAACTGTTTAATGGTTACATTAAAAATAATTTTCCTGAAGCATCAGTTGTAGTTACTGCACCAGAGGGGCATTCATTGCATCCAGTAAAAATGGACAAGCTTCAGGATTATGAAGAGACTTCTTCTACATCTAGCAGTGCATTTGGTCCTGCTTATGTTGATTCCCGCTCCAATGCATCGGACTTGAGTTCTCTTCATCCTCCTCCTCTTCCTAAAAGAGTTTACTATTCAGAGAGAATTCCACGGGAGCAGATAGAGTTGCTGAATCGGTCCTCAAAATCAGATGATACCCACAGTTCTCAGTTTCATGTTTCAGATATGCTTTCTGATGTCAACCCGCCAGATTCAGTTACAGAATATGGGGAAAAGTTGCATGATGGAACTCTGCCTAATCTAACTGAGGAGTTAAGCATCGCAGAAAAATCTTATGCAGATGGCTATGCCATTGATAATGGGGCTGTCAAACATCAAATATACAAACAGCTGCCTGATGCAAGCAGTCGGATGAAATCAAAGCTAACTGAGCATGTGAATCCTGAGTTGAAGCAGGTATTATCTGACAATGAAGGATGCAAAGATGTGTTAAATAAGGATAATGTTGTCGGGTTGGAAATGGAAACTTGTAGTAAAAATAACTATAACAAACCCATGATTGATGAGACAAAAGCCAGTAAATCAGACTTGCCTAATTTGCACCAGGTTTCTTCTGGTAAGAACCTTGATGATCCAGCATCCAATCTTCCAGAGGTTGATTGGGGTGATGCCTCTGTGATGGAATATAATGATGATGTTAATGTGCAAACCTTACCTGTTCCTTTACATGGGAATAAAACTACAAAAGATGATTCTGAAGAATTCCCTTCAAATGTTGTTTCCAAACAAGCACAAGGTGACATCCTTATTGATATTAATGATCGGTTCCCCCGTGAATTTTTCACTGATATATTCTCTAAAGCAGTACTTGAAGAAGAGCCCTCCAGTCTGCATCCATTAACCT
Source organism: Mucuna pruriens (assembly GCA_025330945.1). Lineage (NCBI taxonomy): Eukaryota > Viridiplantae > Streptophyta > Magnoliopsida > Fabales > Fabaceae > Mucuna > Mucuna pruriens. The sequence continues at coordinate 664,310 of JAENHJ010000128.1, forward strand.
CAGATGGAGTGGGCTTAAGTGTAAACATGGAAAATCGTGAACCTAAACGATGGTCATATTTTCAAAAATTGGCTCAAGAAGGGATTGATAATGTGTCTCTTATTGACCAGGATCATCTTGGTTTCTCACCCGCAATAGGAAAAGTGATCGGAGATAGTAGGGCTCAACATGTCACACCATTAACAACTGATGAAGTTTCTCTCGACCATGCAGAGTCCCACCTCAATTTTGTTGAAGAAAATATAAGAGACTTACATGGAAGGATTGGAGCAGAAACCACTTCTCTGAAGTCAAATTATGATCATTCCCAACTGAACGACACTGAAAGTATGCAATTTGATGCTATGATGGAAAACATAAGAGCACATGAATCAGAATATGAGGTATGATTTTAACTATTTTTGGTTTTGAATTATGTATAAATATGTTTATCTGCTCACAGAGGTTCTCATCACTTAGGTTGGGAAGTTTGAAAAAAGGAATAGCAATCTACCTCCTCTTGATCCTTCTTTAGGAGATTTTGATACGAGTACCTTGCAGGTAATATGCTTATTCTTGTGTGTGCAATTGTGGGGAGGGGAATTAAAGAATTGCTGAAGAAAATTCATTACTGGTTATCTGACTTCTGTAAATGGATTGTTGTCTTGTGTATAAATGAATGCTGCCAACAATAGGATTGAGAATGACATACTTTACTGGTCTGGTTCTTAATTATTCATTTAATTATTGAGGTTTGATGAGTGGAGTTCAAAAGTTTAAGTTTGCAGTAGATTCGGGGGGCTTGCATTATAGTGATGAACACGACCTGATTGTGTTAATCCATTCCTACTCTACTATTTTCATTTAAATCCTATCAGTGCCACAGAGGTTGTGATAGCAATTAGAATCCCCCAATGCTTGTTGTTCTACTTCCAATCTCCTATATTCAGAAGAATAGCTCTCAAAATCCCTTACAGGTTTAACACTCCATGTACATGGCTTTTTGGTTTCTCATTAGATCAGTAGTTGTTGATTTCTTCTTATTTTGGACATGTTTTGAAATTTCATTCCTATAATATGATGTAAAAGTATCAAATTTTACTCTTAATGTGATGTTTGGGAATACATCATATTTTCCAATCTGGTGCAAGCTGTGTTACATTGAACCAACAGGGAAGATGACATCTGGTCATTGGGTCAGTGAAATTGCCTTTGGATTTGGATTCAAGTATAGAATTGTAGTGGCCAACTTGGTGACTGTGTGATGCCAGAATGGACAATGCATGGAGACTCGGATATTATTCTCCATGGATTGCAGCTGTTTGCTGTTTGTGTTACAACATTTTCAAGAGGAATTAGCTCTAAGGTTTCTTTATTTGTTGCATCTATCATGATGCAACACCGTGTATATGTCCTTTTAACTTAATGACCTGTAGGTAGTATTAAGCAGTCTTCGCCTTTCTTGAGTTGTTAAGTGGCTACTTGCCTGTGCTTAGGCTTCAAAAATCTTGACATTATGTTAATATTTTTTGTAGTTCTTGATGAAAAAGGTTTAGTTGATATTATTTAGAAATTGATTGTTCTCCCTCCTGCTCTCGTGTTTGATATTAAAAGTAAGGGTGTGCTTTACCAGACCAAAACTTAAATGAAAATTAGGTTTGTATCTAGAGTATATAGTTAAATCTTTTGTCAAGTGTCAACTACTGTTTGTTCTGTTTTCTCTGTACTTCCTAAAAGTTCTTTTTGGCAAACTTTTGTCTTCTGAAATTACTTCAAGAGAAAACTTACAACACTTTACTTGGGGACCTAATTTAAATTGCTCTTGTCATCAATCATGAGTACAGAAACTGGACAAAATAGTTGAGACAGATCTGGTTATTAAATTTCACCAATTCAAACAGGAGGCAGTGGTGTGTGTCTGTGTGTTTCACCCAGTGGAGCTTTTTAGGGTGGTCTTGGGAAGTACTCTCTCCAGTTCTAGTCTTGAATATAATTAAAGAAAAAATGTTATGAGTGTTGATCTCAAATATAAGCAAATCTCAACTAATTTCACCTTAATTAATAAAGTTATCTCCAAAATACCCTTCATTTCTTACAAGTTTTGTTTCCAATGACCATTTTTTATTCTTGATATCAAGTTTTAATGAAGGATAGTTTAGGAAAAAGGTTTATTATTAAATAAGATTGATACAATTAAATGATGTTTAACTAATTTTCTTAATTAGTATAAATAAGTTTTATTTTTTTGCTTATATTTGAGACTGGTGGGAGTAGAAGTTATGAAAGTTATTGATAGCCTCTGTGTAACTATTCAAATTCTTTGGTATTGTGTTTCTTTAACATGATCTCTAACATGTAGATTAACAATGCATTTTTATGGACAATTCAATCTCGTTCTTGGTTGTGGTATATGTCTTGGACATTTTTACTTCCCCCATTTGACCTTGTGAAGTATATGCTTCTTTGACCATCTTGCTGTTTTTTTACGGCTTCACAAATATTCACAGGCTTCAGACATGCATTCATTGTCTTGCTTGAACACTGGCCTGAAAATCCTTACTCCATTTATTTATTCTAATGCACTTTTTAGGTCATAATGAATGACGATCTTGAAGAGCTGAAGGAACTGGGTTCTGGTACCTTTGGTACTGTGTATCATGGAAAATGGCGAGGAACAGATGTTGCAATTAAAAGAATAAAGAAAATCTGCTTCACTGGTCGATCATCTGAGCAAGAGAGACTGGTAAGTTATAATTTAATTTCTGTTGGATGGCATGCAATATCTCTTTTTATTATAAATTATATCCTACCTTTTTATTCTTATTTTCCTTCTTGCTACATTTACACGAAAGTGCTTCAGTGATTGTGATAGTTCAAGGCATGTGAGATGACATGTGCTTCTTTTCTCAGACTGTAGAATTCTGGCGAGAAGCTGAAATTCTTTCCAAGCTTCATCATCCAAATGTGGTGGCATTTTATGGGGTAGTGCAGGATGGACCAGGAGGAACAATGGCCACTGTTACAGAGTATATGGTGGATGGTTCTCTTAGGCATGTATTACTTCGCAAGGATAGGTAATGCACCTAGAAAAAGCTTTTTAATTTCTATTAGGTTTAATACGTCAGTAGGTCCCTAAACTATTTAGGAATTTTTAATTAGGTTTCTAAAGTAAAAAAATTTGTAATTAGGCCCTTGATCTTTTACAATTTTTGTAATTAGCCCCTGGAGTTAGTAAAACCGCCACAAATTGTTAATTTTTCTGGTGTTTTCAAGCTGTCACAAACTAACTCCTGAGACTCAATTACAAAAATTATAGAAGATCAAGGACCTGATTACAAATTTTTTAGTTTAGGGACCTAATTAAAAATTCTTAAATAGTTCAGGGACCTATTGATGTATTAAACTTTTCTATTATTTAGTTTTATTCAGATCATTGTATTGACAAACTAACCATTATAGTGCTATTACCAGATCAACGCTTACTACCGCCTCTTGTTTGACGAAGTGAAAGTCATGCCTTAATAACAATAACAATTCTTTTGTCATATGATATGCATGATAATAATAATATATATGTGTGCGTGTGTGTTTTTGGTGATGAATTTCATCTTTTACTAAATGATCTAGACTTCATTGCAGGTATCTTGATCGTCGCAAGAGACTGATAATTGCAATGGATGCAGCTTTTGGAATGGAATATTTGCACTCAAAAAATATTGTACACTTTGACTTAAAATGTGACAATTTGTTGGTGAACTTGAAAGATCCTATGCGGCCTATATGCAAGGTATCAAAGCTAAGATTTTTTCTCCAGTTTTCTATGAACATAAAATATTCTGCATTTAAAATAGTGGTTGACAAGACTAAGAAATTTGTTTTTCCAGGTTGGGGATTTTGGCTTGTCAAAAATTAAACGAAATACCTTGGTTTCTGGTGGTGTGCGGGGAACTCTTCCTTGGATGGCACCAGAGCTACTGAATGGTAGCAGCAACAAGGTCTCAGAAAAGGTAGAAGTTTTAGTTGTCTGAATGAAATGCTTTTTATATGATCACATGAAGAATTGAAATTTAACTGAGCTGAGTTGTATTGATCTCTATTCTAGATGTTAAAATAGCCTTCATCCCATATGGCAAAAGTCTCTTTACTAGTTCACAGTACCTGGGACTATGGTCTTCCTCTCACTTTTGAGCTTTAGTTATTGATAGCATGCTATAGTGGCATAGCGGTGTAGAGCGGCTGTGGACTGCTACAATGTTTGAATAGTAGAGTGTGTCAACTTGCAGATGTCATGGCCAGAATTGCAGCATTTAGCAGTACTAGAGTGTGAGGTTTCAGAAAAACTCATTTTTTGCCCTCAGAACAGCATCATTTTGGGAGTGTTTTTTGGGGGCAAAGTTGTTATTTCTCTCACCCCCTTTCCAGAACTTAAAAAACCCATAATTAGATAGTAGTTTCTTTCTCACGCCCTTTTCTTCTCAGTCACACTGTAACCAACAACCTCCCATCTTTAGCAGTATTTCTGGTGGCATCTATCATCCATTATTTTCTCCGAACCGAACTATGAATTTCCTCTTCTCCAAATTGAGTTTTTTTGTTTTTTTTAGCATTTATATGTATATAGTATAAATTACTTAATCTGTATAGAAAATTTCACAATAGTAGCCATCTTGCTATGTGCTATCCTACTATAACATTTTTGAGGTCGACTGCTATGTGCTGCAATTCAAGATTGATAACTATACCTTAGAGTAGAAATTTAAGGAAAATTATTTTTGTTTGAACATTTTAAACATACAAATTTTCCTGTTTATTTCTTTTTCTACTTTTGGAAATATTTTCATAAGGAAATAAGGGATGCTTGGAACTTTCACCTCAATAATTTTTCAAAGGAATATCTGAAAATTATATAATTTCAGTTTACAATCCTTATATATTACTTCTATTTCTAACTTTCTATTTATATTCACCTTGGTGCTTGGAGTTATTGATTTCTGAAATTGAATTTTCATATGTAGGTTGATGTGTTCTCCTTTGGCATAGTATTATGGGAGATTCTAACTGGTGAGGAGCCATATGCCAATATGCACTATGGTGCAATCATAGGTATGATCTTTTCATGTCTGCAACTACATTCTTGCTTCATCCTCTTGAAATTGGTTTCTACTTTTCATTAAAGCAACAATATTAGGAAAGCTTCTTCTGTAGTTTCTTAAAACAGTGACCATACCAGCTTTTGTGAAATTGGTAATCGAAGTTGAGAATTAAGGTGGGGAAGGTTGGGCTTTCAAAAGAACTAGCATATATCAAATGAAAATATGTGTAATATATCAGATTAAAGGAGAAGATGAAAAGGATAAATCCTAGGGGTTTACACCTAGGACCGAGGACATCACACCAAAAATGTGTTAGGAAACTATGGTTTTTATATGATATATGTGATTCAAGTTTTACAGCACTGGGCCAAAATCCAAATTGCTTATGTGTTTTCCTTTTCACATTCATGATATTCCTATGACAATTAGACCTCTCCCTATGTTTGGATTGGTGGAATAAGGTGGAATTGAGTGGAACAGTACTAAGTTCCATTGTATGGATTGTTCAAAATAAGGATAAAATTAAATGGAACCTAATGGAATACATTCCATTCCATTCATATCCCTCCTTTTCTCCCCCTCCAGTTTGGGGCGTTTGGGATGGAACTAGTCTTTTCTTCCATTCAATCATAAGTATCCAAACAATGGAATGGTAACTTACCTCCATTCTGTTTCATCTCATTATATTTTATTAGTTAATACATCAGCAGGTCCCTAAATTTTTTAGGAATTTTTTAATTAAATCCTTAAATTAAAAAAATTTGTAATTGAATATGTTAGAGATCTCACATTGTCTAGTGAGATGACTTTTATAGTGTGTATAAGTGGAAGATAATTCTCATCTTACAAGGTAGTTTTATAGGGTTGAGTTAGACCTAAATCCACATTCTTTAGATGGTATTAGTGTTTATCCTAATAATTGTTGTTGGACTTCTCAGGATTATTGGATCTTTATCAGACCACTTGCAGATGTCCAATCTTACAAACTTCATGCTTGACATGGCTAATCCTTAGGGTGAGGGGTGTGTTGAAGATCTCACATCGTCTAGTGAGATGATTTGAATAGTGTATATAGGTGGAGGGTATCCTCATCTTACAAGTAGGTTTTGTAGGATTGAGTTAGACCTAAACTCACAATCTTAAGATAACCCTTAATCCTTTACATCTTTTGTAATTGAGTCCTTGAAGTTAGTTTTGGCAGCTTGAAACTGTTAGAAAAATAATTTGTAATGATTTTACTAACTCTAGGGACCCAATTACAAAAATTGGAGAAGAAGAATTTGATTACAATTTTTTTTAGTTTAGAGACCTAATTAAACAATTCCAAATAGTTTAAGGACTTGTATATTAAATTTATTCTATTCCACTCATCATGAGGTATCCAAAGGATTGTTCTAAACTTTACTTCTTCTCACTTGTTCAAGTTTTCATGTAGTCCACTAGTCATCTCTTTATCATACTGGCTATTAATTTCTGTGTCCATACAGGTGGGATTGTGAACAACACATTAAGGCCAACAATCCCAAATCATTGTGATCATGAATGGAGAACACTGATGGAACAATGTTGGGCACCAAATCCTACAGCTAGGCCATGCTTCACAGAAATAGCCAGTCGATTGCGCGTAATGTCTGCAGCAGCTAGCCAAAAGGGCCACAAGGCATCTAAATGATTGAAACAAATTCTCATGCTGGTTCCCCCTCTTGTACCAATGTTGGCATTGATGCTTTTTCTTGACTGTTAAATTTATTTATTGAATGGTACTCCAAGGTTGGTTGTATTTTATTACCAGGGGCAATGCTATCTGGTACACTAATTTTTTTTTTATGATTCAATGCTTGCCTGATTATATTTTTGGTGTACATTCAACTACTTTAATAGAAATTCAAAATTGTCATTTTAGTTTCTATTTGGTTCCATATATTATTTTTTCTTTTTCTTTTTTAATTATTTTTCCATTCCTCCTCTATTATTCGTTATTAAATTTTGGAATTAGAAGAATTGGATTTACTGTTGCCCCTGATAGATAGGTTCGTACAATATTATCATTTGTTTCATGAACAATGAGTACGAGTTCCAGAAATAACTTTCTTCCTTTTTCTTTTTCATATGTTTTGACCTCATTATCATTGCTCAATTTTGACGTGTTGATGGCCTATTCACATTTTGAAGATCAATGATACAAAGCTAAATCAAATTGGATAATATAATTATGCAGATGATTGTTAGAGTAATAATTCAAGTGTTATAATATGGTTTCATATTTATGATCCATTTTAATTTGATCAAAACACATCTAACACGTAAAACTGCAATTTTCACGTGAATTATTATCTAAAGACAAATTTTACCTTTAAGTTGTTATTTTAAGGAATACTTTACCTGTTATTCCAAATTAAAAAGTTTCATAGCTTTATACTTGTGAAAATTCTTAGACAAAGACAAAATGAAAAGCTGATTCATCATTGTATAGAAAAAGGAATTAAATATTTCAACAAGTTCTATTTTAAAAACAGAATCCCAAAAAAAGTAAATAAAAAAACAAAAGTGTGTAACATTCGGAATGATAAAAAAAGTGGACCAAATAATAAAAGTTTGATAATTAATTATCTATTTATATTTAGAAATATTCACTTAATAGCATTTATAGTAAGTTTAACACATTAAAATATAAAACTTAGTTGAGGAAAATTTTAACATCTGTATTAATTACACAAAACATTATTAATACAATTATTTTCTTTTTTCATTCAACAGGCTTTTATTACATTATATGCTTTTAAAAATTTTCGCCTTCGTCGATTCTAACGTTTTCCAGCAAGTTGTTAAACTTCTATTTTTAATTTTTTCAGTAGATATAATATAATAACGTTAATTTCGCTCCTTGTAAAACCAACACGTGGCTAACGATTAACGAACTGTTGCAGTAACAATAATAAAAAAGATGCAAATTTCTGGAGTTAACGGTTGGACTTGGTTGCTTCTTCACTCTTTTGCTGACACAACAACTTATTTTATTCCAAAATAGGAACACACAGCTTCTCAAATCCACAGAGAGAGAGAGAGAGAAAGAAGAGAGAGAGATGGCTGTCATTTTGTTCCAAAAGGATCACTGAAGTAGAAGTAGATTCAGACTCTTTGGAACCCAAAAGAAAAAAAAGGTAAATCAGAAGATGGGGTAGACAAAAGTTGGATTCTTTTTGGGTTTCTTTTCCATATATACCTTTTCTTTTGATTTTAGTTTTTCCCCCAGATACCAGCCATGGCTCTTCCTCTGAAACCTTCTTGACCCTTACCTATATCAAGCTCAAAACAATCATCAGTTAGGTATTTAAGTGATTCTGTTTCATCCTTTTTCTTGATTCAGTTGTGATTTTATGATTGATGATGACTTTTGCTGTTAATTTAATCAAACTTGATTTGTGCACTTATAATCCTCCATGCTGTGTTTTGATGGGGAAGGGTTGAAGTTAAGACACAAGTTTGATTTGTGGATTATATAATCTTGGGAGAATTGAGCTGAAGTGATCTAATATGTGGGTCTTTTTTTTAGGTGACCTAAATAGTTTATTCACTTATTCCTTCATTTGAACTTTTCATGTGGTTTGATTTGCTAAAATAATGATGTGTAATATCTTTTCCCTCATTTTTTTTATGGTTGGTGTTGGGTTTTGCTTCTCTACTTTGCTATGGTTCTATAACTTGATAATATTTTGGCTGATTCATAGTAGATAACAAATTCTTGAATTTTAGAACTAGGTCCAGTTTATAAATCTTTTTCTTCCTTTTATGTAGTTAGTGTAAGTAATGAGAAGTAGTTAAGGAATGAACTAGGGATTGAAAGGAATATGTACTAGATAAAGAATTTATTTTATCCAAGGACCAGAGTCTACTATCTGATTACTAACAAATGAAGATCATGAAGGAACAATCTTAGATCTATTGTATCCTCAACCTTCAGATTGTAGAGAGATGAGTTTTGTGAGATTTTGCGTTCCTCAAAAATTATAAGAGGCCAAAATTATATTTTATTTCTCTTGTATGGAAGGTAAATAAAATTGCTAGTGGTATACGAGATATTGGATATTATCACAATTCTAATATATTGGTGATATATTTTCCAATTGACTTTATTGGGTATAATTCTTGTGATCTTATATCTTGTATTGTATCCCTTTCCATTATGTTGTTGTTTCTATATCTTGCTACATCTTATATGCTAAGCAGTTTCTAAATTTCATCATGCACAGAGTGACATATTTGATCTTTGAAGAAAGTAAGAATTCTCAAGATTGTGGAAGCTTCTTCATGAGTTGATTATGGTGACATAAACTTGAGCATTAGTAAAGCTTCTTTCTGACCCATTGCCATGGGTGAAGAATTCAAATTTCTGGAGTTGTTAGCAGTCCTGTTTGTGAGATTTGGAAATTAAATTTACAGTATTAGGTGCATTATTTCTACATGATGTTAAGTGTCTTCACAGTACTATGGCATTGCAGTAAATCCATGCATTTAACTTCACAAATGAGGCTTTGATTAGACAATCAAGGATGCAGAAACATCAATATAATTCCCTGGAACCTAGAAATGAGGAGTTCCATTCTGCATCGCAGTTGGTCCCACAAGACCTTCGCGATGGCATGCATATCAATGCACGGCCTCCGGCATTTAACATGTCAGAAAATAAACCTGTACTTAATTACTCCATACAGACTGGTGAGGAATTCGCTCTTGAGTTTATGAGAGATAGGGTGAATCTCAGGAAGCCATCCTTTCCAAATGTTGTGGGTGATCCCAATTATTCAACAGGCTATATGGAATTGAAAGGCATTTTAGGCCATGCAGGATCAGAAAGTGGATCAGATGTTTCTGTCCTCACAAAGGTTGAAAAGGGTCCAAAAGAACTTGACAGAAGGAACTCTTCTCAACACCAGGACAGAAGTAATTATAGTTCAGCTAGATCAATTCCTAGAACTTCATCTAATCAAGACAATTTCCGAGTTCTTCATGGTACTGCCTCTTCTAGCGCTTCTGAAAGCGTATCAATGAAGATGAAGGTTCTATGCAGCTTTGGGGGTAGAATATTGCCACGGCCTAGTGATGGAAAGCTTAGATATGTTGGGGGTGAAACACGTATTATTAGCATTAGAAGGGATATACGTTTTCAGGAACTTTTGCAGAAAACATCATCAATGTATAATGAAACTCGTGTGATAAAGTATCAGCTCCCTGGAGAGGATCTTGATGCCTTAGTTTCAGTATCATCTGATGAAGATCTGCGGAATATGGTGGAGGAATGTCATGATCTACAAGGTGGAAGAGGATCATCAAAGCTTAGGATGTTTCTGTTCTCTGTTAATGATTTGGATGATACTCAGTTTGGTCTAGGTAGCATTGATGGTGATTCTGAAATCCAGTATGTAGTTGCTGTGAACGGCATGGACATGGGTTCAAGAAACAACTCAATTGCTCGTGGTGAAACTGGTTCTACTAGTAACATGCATGAATTGAATGGACAAAATAATGAGAGGGAGACCAACAGAGTTCTGATAGACTCATTTGGTGTTAGCAGTTCTTCCATGACTGACAATGTTAAATCATCATTGACTATTCAGTCTTCACAACCAATGCTTCCAACATCCTCAAATGCGTATGAAACCCATCCATTGTTTTATGATGACCAGGTCATTCACCATGGGGAAGCTAGTCAATATCCACTGCAGCATGGTCTTGATCCTTCTAACAACTCCACTCGCAATCTTGGAGAGATTCCAGTTTCTATGCCTACTCATGGTCTTGTTAACCAAGGAATCATGAATGATGGGCAAGCATCCAGTGACTTGCAGGTACAAATTACAGATATGCCAGCAATGCTGGTAAAAAGAAAGGGTGACAATTTCATTCGAACAGGCAATGATCTGGTAAAAAATTTCCCCTTGGAAGCACCATATCCTATTCCTTTGCAGCCGTTTGAGGGAAATTTGCATGGTAATTTATCAGAGGCATCAGTTACAGCTGCTATATCAGAAGGGTTTCATCCTGCACAGCCATCGAAGAACAAGGGTAAGCACCAGCAGTCTGAAGACGCCTCTTCAATAATTAGTAGTATTAATCCCACGCAGATTCCTAAGTCTGGTGAAGATGACTTCTATACTACATCCACTGATGCATTCAGCCGTGCTCATGTTGATACTGAGTCCAGTGTGATTGATTTCAGTTACCTTGAACCACCTGCACTTCCCAACAGAGTCTATTATTCAGAGAGAATTCCAAGGGAGCAGGCAGATTTGCTGAACCGATCTACTAAGTCAGATGATGCTCATGGTTCTCACTTACTCATGGCAGATTTGCTTTCTGACTTCAACCAGAAGAATTCAGTTACAGAATCCAGTGATATGTTGCACAATGGGAATATGTCAAATCTGAACACAGTGTCCAGCTCAGCAGCAAAGCCCTTGCATGCAGATGGCCATACCATTGATGATGGATTTGCCCCACTGCAGACACACAAACAGTTGCCTGATGCAACAAGTATGGCGAATTCAAAGTTATCACAGCATGTGGATTCTGAGTTGAAGCAAGTGTTGGCAGATAATAAAGTTTCTAGAAATGAGGATCAGGTCCTTAGTTCTAAAAATGAAACCAATCGTGCCGAAGACAACCATAATATTCTATTAGTTGATGAAACTAAAGGTACTGAGCATCTTGCACCTCGTCAAGTTCCTTCTGTTGAACACAATCAGAATCTAGCATCTAAACTTCCAGACCTCAATTTGGGTGAGATTTCTACAAGGGAAGTCCAAGCTCAGCCTATTCCTTTAACTGGAAACACAGGCCAAGATGTTTCTCAAGATTTTCCCCCAGAAGCTAAACCCAGACCTACTCAGGGTGATATTCTGATTGATATTGAGGACAGGTTTCCCCGTGATTTCCTTTATGATATGTTCTCCAAAGCAGTACTTTCTGACGATTCCTCAAGCATTAGTCCATTACCAACAGATAGAGCAGGTTTGAGCTATAACATGGACAATCATGAGCCTAAACGTTGGTCATATTTTCAGAACTTGGCCCAAGAGGGGTTTGATAATGTTTCTCTAATTGATCAGGATAATCTCGGTTTTTCATCTGCTGTGAGAAAAATACAAGAGGGAGATAGTAAATTTCAGCAATCTTCTCCTCTGCCAGCAGATGGTGTTTTTGCAGGACACAAGGAATCCCCCCACCTAAATTTTGTTGAAGAAAATCAGAAAAGTGTACCTGTAACAACTAAAACAGAAGCAACTTTCTTTCAACAAGAATATGAGCATTCCCAACTAAAGGGAAATGAAAATAGGAACATGGATGCCATAATGGAAAACATAAGACCACAGGAGTCTGAATACCAGGTATGTTATTAATAGTCTTTAATTTAATAGCCTGCACAAATTTGATACTTTTGCTGACAAATCTTGCAATGGTAATGGATTGAATTTAGGATGGCAAGAATGAAACAAGGACTGTGGTTGTAGCAGGGGATTTTGACACCAGTACTGTGCAGGTATCATGCTTGGATGTATCATTTCGTTTGCAAATAATTTAGTCTACTTTTCTTTTCTATTTCCCATTGTAGATATTATGAGTTCAATTTTCTATCCTGTCATAAATGGATTACTGTCTAACATATGATCCTAAAGTTGTAATATTAACAAATGTGAAATTTATAGGTTAAAAATGTTCTGGCAGGATATTTGTTCTACCTTACTACTTTGATGCTAAATCTGAGTTTATTCTTGGAAAAATACAATAGGCTTGTTTGGGTAAACTTTTCCATAAGTATTTATAGGAAGTAAAAATAAGAAGGAAAAATTAAATAAGTTTCTTCATAAGCTAAAAGTAGCTTATGTATAAGTTAAAAATCAGTTTTTGAATAAGTTAATATGAGATAACTTCTACAAATTAGCTTATGCATAAGCTAATTTTAACTTACAAAAAACTTTATTTTATTTTTTCTTTCTATTTTGTTCTCCTATAAATTCTTATAGAGAAGTTTGTATAAACAGGCCTAATGTCACTCTTAGGTGACCTTGATGTTAATTGACTTGTTTATCCATACATAATCAGTTTTTCCCAATAACATGCGCTCTTTACTAAGATGAATGACTATGGCATATCCTATATAAATTTGTTTCTATAATGTTTGACTTGAAGAACATCTGTACTAGATGACGGCTTGGTTGCTTAATGGTCTGTTTTTCTGTAATGACATTATAGAATTTGAGTTCATGAGATTTACTAACATTTAATTTAATAATACATATATTTATAATGCACATTGCAGTTCATAAAGAATGAAGATCTTGAAGAACTGCGAGAGCTGGGTTCTGGTACCTTTGGGACTGTGTACCATGGAAAATGGAGGGGATCAGATGTTGCAATTAAAAGAATAAAGAAAAGCTGCTTTGCCGGTCGATCTTCAGAACAAGAGAGACTGGTAACTTGCCTATGAACACCTACAGTGATTGTGTTCCCTTTGTCATATTTTTGTTAGGCCACTCTTTTATTAAAGGGGCTTATATTATGGTATTCTTTTCCACTCTCAGACCATAGAGTTCTGGCGGGAAGCTGACATACTTTCCAAGCTTCACCATCCAAATGTGGTAGCATTTTATGGTGTAGTTCAGGATGGACCAGGAGCAACATTAGCGACAGTTACCGAGTACATGGTGGATGGTTCTCTTAGGAATGTTTTACTTCGTAAGGATAGGTAATGCATCCATCCTCCTACAGAATGAATCCTCTCATGACTTGGTTGTCTCTCTCTTTTTCTAGAAGTTAAATAGGTAGTGCCTTATCAAAATTGGCGAATATTTATAAATAGATACACATTATTTTCATACAAACAAGGTCATATAAAATTTTAACAAAAGAGGATCCTTGCCATCATCTTAATTTATTGCATTTATATAAAGTGGCTGTTATTTTTTAATGAAAGCCCTGACATTTTGTTACTTGTATAATCCTTAGATAACATTAACTATTTTGTCATCAAGAAAAATGGTGCGATGTTTGCATGATCTTGTCCTCATTCCAGGTATCTTGATCGCCGCAAGAGGCTGATAATTGCCATGGATGCGGCTTTTGGAATGGAATATTTACACTCAAAAAATATTGTGCATTTTGACTTGAAATGTGACAATTTGCTTGTGAACTTGAAGGATCCTTTACGGCCAATATGCAAGGTATCTATCTATTCAAGTTGTACATTATTCATTCTACCATAACTGTCTTGAGAGTGCCAAAGCTAAGAAACTTGCTTTTCACCAGGTTGGTGATTTTGGCTTATCAAAGATTAAGCGAAATACCCTGGTGTCCGGAGGTGTGCGTGGAACTCTACCTTGGATGGCACCAGAGCTGTTAAATGGTAGTAGCAATAAGGTCTCAGAAAAGGTAAATTTAGAATCACTGTTAGTTACAACTAATATGAAAATAGCCAACAAGTTTATTCAAGTTTACCTTCTATTAGATATTGAAATTGTCACCAACACTTGTAGTTCAATTAGCACTTGCCTAAGGACCTATTTGGATAAACTTCTCCATTTATATTTATAGGAGAAAAAAATGAAATAAGCTTCTCAATAAGCTAAAATTAGCTTGTGCATAAGCTAATCTGTAGAAACTCTCTCATATTAGTTTATCCAAAAATTTATTTTCAATTTATGCATAAGCTAATTTTAATTTATGGAAAAACTTATTTTATAGAGAAATTTACCTAATCAAACCCTTCATTTTTAACACTTAGGCTTTCATCGAGTTCCAATCTGTCTCACAGATTCAACACTGAAAAAAAGAAAAAAATTACTCTGCTATTTAGTGGATTATTGTCCTTTACTGTCTCTCCTTATCTCTAGCTCTCTATTGTTTGAGAAGCATTGATTATTGATTATTAATGCTATTATGTCTAATCTTTAGGTTGATGTGTTCTCTTTCGGCATTGTCTTATGGGAGATTCTTACTGGTGATGAGCCATATGCTAATATGCACTATGGTGCAATCATAGGTGCGCTCCTTTTCTCTTCTGCTTGGAACTTTGTTTAGTGTTTACAGTTGCTTGGACTCTAATAGTCTTTCACCTTTCTGAGGCACTAGTTTGCATCAATAGTACTTTTATTGCATTGACAGAACTTTTATTAAAATCTCATAATAATCAGGGTACACTGCCTGAATTTAATTAAGGACAAAACTCATATACAGTTTCTTAGATGCTGTTTGTATTATTCTCCAATCAGAATTGGAGTTTTACCTCAACAATCTGCTTAATTCTTTAATGCAAACTTTTACTTTATGGATTATTGAAGTGGAATTCTAATTTTAATTGGAGAACTGTATTTATGTTTTTTCCTATAATTAACTATAGTAAAACTTATCAAAATGGGTAAAATCTGAAGGCCTAGGTAATAGCCACTAACAATAAAGTAAAAAAGGCCCATATAGCTAAACCAAAATAAAGAATAGAAATCATGTATAAATTCAAGTTACCTACTTCCTTGATATGCAAGTTATCTTAGACATCTGTTGCTTCTACAAGTTTCCAATGATATCTCACATCTGTTGATGAGAAAATTGCAGAAGACAAATGCTTTTTGCTTGTATGCATAAATTTAAGAATGACTGAAAATCCTCAGTTGTAGTTTCAGATGGTTTACATAAAATTACATTGCCCTTGCATGCATGCATCTAACATCTATGTTTTTTTTTTTTCCAGTAATAATTTGTTTAACCTATCTGGAACTAACATGATCTACTTTCTCACACTTCATATTTGCTCCACAGTCATATTTTGTTTATGCATATAGATCATAAAAGAAATCATTCAGTTTCCCCTCACCCCCATCCAAAATAAAATTTTCTCACTTCCTTGAACACTACACATGCAGGAGGTATTGTGAATAACACATTAAGACCTACAATCCCCAGTTATTGTGATTTTGAGTGGAAAACACTGATGGAGCAGTGTTGGGCTCCCAATCCTGCAGTCAGGCCATCCTTCACAGAAATTGCTCGCCGCTTGCGTGTGATGTCTGCAACTGCTAGTCAGATCAAAGGACAGGGCCAAAAGGCATCTAAATGAAAATAAACAGATTTGATCTGATTGCCAGATATGTTTCATTCAATTATGCTCCAAAAATATATATATACTGTTGTTATACAAGGGCCAGCAATAATTGTTTGTATTGAAGTTTGGTCCTGCTCTTTTTGCTGTTGATTGTGAATATGTAAATGTGTGAGAAACCACATAAATAGGCTGTGCAAGTAAACATTTGGACTTAATACTATTTTCAGAGTGAATTTTGGACTGCCGGTTCCCTCCTTTTACTTTCTCAGGATAGGTAGTTTAGATATCTCCTAGAGAGATAAAAAAAGACAGAAGTGAAAACAAAAACAAAGCTCTATTAAGAGTGGAAAAAGTGGAATTTATGAAGGGAAGATTCAAGTAACGTTTAACCCACAACTCATGTTTCATGATCAAGTATAAGTTGGAAGCTGCATATAACAAATGTAATTGCTTTTACCACCAAACACATTAATTAATTGGTGTGGAGTTGTTCCAACTTAATTAGTGATATTCGAATTTGAGGTTTGAATATGCAACTGTATTAAATACTTGGAAAAATAGTTTTGTCATTCATAATTCTATCCAGCTAGAATAGGATTACTTCTAGTAGAGAATATTTGTGGCCTCTAAAAAAATAATGTTATTGTTATAGGATCTTATTTATAATCATTAATATCACGAGTTGGTACAAGTTAGCCACAAAGGAAAGTCATTTTAATTCAGAAAAGAAATAATGTTGTCATTATTCAACTGTAATAAGATCATTTTGCTATAACATGATTTTCTAGCAAATTGAAATTTTATCGTTAGTTTGAACTGTTCAAAATTATCCTCTAAACTGATAGTGGTGGGAAAAAAATGTTGATTGTTGTCTTTTATTCTTTTGCCACTATGTTTGCACTTTATTTTACAAATTATTTATCTGAAGCAACATGGAAAAAGGATATCTAATTTGATTTAATATTTAAAGAAATTTATATTATCAATTAATTATATAATATCACTTATTCAGAAAGTACTTTTGTTTAAGGTTAATCCAACTTCATTACTTACTAAAAAAAATATAAGAGTTTGCGTGTGTTTGAAAAAAAAATGAAGCGTGGATCACCATTCTCTCTCCACGTCCATATGAAGCAAAAAAAATAAAAAATAAAAATTTATGCATCATTGAAGAAGTCTTTGAACGTGGTTTTTGTAATGGATGTGGTGTAAAAATGTGTTTCCAAATATAAAATATACTCTATTGTTTATTGATCCAAAACATTTTACTTCGATTGATAAGTACTGAACTTTAGAGATAAAAATAGGTTTGCCCATTTGTCGAGACTTATGACTTAGTCGCCTCAAATTTAGAAAATCCAACCTATTTACTAAATAAATCAATTAAAGATATTTTTAAAAGTTTATTTAGTTAAAAAGATCAAGTTTTAAGCTATATAAAAAGTATTTTAAATTTAATGAGTCAATTTATTTAAATAAATATAACTAAGAACAATATTATTGATTTAATTATTGTAGTAACTTTTTACTTATAATGTTTTGAAAATTATTTACTTATTAATATATTTAAGCTCACAATAGCTTACCTTGTTTAAATCTATTAACTTATTTAAAACTATATATAAAAGATTTTATTACAAGTAGGTTTTTATAAATAAACTTTAAATTCAAAGTGAAGCCCTTGAAAAAAACTATATCAAGTAAATAGGTTAAATGAAAATTAAGAAATTAGTTCTACTTACTTTTACTCATATAGAACTTGAATTCAATTCAAAATGAATTGTGTGAAGGCAAGGAAATTATATTTTAACCTAATATGTGTGACTGGAGGAGGAGATGATCGTTTTTACTAAGTAAGAATATCATGAGTAAAATTATCATTTTTATTGAAAATAATTTAATCTAATAAGAAACGGTACAAGAATTTTGTAGATATAAGATGAGTAGATAGTATAATTGATATAATTCATTCGTATTTGTATAAAAAATAAGAGAATTATCTTATGTCCTATATTTGAAAATTTGTAAAGATGAGTGGTTAGTTTATTTGATTAACAACAAACATGTATCATGTGACTATTATTGACATTTCAAGGTGGAGTGTCTTTTTAGGGGTGAAGAAACATCACATTTTCTACCAATTACAAAAGTTGAAAGAGTGCATGATATACTTAATAAAACAATATATTATTGTGAATAGATAGTTGATCCTATTAAAGAATCAATGGTTTAAATGATAATTCAAATGGTGGAAAAGAGTTTTCAATATAATACAATAATGAGAAAAAGTAAGAAGATGATGATAATAATGATAACAATAATGAAGGGGAGAAAGATGATGAAGACAATAATAATTAGTATAAATTATGTTATATTAATTGATTGTGTCAATCAACTTTAGAAGTTTAGTATATGGGTAGGTATATATAAATTTTTACATGTTATATTTTGCATTGAACAAATGTCTTCACGAGATAGATTCAACGAGGAAAAAATGTATATCACTATGGGTCAAAGAAAGCTTATAGATTTTCGCCAATTGCATTACAGAATGAGTGTAGGCATTGTTATATGCAGTTAGATCTTGCACATGAGCCAAGCTCCAAACCAAGCTATAGCTTTATCCTAACTTCTTGTTTCAGACTAGTCTATAACACCTATGTAGCCTAGTCTATACCATTACATGTAATTATTCCTACCTTTAGCAA
This sequence comes from Mucuna pruriens, assembly GCA_025330945.1. Taxonomy (NCBI): domain Eukaryota; kingdom Viridiplantae; phylum Streptophyta; class Magnoliopsida; order Fabales; family Fabaceae; genus Mucuna; species Mucuna pruriens. The sequence continues at coordinate 683,182 of JAENHJ010000128.1, forward strand.
GTTACATGATGATCCCTACACATGGGTTCTATTAGAACCCTCTAAAATAGAAAAGAAGCTTGTAGAAGAGGATACCTTATAGAAAAAAATCAACCTATAAAGGAGGATCGTCCAAAGGACCAATCAGAGTCTATTAGAATTCTCATGAATATGAGTAGGACGTTAATAAGAAGGTCATCATTTGTCTTCAAGGTCAATGTTAGAATTGTATTTGTTTTTCTTTTATTAATTAATTAATTTTTATATAAATTTATGGTTTCACATTGATTTTGAATCTTTTATAGGTGGATTCCTAACATGGTGGTCACTAAGGAGTTAGGGATGATAATATGAACACATATCCATATCATTATTGGAGTATGACCCTTCAAGAGGTCAAAATTGTTGGTGATTACTTGGAATAAGTTGTGTATACTTATTTATAATTAGTCGACCCATATTTCTATTAGGGTTAGCCAATTCATGTTTCTACTAGTGTTACTAAAGCTCCCCTTCCTTAGCCACATCATTCAAATTATGATGATGATCTTGGTGAATATTCATTAGATGAGACATCTTCATACTCTCGTGTTATCGACTATGATTTATTTATTTTTATACCCAATTGCATTCATTATTATATTTACTAACGATACAAATTATGATATTTATTTTATATGATTTTGATATTTATTTATCTAGTGTTTATTAATTTACAATTATGTTTTATTATTTTGTATATCTAAGTTTCTTTTATAATTTTAAAACATTAAATACTAAAATTGTGTTTAACTAGATCTTGATTTGTTATTTAGTGTCAATGTTAATGTTGCTATGTTCAGCAAGAATTGTATTGGCAAATCACTATTACATATATGACTTTTTGCAACATTTAAAATATATTAAAAAAATATAAAAAAAATTACCTATTAATTTTTGTTAATATTTTAACAAATATTATATTTGACCTACTTGTAAAATGTAATTAGTAACATTGAAATGTTACTATAGATATGAAAATAAATGTTATTAAAAGAATTTTTTTAACTTTTATAATAAAATATTACTAAAAAAATATATATATATATATATATATATATATATATATATATATATATATATATATATATATATATATATATATATATATATATATATAGCAATAAGTTGAAGACGCACATCTATTTTAGCATCACTTTTCATTAGTATTAGATGTTTACGACAAATTTAAAATCGATTATTGTCAATGTTATTAGTATCCACTCTACTATAGGGGTTGATGCTACTGCGTCGAGCTTGGTAGCATGGCTATGAGACCATCAATATTGGTCATTTACCGTCAATTTTTGTATTATAATAAAATTGTGTATTACTATTCATAGATGAGTTAAAAATTAACCAAACATTGAATAATCAAAAGAGTGTGATGAGACTGAGGAAAAGATTTTGAGACACACGGGTGGTGGTTGCCACGTTCTTCGATCTTGTTACAATTATTAACCCAAGTCAATGTTTCAAATTGCATACTAGCCAGCCTCATACATATTCACAAACTAGAAAAAGAAAAAGAAACTTACAATAACGGTTAGTTTTAGATTTTTCTTTTAGCTAATAAAAATTAGATTATCAACATATATTATAAGTTTACATTAATTATAACAGTAATACTAATATACCATATCAACAAACAATCTTATTAATATGAAAAACTGATACATCAGCATATCAAATATTAGTATCATATATTGTATTATAATATAGACCCATAATATTTTTATTAGTAGTTCAATTTTTATTATATAAAAACTATATTAATAGAAATAATTATATCTAATATTTTATTAATAAATTACAATTATTTTTATATAATGACTTTAATGGTTATAACTATATATATACATTATTTTTACACAAATTTTAAATAATAAATAAAATAAAATATGGCAAGTTACAATAGGTATGGTCCCTCTATTTTAAACTATTAAATAAGTAATAAACAGTAAAAGTGATGTAATTATTTTCATGTAATTAAAGATATCGTTTTCCTAGTAGAGAAACCTCTTCTTCCTCTTATTGGTCTCGTGTAATTGTCACAAGTCTATTCTCTCTTTGGTCGGCCAAGACAAGCGATGAGACACAAAAGTTGGCTTGAAAATGTCACCTAATAAATTATCTGTCTTCCACAATTTGACTTACTTTCATTATTACAATAATACTCATTTATATAAGCTTGCGGAGCAATACTCAGATTGTGTATTAACTTTTCTTATGAAAGCAACCTGTAATTATACATATATTATATATATTTATTATATTATATTAAGACAAGTTAAAAAACTTGTAGGTAGCTGTTCTTACAAGCCACAACTTGTCCCTGTGTATAATCATATATTCAACAAGTAGCTACTTAACAATTCTTTTATCGTAAAAAAATATATTATAATAATACATACTTTCTCGTTTATTTATGATAAAATTTTAAATTTTATTAATTAAATTAAAAAAAAAACTCAACTAAAATTGAAATGGTACTATATAAATCAAGAACGCTTTTATTATATATATATATATCAGGAATTTATTAATTGTCCTTTAAGTAAACTGAAAATTGCAGACTGTGTATACACTGAAGATGCGCTACATATAATATCAGTTCAAATACGAAATAAAATCAAACTTAGAATCCTATGTAAAAGTAAAAGCCAAAATTAGATAATTATGCTACTCCAGGAAGTATCAAACATGGAAGATTTGAAGCTGGAAACTTTTTGTCTTCTACAAGCAGACAGCAAATTACTAATAAAATAAGTGGTGTGATCAGCAACTAAACCTAAAATCTTGAGATTCTGGAAGAATAAAGCTCTCAAGCCAGAAGATAAGAAGTTTCATTATGTGCTACAATTGCTTTTCTATTTAATTACAAGGCTAGGATCAAGACTGCTATCACATGGCATATTCTAATTCATAGATGAAAATGGACACATGTATGATTTACAATCGTTTATAAATCTAAAGAATATATATATATTAATAACATTTAATTTAATTTTAAATCAACAATTAACCTCTATAAATATCTTCACTATAATTTCCTAAAGAAATATTTATAATTTATACTTTTAATAATTGTCGCGACTTAAATCGCGATGTGGGTCAGCGAAAATTAGATGTTTGAAACTGAATCCCTTTTAAGGAAGGAACCGAGAAGACGGAGTCGCCACCAGTAATTTTATGAAAAATATCAGGAAACCTTGGATTAGATAAGGAAGGTCTGGAAATCAGAGTCTAGGCTCGCGAATAGGTTACGCATAGGGATCACCTAGTATCCCAACTCGTCTATCACTAGATAGTTACCCTAACTAGATGCATGAAAGAAAATGACTTTTACGTTATGGTTTATACCTTTCTAATGAAAAATATTTACAAAGGTGAACGTGGGATGTTTTTTGGTTTTTTTGGATGAATAACTTGACAAAAGTTGTCTCTTGCTCCTACGTATCTCCTACTGCACGGAAAAATCAAAGTTTACGTAATTCTGGACATTGGATGATTAAGTGGGAAGGAGCCAAGACCGACTCGACTCCACTGGAATGGGAAAGTGCCGAGACGAACTCGGCCTAGGCATGAAAGTGTGTCGAAGCGGAGTCAGCCGGTTGGTATGAAAGGGAGTCGAGACCAACTCGACTCCAAGGTTACACATGTATTTTGATAGTGGGAAAAGACGGACTATCCGTTAGGCGTCCATGGGCTAAATGATAGTGGAAATGGGTGGATTGTCTCTTGGGGCATCCACAAAGTTAGATAGGATAATTGGACTATCCTTTTGGAATCTAAAGATTCTTTAGATGAAGTGAACTATCCTTTGGGCGTTCATAGGGTTTGGATGTGATTAGTGGACTTTCCTTTCGGCGTCCAAAGATCCTTTGATAGAATGGACTATAAGTTGGGCATGAATGACAATTTAGAGATAGCTATGACTAAAAAGTTCAAGGGTAGATGTTGGGGAGTCTAAGGATAAATATTGGGATGGGGCTCGGGACCAACTTGGCATAGGGTGCTGAGACTGACTCGGCTAACTGGTTTCAGGAAGGCAGTCGAGATGGAATCGACCATGCAGAGTGTTTTCTTAGTGATTTTGTGATGTATGTCGTATTAGGGTTGGAGATAACGTAGTCCTCAACTACCTAAAGCTAGGATCGGTTCAGATTTGCCTAAATGGAGAAGTGTATCGGTGCAAATAAAATGGTTCCAAAATGAAGACCAAGACCAACTTTGTCTAGTTAGGTGTTCACTACATATTGGCTAGTGTATATATGTCTGATGCATGGTGTGGCGAGTTTGATAGGTCGGGAAGTGTATCACAATTTAGCTATATTATGAAAGGGAAAGTATGTTGAGTATCAGAGACTAACCTGGAGTTGATGACCTTCGCCCTGCATTCTCAGATGATTCTTCTCGAGCTATGCTTTGGATATTCTTGGCGTCCTGAGGGTTGTTCTCAGCTCTCAGTTACTATACTTGAAAAAATATGGCTCTCTTCTCTCGGTTCTCAACTTTCCACTTTTAGACCAAAAATTTTGACTCCTCTCTCTTTGTGCTTGGGCCATTTATAGGTCACGCCTGAGGTCACCATTGCATCAGATTTGTCCACGTGTTTTATCTCTATCCTCTTGATTTCTTCTTTTTATCTGATGTTAAGTACCCCGCGATCCTTGTTCAAGCAAAGTTGTGTGCCTAAGATGTGCCATTAGTTATGTTAGGTCATGGTGCATCCATTTCAGGTTGTGGCATGTCTAGCCCATTTGTTGCTTCCTTCCTCCATGTTCCCTCCTTCTTTTGGCCAAGTTTTAGTTGGTCTTCGGTAGATAGTGAATCAAGGTAGAAGATTTGGGACAGGTGGCGCAGATTGTGCGGGATTCTTATCCCTTCTTGCCTACATGGACCAAAGTGGGGTGCTACAGTTGCCCCCTCTTTATTTGTGTTAGAATTTTTGTTTGGGTTTATTTTGCGTTGCGTGAGTGTCATTTTTTGATTTGTGGTTTTGCATCTGATTTTTGTCATTCTTCTACATAGATTTTGTTTTCTATTTTGCATAACTAACACTAATTCTCTGCATAATTGAGTTTAACTTTTCTGCATATTTGATTTTGCAATTCTTTGCATGATTTTTCTCGTAGTGCATGACTAGAAGTAGTTCTAACATTTTGTATGAATTAGATCCTGAAATAGATAGAACTTTATGTAGGTTAAGGAAGGTTAGGAGTTTTGTAGTAAGTAATAGTGGTAGGTCTAATTCTGCCTCTAATTTTGATGATAGTGTATCTGCAACTAACGATTCTACTTTTTTTTAGTACAATAGCTCTAACATTAACTCTAATTTTGGCATAAGTAAGTTTCAAGAGCCAAAACCAATGGAGAACAATGACAGAACGCTCAAAGAGTTGGCCACGCCAGATGTGGTGTACCAACCTTGGTGCATCTAGTATCCACAACTAGAACCAACTCAATCTTATGAATTGAAATCCAATTTAATACATTTCTTGCCAAAATTTCATGGTCTTGCAAGTGAAGACCCCCACAAGCACTTAAAGGAATTTCACGTGATTTGTTCCACGATGAGGCCGTAGGGGATTCTGGAAGACTACATTAAGATGAAGGCATTTCCATTTTCCCTGGATGGAGCTGCTAAGGATTGGCTATATCTACAGTCAGTTCTTTTCAACACCTGCGAGTTATGAACCACATGTTCTTGGAGAAGTTCTTCTCGGCATCAAGAACCACAACCATCAAAAAAGAAATTTGTGGGATTAGACAACATTCTAGAGAGACACTGCATAAGTACTGGGAAAGATTTAACAAGTTATGTGTCACATGTCCACATCATCATATTAGCAAGAAGTTGTTGTCAGTAATGGATAAGACACCAGTAATAGCAAGGCACCTAATCTCGAATATGGCAAGCAACACACAACAATTTGGGATTATAGGAGTTGGTCTGTCCTAGATGGTGAATGAAGTCAGTGCAATTGACAACTTGAGATTGGATAATCAATTGACTGAATTGACATCATTGGTAAGGTAGCTTTTTGTTAGGCAACATCAACCAAGTCAAGCAACAAGAGTTTGTGGCATTTGTACTTCTATGGAGCACCCAACTGATATGTGCCCCACATTGCAAGAAACCAAGTCAGACCATCCTGAGATTTTTGGGTCAATAGGTGGATATCAATATGGAAAGCAGCTGTATCAAAGTCACACATATGATAGTCAACAATTTGGAAGGCAACAATATCGACCGAATTTGATTCAAGGGCAATATACAACTCCAAAATTCAAATCCGCTCAGGGTGCATCTCAGGGTCAAAATAGCTATCAACTAAATCTGAGACACCTAGCACCACCATTCCAATAGCAGCAATAGAGAGTGCCATCATAGGGAAACTCACCATCTTTAGAGGACCTAATGAAGCAACTAGCGACAAGAAACTTGGAGTTTCAATAGACCATGAACTCCACCAACATGCAATTTCAGCAAAATTTAAATGCCATGATCCAAGACCTCAAAATGCAGGTGGGTCAGCTAGCGGACACTGTGAGTCAGCTACAGTCGGTTGGGTCTAGAAACCTTCCCTCACAAATAGTTCCAAATCTAAGGGGGAATGTAAGTGTCGTGTCATTGAGGAGTGGTAGAGAATTACCACAACAAACTGCACCGTAGCAAAGACCAAGACCAACCAATGCCGAGTTTGAGCCGGATGTCGACTCGCGAGTACCTCAGTAGGCTAGATTCATCCCATTACCATTCCCAACCCGAACTCTCTCGACAAGGAAAGCTGAAACCAATGAGGACTTGCTGAAGATGTTTCAGAAAGTAGAAATCAATATTCCATTCCTAGATGCCATAAAGCAAATCCCTAAGTACGCAAAATTCCTTAAGGAGTTGTGCGTACACAAGAGGAAAAAGATGAAAGGAGGGGTGGAACTAGGAGGAGTCGTGTCAGCATTAACTGGAAATGCAATTACTATCGGATCACAACACACTTTGCCAAAGAAGTGTCGAGACCCCAGAATTTTCTCTATCCCATGTACCATCGATGAATGTACGTTTGTTGATGCCATGTTGGAGCTAGGAGCCTCAATAAATGTCATGCCGACATCAATCTACAAATCCCTGAATTTTGGTGATCTAGAGCCTACTAGGATGATAATACAACTGGAAAACAGAAGTATTGTGCAACCCTTAAGTGTTCTCGAAGATGTACTAGTCCAAGTCATTGAGCTGATATTCCCAGCCGACTTCTATGTGCTGGATATGGAGGACGAGACATCCGGGAAGGGATCCACCTTGATTCTTAGATGACCATTTTTGATGACCAAGTGTGCAAGTATGTTGAAGAATCAGAGTGCTCAAGGAGTGCAAAAGTCCAAGTTGCCAAGATCGAAAGGCGCTTACAAGCACAAGTTGCAACAATTATAACTGCCGAGTTTGATTAGGCCAACCAAGGCCGAGACTTGAAAAGGGCCAACAACAACTCGGACAATAAGACTGATACCGAGTCTAGCTTGAACATACTACCAAAAGCCAAATCCAACTCGGACAGTGGAAACCAAAAGCTAGTATCATTTGAATCTGACTCCAACACAAAAATGAAATCTGAATCTAACTTTAGCAACCATCTGGGAGCCAAGTCTGGCTCGGGCAATCAAAGTCGGAAGCAATAGAAGGCCGAGATCGACTCTGCACATCAAGAGCCAAAGCCAGTCCGAGTCGGCCAACTAAAGCTGAGATTAGCTTTTGACGTCTCTCCACTGCATTCACCACCCACAGAGCTGAAGCCATTGTCAGGTCATTTGAAGTACGCCTACCTGGATAATGACCAACAATTTCTTGTCATAATTGTCAATAACCTCCACCGAGAGCAAGAAGAGAAATTGCTACAAGTCTAGAGGCAGCACAAGAAGGAAATAGGGTGGCGACTGTCGCACCTTCCTAAAATTAATCCCTCAATCTGCATGCATAGAATTTTAATGGAGGAAGAAGTCCGTCCAATAAGGCAACAACAAAGAAGTCTGAATCTGACCATCCTGGATGTGGTTAAGAAGGAAGTAACAAAACTACTTACTTTTGGAATCATCTACCCCATCTCGGACAGCCAATGGGTCAGTCTGGTGCAAGTGGTCCCAAAGAAATTTGAGATGACCGTAATGAAGAATTAGCATGATGAGCTGGTACCTATGCAGATTCAAAATAGCCGGCAAGTCTATATTGACTACAGAAAACTAAACCAAGTGACTCCCAAGGATCATTTCTCTTTGCCTTTTATTGATCAAGTCCTGGAAAAACTAGCAGGAAAATCCCATTACTGTTTCCTGGATGGATTCTCCGAAAGACTACCTTCACTTGCCCATTTGGCACCTTTGCATACACACACATGTTGTTTGGCCTGTGCAATGCTTTGAGTACATTTCAGCGCTGCATGACTAGTATCTTCTCAAAATTTCTATAGGATTGCATGGAAGTCTTTATGTATGACTTCACAGTATATGCCACATCATTTGATGCATGCCTGGAAAATCTATCCCGAGTGTTGACTAGATGCATGGATACTAATCTTGTGCTTAATTTTGAAAAATGTCATTTCATGGTGACTAAGGGAATTGTGCTAGGACATCTTGTATCTAGTAGAGACATTGAGGTCGACAAATCCAAGCCTGCTTTTGTGCGGGAGGTTCGCTCATTCTTGGGACATGTAGGGTACTATAGAAGATTTATTAAAAATTTCAACAAGATTGCCCTACTGATGTCCAAGCTGCTACAAAAGGATGTGGACTTTAATTTTGACCAGCCCTGTATTGAATCTTTTCATGAGTTGAAGAACCGACTTACATCCGCACCAATTCTCCAAGCACCCAATTTGGAGTATCCATTCTAGTTAATGTGTGACGCATCCAACTCGACACTTGGAGTCGTATGATGCCAACGAGTCAGAGTCGGCAAGCCATCACACGTGATCACTTATGCGTCTCGGACCATGGATTCAACCCAATTGAACTATACAACTACTGAGAAGGAGTTGTTGGCAATTGTTTTTTCCTTGGAAAAATTTCGTTCATATCTGCTAGGCTCCAAAGTTATCATCTTCTCTGACCATGCAACACTACAATTCTTGTTAAAGAAGTCGGATGTGAAGCCAAGATTGATTTGGTGGATGCTTCTTCTCCAAGAATTCTACATAGAGATCAGAGATAATAAAGGTGTTGAGAACTTAGTAGCAGACCATCTAAGCCGGATCGAGAGGGAGAGCGACCCAATGCCAATTTGAGATGAATTCCCGACAAGCCAGTTACTGTAGATGAACAATATTACACCATGGAGGTTTGTAGATATTTGCAATTATATCATCGCATCTAAGTTTTCACTACAAGCATCCAGACTATACAAGGAGATACTTGAAAGTGATGCTAAATATTATATATGGGATGATCCGTAACTTTGGAGACTCTACAATGATCAAGTCTTTCGTAGATGCATTCCGGATTCCGAGATCAATTCGGTCCTCCACTTCTGCCATTCAGCATCTGGAGGCGGTCACTATGGATCAACTCAGACAGCCTGGAAAGTGCTTGACTGCGGGTTTTACTGGCGCACCATTTTTAGATATGCTCATCAATTCGTCTCCACATGCGAACAATATTAGAGAGCAGGGATGGCCATTAGCAAAAGACATGAAATGTCCCAACAACCAATTTTATTTTGCAAAGTTTTTGGCGTTTGGGGTATTGATTTAATGGGGCCATTCCCAATCTCCAATGGATACTCTTACATTCTGCTTATCGTCGATTATGTATCGTGATGGGTAAAGGCTGTAGCCACCAAGATCAATGATGCCAAAGTTGTGGTATGTACAACTCCAAATTTGTCCACCTAGGCAAAATGGGCCCAAATTCAGCCAGTAAGTCAGAAGGAGGCCTAAGCTGGCCCACCGAGAAGAAGGACCATTAAACTTGGCCCAATGGGCAAGAAAGAGGCCCAAGCTGGCCCATCTCATACAATAGGGCTTTCGGATCCAATCAGGTCAGTAAGTGACCACCAAATTCGGCCACCTCAACAAAAGGAGACAAAATCCCACAAAATTCAAGAGGCTTGGGGCCATCAGATTCCCTTAGATCAATAAGGGACCCTTGGATGTAGCCAAGTCAACAAGAAGGGACGAAAATCCATGTCCAGCTAAGCACTAGGGGACAAGAATCTCACGCACCCTAAGGAAGTGGGATCCTCTAACCCAGCCACGTCAACACTAGGGGACAAGAATCTACATGAATCAACTATCCCTGAAATGGCTGTTGAGAACGTGCCATGACATGGCACAAGGTTCAAAGTACACAACTTAAGGGATGCATGAGATCAATAAGAAAAAAAGAAAAAAAGGATCAAAGGGTTGGGGTTGATCCACGTGGTCGAATTTGATGCACCCATGACCCCAAGCATAGCTTATAAAAGGCCTTAGGATGAAGAACTAAGGGTCGAAAAATTTTTGGTCAAGTAACCTAGTGGAAAATTGGAGGACAAAGAATTAGTGTGAAACTTTGCATTGAAAGGAGAGAGATAGGGAATTAGAAAGCGGAGGGAGCTAGGAAGCAAGAATACAAACAAGTGGGGAGGTTCGAAGTCAAAAGCAAAAAGCTAAAAAGAAGGAGGTCTCATTACCAATCCAAGAAGCCACTTAACAGAGTAGAAAGAACATCAAACTCTCTGGATACCAGGTTAGTTCTCTAAATTCTAAAGGATCACTTCTTCATAAGCTAGGGTAGGCAACTCATGCCATAAGTCTGTCCTCCATATCAGCACTACGGGCACACCCAAACACTAGTCGAATTCATTGCTCAACTAACATGTAGTCAACCTTTGCAACGATCGAGTCGGTCTCAGTCCTCTATCTCTTTGCATTAAACCTCGAAGTCACACTTCCCTTTATCTGAACGGATCTAGACAGGTCTCGACTCTACTTAGCCGAAGACAACGTCGAGACCAATTTGGTTGGCCAAGTTGGTCTCCACATCCAACTGCATCCGGCACCGAGTCGGTCTCAGTCCCTTCCTAGCATTTGTTATCAAAAAATCTTGTCATTTATCCACAAGTCTGTCTGGTTACTTAACTTTAGGACGCCTAATGGATAATCCACACTTCTCTTTTAAAGTCATTTAGGGTTTGAATCCCTAATGGATAGTTTAGTCTCCTCCTAAGGATGCCTAATGGATAGTCCATACTTCTCTTTTAAAATGATTTAGGGTCTAAATGCCTAATGGATTGTTCAGTCTCCTCCTAAGGATGCCTAATGGATAGTTTGCACTTCTCTTTTAAAGTTATTTAGGGTCTTAATGCCTAACGGATAGTTCAATCTCCTCCCTTGGACGTCTAATGGATAGTCCACACTTCTCTGTTAAAGTCGTTATGTGTCTAAACGCCTAATGGATAGTCCATACTTCTCTTTTAAAGTCATCCAATTCCTGAACGCCTAACAAGTAGTTCAACCTCCTCATTCCACTTGGATGCCTAATGGATAGTCCATATTTTAATGGTGTCAAGTCATTTCCTAATGGACGCCTAATGGATAGTCCACCACTTCTACACTTCATCATATGTCCAGAACTACGTGAAATTTGATTCCTCTAACTAAAAAGAGGTACATGGGAGCAAGAGGCACACTCTTGTCAAGTTATTCATCCTCCAACTCCTCTTGTATATATGTCCTCCTCTATAAATTAAATTATTCATTGAAAAATAGTAAGAAAAATGTGAAGGTCATTTTAGCTCATGCAGTCAATTTGGGTATCATGTGATAGACGTGTGGGGATGTCACGTTATCCCTATGCGTAACCAACTCCTTACTCAAGTCTCGATTTGCGACCCGTCTTATCCATTCCTAGTTTCCAGTGTTTCCTTTGTGTTTCCTTTAAAATGTCAGTGGCAACTTCTACTAAAGTCGAATCAATTTTTGGTTAGTCCTCCTAGTTTAGCTAAATTGGTTCCAACTTTGCATAGTCTGTTCCACCCTTGGGATGGATTCAGCTTCTAATTTTCAAATCAAATTCTATTTCACAATTTTCGCCCCATTGCAATTTAGGTCGTAACATGGTGGATTTCCTGAATCCAATATCTTCTGCCGGTTTGGTGTGCCAAAGGCTCTAATAAGTGACCAAGGGAGCCACTTTTGAAACAGAGTCGTGTCCTCTCTACTCGACAAGTATGGGGTGGTGCACTGAATTGCAACAAAATATCACCCCTAGACAAATGGCCAAGCTGAAGTATTCAATAAGGAAATCAAGAAAATTCTACACAAGATGGTCAATCTCAGTCGAAAAGACTGGAGCTGACTCCTTGAGGAAGCTCTATGAGCACACAGAACTACATACCGAACTCTGTTAGGGATGTCTCCCTATCGGATTGTCTTCGATAAAGCTTGTCACCTACCGGTTGAAATAGAACATCAAGCTTACTAAGCAGTCAAGCAATGTAATCTAGCCTACAACCAAGCCAGCAAGGAAAGGAAGCTCCAGCTGCAAGAACTAGAGGAACCCCACTTGGAAGCATACGAGAACTCCTAGATCTATAAGCAGAAGGTCAAACAATTCCATGATAAACAAATCCTAAGGAAGGAGTTTTGAGTCGGTCAGAAAGTGTTGTTGTTCAATTCATGCTTAAAGCTCATTGCAGGTAAGCTCCATTCTAGATGGGATGGACCATTTGTTATCACTAATGTTTTTCCCTATGGTGTAGTTGAATTAAAAGATGAAAATACAAATAGCACCTTCTAGGTTAACGAGCATCACTTAAAGGAATTCCATGAATTGCCGACACCGACAGTGGGTGAGGTGGAAAGCATCTCGCTGGTGGAACCAACCATGTCGGATGACACACCTTGAGCAAAGCTTCATAAACCCCCTTATGTCCTTGTCATGCATTGAGGACAATGCATCATTCAAGTGTGGGGGGAGGATGTAGTTTATGTTCCGACTTTGTGTGTGTGTGTGTTGCATGTAGTTAGTTTTGATTCTCATTCTCTATTTTCTGTGTTTTCTATGTTGTTTTGGTTTAGATATTCATTTTTGTTCGTTTTGATCTTCTAATTTCTTTCTACCGAGTCTAAGCCAACTCTAGATCCATCTCGGCCAGGGTCGTACTGACATTGGTTTCACTTCATTTTCTTACAATTCTATTGATAATTTTTGTTTTCTTTTTTGTTTTATGATTCTTGATTGAGGAGAAAAATGCTTTGAAAAAGTTTAATGGATTTCTTTAGGAAGAACAAAACAAGAAGAGGAAGTGTGTAATTCTGAAAAAGAAGTTTTTCAAACTTGATAGGGAGTGAAATTTTTGCATCTTTAGGCGGCAAGTGGCTGAAAGATAAACCATTGGTGACAGAGCAAATTATTCGGTGAGAAATTTTTGAGCCTTGTACATAATGATGGCTTTGCATCTTGCCATTCTCTTCCTCCTTATGTGATTTTTGCATCCATATTGCTATGTGCTCTGAATTTTGCCTTGACTCTCTGGATACATCTGGTTTCACATGCAGGAGTGACGTGATATAGGTCATCTTTCTTTACAAGCTACTAGCAAAATGTACCTACCTTGCAAATTGAATCCTTTTTTCACCCTCTTTGAGCCTATATAACAATTCTTTCTGATATGACAGCTCATTACAAGCCCAAGGCCGAAAAACCATGATCAACCTCAACCTAAGGGGTCAGAGGAGCTTTGGAATTGTTTTGGGAATAGGTCTCGTATAAGTATGGGGGTGACACTAGGAGACATGGCAAGAGTGGTACGCTTGGACAAAGAATGATAGAAAGAAAAAAAGGGGTATGAAAGGAAAAAAAATGCAGGATGAAGTAAAGAAAAGAAAAGGAAGCAAAAGTAGAAGTTGCAAAGAAAAAATGCAACACAGGCTACAAAATAAAAAATGAGAAAAAGGAAGAAAAATACAAAAAAGAGAGAAAAGCAATGAGCAAAGATGTTCTCAAAAAGACTCGTAGTGTCCTAGGGGATATCCTCCATGCTTACGAACTCATTCCCCATTGCTCCTCTCTCTCCTATGGTTGTTAAAGCTCACTTTACCATCTTGTATCCTACCCTCTACCCCAGCCACGTTATAAGCCTAAAAGAAGTCCTATTGATCATTACTGCATGTGCTTTTGAAGGTATAAAAGGAGAGGCTAGTCAAAGTTTGGTAGTACCGGCCAACATGGGATGTTTAAGTGTATATACAACCCCAAACACTTGAGGGATTGAGAGAATCTGCCCTGAGAGAGTTTTGCCACTTCTCGGGTTCTCGTTGATGTTTGCAGGTTGCTTGTCTACCTTGGATGTGGAGTCGGTAGCTTCCATAGATTGTTTGCAAGATAAACTAAAGAAAAGAAAAGGCAATAAAAGCAGAAGTTGCAAAGAAAAAATTCAACACAGGCTACAAAATAAAAAATAAGAAAAAGGAAGAAAAATACAAAAAAGAGAGAAAAGCAGTGAGCAAAGATGTTCTCAAAAAGACTCGTAGTGTCCTAGGGGATATCCTCCATGCTTACGAACTCATTCCCCATTGCTCCTCTCTCTCCTGTGGTTGTTAAAGCTCACTTTACCATCTTGTATCCTACCCTCTACCCCAGCCACGTTATAAGCCTAAAAGCAAGTCCTATTGATCATTACTGCATGTGTTTTTGAAGGTATAGAAGGAGAGGCTAGTCAAAGTTTGGTAGTACCAGCTAACATGGGATGTTTAAGTGTATATACAACCCAAAACACTTGAGGGATTGAGAGAATCTGCCCTGAGAGTTTTGCCACTTGATGTTTGTAGGTTGCTTGTCTGACTTGGATGTGGAGTCGGTAGCTTCCATAGATTGTTTGAATACCTTGATTCCAAGATGAATGCATGTTTAATCTGTTTTGTCAAACTTGAGAAATTCATTTTTCAGATTCTTCTCATAATAAAGTTGTCTCTTTCCTTTCCTTGATGATCAATTGTGATTTTTCCCAGGAGTGCAAAGTGTAAGTGTGGGGGGTTTGATAAGTCATATTTTATACACCCCACAAGGGCGTAAGATAGGTATTGTTGAGACTATTTGGTAACTAAGAATCACATCTTAGACAGGATTTAGGTTATGGGCGTAGAAATAGGGAAAACATAAATCTGCGCTAAATTGAGGATCTTATCTAATAAAAGATTGGATTCTTTTTTAAGGCCAACTCTAGGAACGTCTCAGCCCAAAAGAAGTGTCTCGGTTAAGAAGGAACCGTCCCGGCCAGACTCGTCCTTTCCTAGCCAAGCCAAATTTCAAGGCCTAAGTCACTCTAGCAAGAGCGTGTATCGCACATAGTCATTTAGGGAAGTGATAGGGCAAATCGGGAATTATAATTCTATTAGAGTTAGTTAGGATAAGGAGTGCGTAGCAAGGAATAAAGCACGTGTATAAAAGGGTTATGAGAGCTTGTGTAAAGTAGTTGTTAAATTCAGAATCTCAATCATATCGCTCACACTTTATTCTCTCGCTCTCATTCCATTATCTCGATGGTGCATAGTGCTTTAGTGTGGCGTCTTGTCAATCGAGGAGGTGCAAGACAAGAGTCTGGAAAGCCGAAGGTTATCAGAGGAGATCACTCAGCATAGTTGATGCACTTTGGTGGACTGAATCCTCAATACTCTAGCCATCTCTGGTGAATCATTGTCGTTCTTCCATGGCGATCGTCGTGGAAGGCGGAGTCATCAAATTCACACAACTTTGTAACGATACTCTATTTCAGTAATACAATTAGTGGCGTTTTCTTTTTTCTTGATTGCGAATCCTATTATTAATTTGCTATTTCTTGTGTCGTGATTGTGCATTTGTGAGGGTGGAAGCCGATTGGAACTGATCTAGCAATTCAATTTGGTAATCGATAAGAGAACCTAAAATCAACCATGTGCATACTCCCTGCCAACTGATGAGGTAGTGATTGTGTAAATCCTCGATTGACAATGGACGAACATTCGTCGATTGTCATAAGACTCTAGGTTGATTTGGATTCATAATCTTGAGAGGAAGAGAACCGTGAATCGATAGCTTGTTGGAACTCTATATTGGTGCAATATATTATTTAATTAGTTCGCATTTACTTTCACACTTAGTTCATTCTCTGTCTTACTTTACATTCCATCAATCCAAACCCCCCATTTACACTTTCGGTTCGAGTACGAATTAGTCCAACTCTAGTCCGAGTCTAGTGTCTCAATCTGGGATAGAGTCGACATTCCCTGTGTACTTAATATTTTGCATAACACTCTGATTTCTGCATTAAGTCATAATTGCACACATTATGTCCTTAAGAAGAATGATCTAGGGTTGCACTATGCTAATGTTATCTCTAGTTTTATTTGAGAAAAAGCCACCATGACTAAGCGATTATCAGTCCCTAGGATTCAGGCGCTGATAGTAAGTCCCACCCCATCTCTATTTCTTCTTCTTCTAGGTTTGAGGCTCTGGCTGTTATTCCAGAGTCCTTCGCGGTGGTGACACTACTGGTTGTTAAGGGTGGGTGGTTAAGGAAATCCCACCTCAAAAAGTTTGACTTGATGCCTTTCTCTTCAGCCGAGTGCGCGTGTCATGCAGCAAGGGAAGGTGAAGGTGACTTCATCTACATGTACGAGACCACCTTCAAAGACTTGGGGGGTGGTTCTCCCCTTTGATTGCTTTGCCGCTAACGTCCTACAGATATTGGAGGTGGCCCCTTCCCAACTTCACCCTAATGGCTGGGCTGCCATAAGCCTTTAGGGTGGTCTATCGTGCCCTTTCCTTGATCCCTTTTTGCCAATGTTTTTCTCAGTTATTACACCACCCGAGTTGGTCAGAATGCTGGTTGGGTTTCTCTTGCACCACTCCCTAAGGGAAGCCTTTTTACTACCTATGAGGCCTCCTATAAAGGGTTCAAAAACCTCTTTGTGAAGGTTCGTGCCTTGGGTAGGGCTTCTTTTACCTTGGACGACAGGCCCCTACCCCTCTATTGGAGGTTACCCTCCAAGTTCAAGGGGTTGTCCAAGGGGAAGCTCTCCTCTAAAGACCAAGCTGTCCTTCATCTACTAGACGAGCTGCCTAGAGGCATGAGTTGTTGGGACCTAGTGGAGGCATCCTTTTCCCACCAACCTATACAACATTTGAGGGGTGAGTTTTCATTTGATTTGATTACTTCTAACTTGGCTTGGTGCCGATTTTCTAAACTACCTTTTTTGTTTTATTTCTTTTTTGCAGAGATGCTTAAAAAGCGGGGGTACAATCTCGGGGCTTTAATAAAGAAGTCTATCCTACTTTCAAAAGCCAAGGCTTCTTCTTTGGTGACTGCTTCCCAAGGTGCTACTAGTTAAAGGGATGCTGTTGCGGGGCCTACTAAAAAGGTAGTGCTTAACGAGGTGGGTGCCGAGAAGGGACCGACTTGCCCTCCTCCAACTAATCCTTCACTGAATATCAAGAGGAAATTTGCCCCTACTGCTACGAAGGGAGCAGCACAGAAGAAGGGCAAAGCTATTACTCAACCTGCTCCTCAACCTACTCCTACCCCTACCCCTTCATCCACACTGGGGCCCAAAATGGTTGTCACCTCAAGGTCGAATATCACGGCCCAAAATTGGCCCTAGGTGGACTGCCTTGCTTCGTGGCTCCTGCAGCCAATTCCTTATGGGGCCTCAGTCTAGACATTCACTCCTTGCTCCCCTCAAGTTTCCTGTCTCAGCATGACTAGGGCCTTCTACTTTCTACAGGGACCGGCAGCTCCCTTGACACGATGGCGGCCTATTTTGTTCATTCATTGGTCATTTTCGATGTCTTAAAGAGTCTTGTAAATAAGTCAGAATAGCTGGTTTTGAAGGAATCCGTTTTGCAGAAGGAATGTGAGCAGCTTCAAAAAGAAAACATGGGGCTGAGGGGCAAAAATCAAAGACTTCATGTTGAAACTAAGAGGCTGAAGGCAGACTCCAACTCCTCTAAATCTGAAGCCGTTGCACTTAGGGCCGAGGTGACTACATTGAAGACAGTAATGAGTGCCATTCAGAAGTATTCAAATACCATGGCTAAGGACCTAGGTGTAGCTCACACTAGGGCTAAGGAGATGGAGTTAGTCTCTACTTCTGACAAGGAAACTTTGCAATCTGCCAAAGGCGAGTTAAGGAAGGCTTCGGAGAGGATTAGCACTCTAGAAGCCGAGGCCTCTAAGGCCAAGACTGAAGCACAATCCTTTAAAGCTCGACTTAATGAACTTGAAGAAGTTGTGGTAGTAGAACACCAAAGCGGTTTGGACAAGGCTCTTCAATAGATTGTGATGCTCGCCCCTGACGTCGACCTCAGCCCTTATACCATAACGAAGGAGGTTAAGGATGGGAAATTGGTTTCTCTCCTATGAATTGTATTGTTTGTCTATTATCAATGGAATGAATTTTTCCTTTATTCTCTATTGTCTACTTTTCTATTTTCTTTAAATTACTGGCAACTTAACTAAGTTAATTACAGTAAAAAAATAGCTAAGTAAAAAAAAGGTGACATGGAGTTAGCAGTAACGTTGACCGGAGTCAGATTTCTGAAATAAGGTCAAGCTGAAACTGAAATCGACTTGATCAAGTTGAAAGAGGAATGGCCCAAGGTCAAAATGAACTAACTTAAAGAAAAATCAAATCATGGTTGAAAAGAGATTGGCACCAAATCAAAATGGCTAAGTTAAAAACTAAGACTATCTTAAGGAAGAATCAACTCGGGGTTGAAATGCAAAGGTTGGCAGGAAGCCAAAATGGCTAAGTAAAAAAACAAAGACTATCTTAGAGAAAAACTGACTCAGGGTCGAAATGACAAAGTTGACAAGGAGCCAAAATGACTAAGTTAAGATCAGAATGACTAACTTAAAGACAAATGGACTCGAGGTCAAAATGAAAACATGAATCCAAAAATGACTAGGTTAGAACCAATCAGCAAGGATCTTGCGACACAGAGTCGGCTTAAAGACTCGACACGGAGTTGGCTAGCAACACGACACAGAGTTGGCATAAAAAGCTGCATAAGTCGGCATAAGCACGACACGGAGTTGACCTAGAACATGATACATAGTCGGTATGGAGACTCGACACGAAGTCGGCTTAGAACTCGACATGGAGTCAGCCAGAGACTCGACATGGAGTCAGCCAGAGACTCGACATGGAGTCAGCCAGAGACTCGACATGGAGTCAGCCAGAGACTCGACATGGAGTCGGCCAAAAACTTAATATAGAGTCGGTATAGACCTTGACACGGCATTGGAATGCACGAATTGATACCAACCTTATGGAAATAACCGTGGAATGGCGTGCATGCATGTTGTATATATGCATTTATGTATGCATGTATGCAAAACTTAATTGAGGTTTATTGTATGAACGATGGGTATTTGGATGCTTGGAATGCATGTCATATACGTGGGTTGCGTGAGTGCTTGGACGTATATTGTTGGATAAATGCTCGGAATGTGTGCGGGTTGCATGGTCGTTTGACATGGATTGCTTGATGCATGGAGGTTTGATAGAGATTGTCTATTTGTTTGATATGGATTGTTGGATGTATAAATGACTGAAAGCTTGGCTGTATGGATGTATGGAGGTTTGCCATGGATGGTTGGATGCATGGATGCATGGAGGTTTGTCATGGGTTGTTGAGTGCGTGGAAGTATAGAGGTTTGCCATAAATGACTGAAAGCTTGGCTGTATGGATGTATGGAGGTTTGCCATGGATGGTTGGATGCATGGATGCATGGAGGTTTGTCATGGGTTGTTGAGTGCGTGGAAGTATAGAGGTTTGCCATATGTTGGCATGGATTGCCGGGTGTATGCAAAGCTACGGGTTGTATAAGGTAATGGAGGGGTTGTAGTGTGTGAGTGCTTCGGAAGGTAAGTCTTTATTTCCCTACAGCTTTGCTATCCCAAGACTCATGGTGAAGGCAAGTGGGTTTCTTTCGCTTTAGTCTTGGCGTGCAGGATGTTGTTGCCATTGTGTCGCCTTGTCATTGCTCCTATTTTGAGACCAGTTAGAGACTCACTACTCTAGATGATTTTAACACTTTTCTTTTAATTGTAATGCTTCTCTTTAAATTCTCCATTTTTGGAAGGATTATGGTGAGGAGATGGATGGTGTTTTTGCTATGAAGAAATTTATGTGGGGTGAATGGATTCGGGTAATGCTATGTTCTCATGTATTCATTTTGAAAAGTCCATCAACCAACCTTTGAGGATAAGTTCGATATTTCTATGACTGGGTTGTTGCCCCTACTTGTCCATTTCTGCCCCCCTATGTTGGTGCTTCGTGGCTTGCCACCCTAGTATTTGCAGTTTTGCCTAGACCGCCCTTTACTTTGGGTTTTCAGTCTTAGAGAATTTTTATTTGATTTTTAAACTCTAACTTTTTCCTAGGTTGTTATCTTGGATTTTCAACCTAACGAGTCGCTCCTTTTTTTCATTTTTCTTTATGACTCTATCTTTTGCCTAGGTCATTTCTTTTGTTTTTTTATCTAGCGAGCCGTTCTTCTTTTCTTGTTTTTATTCTTGGGGGATGGCCAAGTGGCTAGATGCTTGAGATTTATAGATTACCCTTATTACCCTCATCGGTCTAATTGATGGAATAATCAAAATTATTAGAGATGGATTTTTTGGTATTTTGACTTGGTTTAAATATGGAAAGAGATATGAAAGAAAGCATGGAGAATCAAAATGTATTTCATTAATTACTTGGAAAGGAGCATTACAATTAATTTGAAAAGGATTTAGACCACAAAGCATGAGGCTCTTCTTGGTTAGAACTCGACTCTCTTCTTCTTCTTTCTTTTTTTTTTTTTTGGCGAGGTCAAGCCAATTTGTGGAGTCGGCATTTGGAGATCTAGAGTTGGGGTTGTTAAGTTGATTCTTCCACTTCCTCAATGTCGAGAGATTCAGTATGGGATGTAGCCACCCCTAGCCCAATTTTCCCTGTTCTCATCCCTTCCTCAATCCTTTCTCCAATGAGAACTAGGTCCAAGAAGTTTGACGCCATGTTTCCCACCATTCTCTTGTAAAACAACGAGTGAAGTGTGTCAATGAACATCGTTGTTATTTCTTTTTCGAATAGAGGAGGCTGGATGCGGGCAGCTAGCTCCTTCCAACATTGGGCATATCCTTTGAAAGTTTCCCTTTCTCCTTTGGTCATGTTTTGCAACTGGGATCAATCTGGAGCCATGTCCATGTTGTATTTGTATTGGTCATGGAAGCTTTCCACCAAGCTTGTCCAAGTTTGGACGCATTCCAGCTTTAGTCCTAAATACCAACCGAGAGCAGCTTCGGTAAGGCTCTCTTGGAAGAAATAGATTAGTAACGCACCATCATGGGCATGTAGAGCCATCTTCCTACAATACATGGTGAGGTAACTTTTAGGACATGTGGTTCCTCCGTATTTGTCAAATGTTAGCAGCTCGAACTTGGGAGAAATGACGATGTCGGTAAATAAGCACAGGTCAGCCGCATCGAATTGCTTAGCTCCTTCCAAGGCATTCAATCATTCTTCAAGGAGCTACAACATTCTGGTGGATTGAAAGTATTCACCCTAAGGGGGCATGGGATGAGCATGGGAGCTGCAACATTTTGATAGACTGAAAGTCTTCACCCTAAGGGGGCACGGGATGAGTATGGGATGGAATGAGTATTTGGTTTTGTTATTGAGCCAAGTTTGAGATGGTATGGTGAGGGGTAACTTAAGGCTGCTCTGATGCCATCTAGTTATGGCTTTGGACAGATTCCATCATCTCTAGAATCTGACTCATTTGTGCTTTTAATTGATTGATATCATCCCTTAACGCCTCTTGCTATTCTGCTAAGTTCCTCATGGCTACCTCCATCCGTTTTGCCTTGGGAAGTGCCTTGTAGGGGTATTTCTGAACTTGGTCCCTACTTCTTTATTGGTCTCTGTGAGCTGTTTAGGTGAAGAATGGAATGCAAATGTGATGGAATGCAACACTTAACCTTAAATGCATGATGGACACGAATGCAGAATATGATGCATGCTATTTTTCTGTTTTTTTTTCTTAACAAGGTCAGAATTGAATTGAAAATGGCACCGAGCTGACTTTGGAAATAACATGGGGGTAGAATAAGATTTGGGGAGATGGCATAGAGCCAGATTGGGGATCGCATGAGTCTGACTCAAATTGGAATCGACATAGGGGCTGGGACAAAATTGGATAAGAGGATACAACATAGAGCCGGACACGACTTGGAATCGGCACAGGGGACCGGGACAAAATTGAATAAAAGGAGACGGCATAGAGCCGGACTTGACTTGGAATCAGCACAAGGGTCCAATTTGGAATCGGCATTGCGGCCGAGATGGATCCGGCATGGATCCGGCATGCATTTTCCCATTACCTAAGGATCAGGTTAAGACAGATCTTGTTTTGGGTTCAAGTCTACTATGGGTTCTTTTCCATAGGTATCTTAACCTCACCATTTGGCCTCTAGAGCTCAATGCTTCTTTTGCGAATCTACCACAAACAGGAATGAATCCCAGAGTGTGGTCGTTCATGAAAAAGTCACACTCTAGATAGAATTTTCGTGGTCACCAAATAGGGATAGATCCCCAAGATGATTACCACTACACATTCCTTACTTTTTATACGTACAGGCTTGGGAATAGGACCCCTCTCACCAACACGATCAAAGGACAAGTAAACCCCCCAGAAAATGCCCCTAGTTGACATCAACAGAATATAGAATTGAATCTTCTACCCTAAGGTTCATGGGAAGCATACAAAAATGGCAAAGCGAAAAACTGGAATATAAACATAAAAATAAATAGAAAGGCATAAACGCATGCAAGAATCAAGTTTTTCATGCAGCTAGTTTTGACAGGGCTTGACTCTCAAAGTCCCCAGTAGAGTCGCCATCTGTTGCGACCTAAATCGTGACAAGAGGTCAGCGAAAATTAGACCTTTGGAAATCGAGTCCCTTCTAGGGAAGGAACTGGGAAGACGGAGTCGCCACCAACATTTTTATGAAAAACGTTGGGAAACCTTGGATTGGATAAGACATGTGTGGAAATCAGAGTCTAGGCTCGAGAGTCGGTTATGCATAGGGATCACTTAGTATCCCAACACGTCTATCACCAGATAGTTACACTAACTAGATGCATGAAAGAAAATGACTTCTACGTTATGGTTTATGCCTTTCTAATGAAAAATATTTACAAAGGTGAGCGTGGGATGTTTTTTGGTTTTTTTGGATGAACAACTTGACAAGAGTTGTCTCTTGCTCTTACGTATATCTTACTACGAGGAGAAATCAAAGTTTATGTAGTTCTAGACATTAGATGATTAGGTAGGAAGGAGCTGAAACCAACTTGGCTCCGTTGGAAAGGGAAAGTGCTTAGACGGACTCGGCCTAAGCGTGAAAGTGTGCCGAAGCGGAGTCAGCCAGTTGGTATAAAAGGGAGCTGAGACCCACTCAGCTCCAGGGTTACACATGTGTTTTGACAATGGGTAAAGACAGACTATTTGTTAGGCGTCCATGGACTAAATGATAGTGGAAAGAGGTGGACTGTCCCTCGGAGCATCCATAAAGTTGGATAAGATAATTGGACTATCCTTTCGGCGTCCAAAGATTCTTTAGATGAAGTGATAGATTCGGATTTTCCTAAATGGAGAAGTGTATTGGTGCAAATAAAATGGTTCCAAAAGGAAGACCAAGACCGACTCCGTCTAGTTAGGTGTCCACTACATATTGGCTAGTGTATATATGTCTGATGCTTGGTGTGACAAATTTGATAGGTCGGAAAGTGTATCATAGTTTAGCTATATTATGAAAGGGAAAGTATGTTGAGTATCAAAGACTAACCCGGAGTTGATGACCTTCGCCCTGCGTTCTCAGATGATTCTTCTCGAGCTATGCTTTGGATATTCTTGGTGTCTAAGGGTTGCTCTCAGCTATTAGTTACTATGCTCGGAAAAATATTGCTCTCTTCTCTCGATTCTCAACTTTCCACTTTTAGACCAAAACTTTCTACCCCTCTCTCTTCGTGCTTGGGCCTTTTATAGGTAATGCTTGAGGTCATCATTGCATCGGATTTGTCCACGTGTCTTATCCTTATCCTCCTAATTTCTTTTTTTATCTGATGTTAAGTACCCCATAATCCTTGTTCAAATAAAGTTGTGTGCCCAGGACGTGCCATCAGTTATGTCGGGTCATGGTGTGTCCATTTCAGGTCGTGACACGTCCAGCCCGTTTGTTGTTTCCTTCCTCCACATTCCCTCCATCTTTTGGCCAGGTTTTGGTTGGTCTTGGGTAGAGTGAATCAGGACAGAAGATTTGGGACAGTTGGTGCAGATTGTACAGGATTCTTGTCCCCTTTTACCTACGTGGACCAAAATGGAGTGCTATAATATTTTTTTACATTTTAGGACGTACATAATTTTTATTTATTAAGTAATTTTCATGTAAATTTAAAAAAAAATAGTAGGTTAAGAGATTTTTAATACAGTTCAAATAATTTTTTCAATAATAAAGAATTTATTTAAAAGATATATATTGATATTATTGCATAATTTTATATATAGTTTTTTAATTATAACATTAACAATACTCCCTTTTTTAATGAGTTTGGTTTTATAAAAAAAAGAAGGATTACTAATTATTAATAATCAATTACTTTCAAATAAATAACTTGTATACAGCCAGCTTCACTATCATTGTAAACCTTAGTGTTTTTTTTTAATAAGCCAAAGTTTTATTAAAGACTAAGTGAGAGCACAAGGAATGCTCACTTAGCTCATTGTAAATCTTAGTAATGCTCTCTTTCTTAATGAACTTGAGCTTATAAAAAAAAATTGCAGGAAAAAGTTAAGGTGGGAAAAATATTTTTTTTATTTAATATATAATGTATATGTTTATGGAAGAACACAAAACCCAATAAAACATGTAAAGAGAACAAAAAGTAAATGCAGAAAAAAAAAACATAAACGGTAGAGACAAAGCACAAAGGAAAGGGAAATAAGATCAAGACACAGGTTTACATAATTCACCCAATGTAGACTACATTCCTAAAAACACAAGAAAACTACATTCACAGGTCACGACAGAATCTCTATACTGTATTTCCGTTTTACATCTTATTTTATACCAAAAAAATATAGATAGTAGAGCTCAAAGAAAGTTTATATCAAAAGAAAAGAAGTTTAAGATAAGGTGTCATGTTTAATTATAGCCAGATACTTAAATATGTTTAAAGATTCTATAAATATTGATCTAGCTGATTTTAGTCTTTGTTAAATTTTTGTTATTTTTAAATCTTTATTTTTTTTAATCTTTACTATTAATTCTAATTAGTTTAGTGTTGACATAATAAATATTATTAATTAAAATAAATAAGGTAATAAAAAATATTTTAAATTAAGATAATTAAATTATTTTTAGGTATTAAATTCAATTAAGTAATGTATTTATTATTTATATAAATAAAGTAATTATGTATAATTTGCTTTTATAATTTATTTTTAATAATATATTGTGAGCAATGGTTATTATTATTTTTAATATTTTTTTACTTTTCAATTAATTAATTTATTTCTAATTTTTTACATTTTCAAAATAAATATAATTTAATTATGTGCTTGTAATTTAATTTTAATATATTACTTTTGATATTATTTTTACATTTTAATTTATTAATTTTGACATATAATAATATAATTTATTTGTTAATATATTTAAAGAAGTGATTTTGCCTCTAAAGATAAAATTAAATTGAAATATAATATATTAAAAGTAAATTATATTATAATTGATCAAAATTAATGAATTAAAAATAAAAAACATATAAAAATAACATAACTAAATTATAAATGACTAATTAAATTATATATATACATATATTTTAAAAAATACAGTATTAAAAAATAAATCAGTAAATTAAAAGGTAAAAATAGTATTATAATAAATACAATATATTAAAAATAAATTATAAAAAATATATGTAATTATCTTATGTATATAAAATAATAAGTAATCACTCAATTGAATTGTGTATCTAAAAATAATATAAATAATATAATTATCTTATTTAATATATATTTTATCATTTTAATTATCTTAATTGATATTATTAATTTTGTTAGATATATTAATACTAAAGTAACTAAAGTTTGAAATAAAGACTATAAAAAACATTTAAAAATGTTTAAAATTTAAAAATACAAAAAAAAAAAAAACAGAATCATATTTACAAATATTTAAGCCTTATAACTAATTTACGATCTTAATACTATAGAAAATCTCAGAAAACAAAGTATATCCATACCTGACTGCATGATGTCTAAACAAAATGCAACAAAAGTTTATAGAAGATTAGGCAAGGACACGCCTATCTACATTCTCCTTTTATGCAGTTTTTAATAATAGGTAATTGCAACTTTGATGATTATAATAGGATTAGGTCCCATTCTCACCATCAATCACAATGCTTATCTTAAAAGATATTTAAGGATAATAATTGCACCCTTAATTATTGATTTTATTAAAAAAATAAAATTAATAAAATTGAAAATATGTTTTTGATATCCATAATATGTTTTGAGTCATCAATTCAATTGGTTAATTATTTAACAGTTCGGCGGTTAATCACTATAGTGGTTAATTTAATATTTCTAATGTTTGGTTAAAATAAAATATTTGGTTAAAATGGAGTTGAAATAGTTTTTAATTTAATTTAAAATATTTTTATATTTATTTTTAAAATTCAAAAAAGTTTTATAAATTTAATTTTTAGTTTTCAAAAAATACACTAATTGATCATTCTTGTTGTCGCAATTATCATTATTTTAATGATATTGTTATCATCTCACTGTCAATTCTATTAACACTATTACTACTACTATCACTATCACAACCACTTATATCATTGCAATGTCACCATCATTCTCATTGAAACCACAATTACCACTACTGGTACCTCATTACTACCATTATTAGTATCAACGATATGTCACCACCACCGCTATTCTCATTTACATCACTACCACCCTACCAGCATTACCACTACCTTCAATGGTTTGCTATCACCATCGCCACTAACATCAATACCATTATCATCACCACTGACACCACCGCCATCATCAAGACCATCGCACCACCACCAACACTTTTAACCACACCACTATCAATATTACTAATATTCCACTATTACTACTACAGGCATCGTTGATTTGTCATCACCATCACCACTCTCATCGCCACTGCCACCATCGCTATCTTACCAACACCAACACCACCGCTACTATCAGCACCACCCCTACTAGCACGTTATCATTACTATCATTAGCACTAACATCAACAGCCACCATTACTACCACTGCCACTCATTGACACTGTCATCACCACCACATCATCGCCACCACCACTCTCACTAGCATAGTTATCATTGGGTTGGCTCAAAAACAGAATAAGCTATATTTTTTGTAACCTATTAGGTTGAGCCAAATTAGCCTACTATTTTTTTTTCTTATTTTTTATGTTAAAGAGAAAAAAGTGTGGGTAAAAATAGATTTGATGTATTTTTAGACAATAATATTATAGCTCAACCTAGTTCATCAGGCTTATTAGGTCAGATCAAATTGACCTTGTTCCTTTTGGACTATTTTTAGAATTTAAGCTAGTATGATCTATCGGGTCATTGAGTTAGTCAGTCAAGTCAAACCTATTTTACTAATTTTGACTACCACCACCGCTACCATTATCACCAACATATAAACACACTTTAAATTAATTTTATCAAAATATAGAATTTTTAAAATAAATTTATTTTAAAACTAAAATTTTTTTTTTTGAAAAAAAAACTAAAACTTAAAACTAGTTTTGGTATTTTAATTTTCTTTTTGCTTTTAATGTTTTTTTTTTCTTGCTTACTTGACATGGATCCATATATGTATTCATCCTGCTTCATATATGCTTTGCCAAGTCTTATAATTTGAGATGAAAAATGATGGAATTTTACTCCACCACAATTTTCCAGCTTACCGAAAGCATTGGTAGAGTGAAGGCAAATTCTTGAATATGAAAGGTTCTAATTTTGAGTTGCTATACTTTTCTTAAAATAAGGGAAATTTAAGTATTTGTATAAGTGTTTTTTTTTTAACATGGATACTTTCTCTATTTTAGTTTGAAGTGTCATTTCCCTTTTCAATTTTATTTTTATAAAAAAATTCTTAAAGTGTTAGATATTTAAATTTATTTTTATATTATTTTTTTAAGTATATTATTGAATAATTTGGAAATTTAAATTCATTTAAATTTTATCATGAAGTAAACCCTCATTTTTAAGGAAAAATAATATATTAATAAAGTAATAATTAACATTACAAGTGTGTGTATATATATAATATTATAAATTGTTAAAATTTACATTTTTAGTAACTTCAAATATCATAATTTTTTATTTGGTATTCTATTCTTTAAAAGTTATTATTTTTTGTCCAAAAAAAATCGTTTTCATGATTGTTTGTTTTTCCTGTTAAGTGGCTAAACGGCTCTGAAAAATGGGAGACAAAATGAGAAACTGGTTCTTTTTAAATAGAATAAATGAAAAAGTTATGATATTTAGAGAGTTTTTTAAATAAGAAAAAAAAATATACTTAATGAAACTGAGTTTATCACCTTGAGTATATATAAATTGATAGTGATATTTTAGTTTAGAGAGTAAGGATGATTTTCGCACAAAATAAAAAGCCAAATAAGAATTATATAATTAATGGGCTTAATTTGAGAGTTACCCATTCTTCTGGTTTTCAACCGCTTTAACATTTGTTAAAATCTTCCTTCTAGCAATTTTGACGATTTGGAACTTTAGTAGAACACTTTCTAACCGTTTTCAACCTTAAAAAATATTTAATATTATTAAAATTTTATAATTTTGAACCACTATAAAATGTTTTGAAATAATTAAAATATTAAAATATAAATGGTCACGTCATTACTTAACCTTCATTCTTCACTATATATTAAAAATATTGACAAACAATAATTAGTAAATTAAAACCGATAAAAAAAACTATTCTAATAATTAAATCTGGAATAGATAAGGGAAGAAAATTTTACTTTAAGATAAATTTAACTCAATGTAACTTTTGTTTTTTCAGTTAACAGTGGGTTAGATTTTTTTTTATTTTGTATTTATTGCAACTTATTAAAATTTAATTATGAGCATAAATTTATTGATGTTGATGAACTTAAAAATTAAAGTTTTAGCGTACTAAAGTCATTAGTGTATTTGATATTATATTTAGTTAAATTAATTAATAAATATTATAGTTACATTTAAATAATTTATATTTTTAACATTAGTGAATCAATTCATAGATCATCCTTATATTTTTTAAATTATAGAAAGTAAATCCAATCCTTCTCATATCTACTAAATGTTGAGTTGAATTTGGATTTTTAATTTACTCTCAAAACGAGTTTAAGTTAATCCAACTTATTTTTAATCTACCCCAAAATATGATATAAGTGATTAACTCTATTTCGAGAAATAATCTTATGACTTCCAACCATGAAAATACTATATAAGAAAAATAAATAAATTAGCTAACCTATTTTAACACTCGAATTTCAGGGGCCTCTTACATAGAAGGTGAAGAGTTATTGGGTGTTTAGATTCTCATCTTATGAGAAGAATCACATCAATTCCATGTAAAAATATATAAAAACTGAAATTAATTATTCTTGACCTGAAAAATCACATCCCCAACTTTGGTAGAAGTGTTTCACATATGTTTGAGGTGTTTATGTTCTAGACACACCATATTTTCTTGTGTTATCCTTTTTGGGAGAGTTTGCTTTTGTTAGGAAATAATATTACATTTTTCTTTCTCATCTTTCTTGAATTTTGATATGATTTCAAATAGTTTTTTAATACGAGATTACAAATAATTTTTTTACTAGAAACAATCTGGTTTGGATAGAGGAAGATTACTAAGCAATAAAATTTGTTCTTTGATATTTAATATTTTTATTATTAAATGATTTAAAATAATTAATATTTAAGACTCATTTTTAATCCTTAACTAATGCAAGTAAAACCAACTTAACTATTAAAAAGCGAATAAAACTTATAAAGCAACATATCACTCATATTTTCCATTCATAAAATACAAATTTAACTAATTCAATTCATTAACCTAATTATTAGAATTTAATTATTTATGAAAATAAAGCTTTTATAGAGTTGTAGTACTCGAATACTTGTTTAATTTCATTTATTGGTACTAGACTAACACCAATACATTTATGATACATTTTTCTAATGATTTTTAACAGATTTTTTTAAAATTTTATGATCATTTAATGTGCATTACCTAAAATAGTAATTCAGATTGCGAGAATTTTTAAACTCCAACTAAACTGTACAGTAGATATTTTTCAAACTAATAAAACACAATCAAATAAGTTATGCTCTTTTTTTGTTTGGTAAAAAAGTGCAATAAAATTTATTATCTCTTTACTTTTCATAAAATATTTGTAAGATACGTATATATGAAAAAGATAAAAACTAAAAAAATATATAATATCAGCTATTTAAATATCATGTGATTGGTGTAAAGTATATAAAAAAATTAATTTTTATCAAAAAATCTCACTAACTATTTCTATTAGAATCTTTAATTTTAATTATGTTTTTTCTATTCATAAAATTTGAAATCTAAAAATTAAGAGTTAATTTGAGATGATTATAAACTTTTGATCTCTAGTTTTTAAATATAATTTTTATAACAAAATATGAGTGGTTAAGATGTAGTTGAAATAATTTTTAATTTAATTTTAAAATATTTTTACAATTATTTAAAGAAAAATATTATGAATTTAATTTTTAATTTTTTAAAAAAAATACTTGTTCACCCTACTTGACAATAACTTTTTTAACTTTTTTATTGTTGTTGTCATTATTTCTACTGTGAACATTATCACTTTACTGACAATTATTATTATGACTATCATTACTATTTCCAACAATACTACATCTACCACCATTAATTACAACCATTAATATTAATACCATCTTCACTACTATCAATATTATCATTATTATTGTTCTCTGACATTGTTTTAATATAATTCTGAGAAACATACAATTTTATTATGATTCAAAGTAAGTTGATTGTGAAAATTAAAATTAACTCTTAGAAATAAAAAATAATTAAAATTAATTTTTAAAAACTAAAAATATAATTTATTTTTTGAATGGAATTCGAGTCTAATTTTATTGGGATGAAAAATATAATATTTAAAATAATTAATGTTGAAATAATAAAATTCCAAATGGAGAAAAAAAGGCGCCCACAGTTGAAGTTGAAATGGATAAATGTAAGAGGTTCCCTCCCTGGCGCTGACGCAATTGGTTCCCTCCGCGCGTCCCTCTTAAATTACCACAAACCCCTTCACCTTTTCCATTATTCCCAAAACACACCTCACGCGCATGCTGTCGACAGACACCACGAAACGTCGCAGTCGTTCACAAAATCGCTGCGACACACCACTACCTTTACGCCACGTGGCACTGAAAACTCCCCTTCGAATGTCAGAACTTTCATCGATCGCCACGTGTCGATCTCAGGTAGATGCTCCCAGAAGCGCACTCTCTCTCTAGAATTCTCCACTCTTCAATTTCAAACGCACACTCTTCAACTTCACTGTCCCTCCTTTTTATTGAAACCAAACCCCGCTTTCTCTCTCTACACTCACTTTCTCTCTCTACACTCACTTTCTCTCTCCTAGGGTTTTCTCTGCCATTGACCCACCGTCCAACTCAAAGTCACGCTCAATTTTCATGGGTAAATTTCTCCCACTATTACCTTCGGTTGTTTGGTTTCCCGGAAACGCTGAGAAAATTAAAGTGATTTTTTTTTTCTTTTTCTCATTTATTATGTATCAATTTTGTATTTATGGTGTTTCAAATGCTTGTTTTGATCATCTATGTTTTTGTGGATCGTTATGGGGAAGAGTTAAACATTGTTGTAACTTTGATCATTTTGTCTTAAATTTTTATTTTTTTATTTTTAAGGGAGGTTATAGTTTCTTTTTTTAATTACAAGAATTTCAGGGTGTCAATTTTGCTGGGAATGAATGATTATGGTTACATTCTGTGCATGCATGAGAGGGTTTATTTTATTGAATGGAATTTTGTGTGAGCTAGGAATTTTTGTGTTGTGTTGGGGGAGAGGTTCTTTGATATCAATCTTGGACTGGGTGATTGCAATTTGATTTTAGAACTGACAAGTAAAGGAAAAAACTCCAAGATAATTTGTTTTCTATGTTTATTTGTGTTAAGCCAGGGGAGAGGTAAGGAAGTTTGCTAATTTTCTGAAATTTTGATGTTCAGCAACAGAGCAGGCTTTACATCCTGCTTTTGGGTTCACTTTCAGTTTGGTGAATTGAGGTGAAAAGTAAAGTATCGTAAAGGGTATATTCTGATCCCTGCATGCATAATGATTTGTGATCTCTTGCACTTGTTGGAGTTTTCTTTGTTCTTACTCCTCAAGATTAAAAATGTGCGACACTGTGAACTGAAAACAGAATAATGACCTGTTATCTCTTAAATCTTCTATGTTTTCAACTTTTATTCCTGGGTTTTTTGGACTTGGATTCTGTTGAATGCAATTGGTGCTTTTTTTTTTTGTTTGCTCTGTCATGGGTGCATCAATGTTAGCTTAGTGGAAGATAACTTGGTATAAATATTTTATTATTAACATGCCTTCTAAGGTTGGACCTCTTCATGACTAATTTAGAACACATTATTTTATTAGTTGCCTTTTGTTGTGGGTTATGAAAGACGTGTTTTTAATCCTTTTGTATGGCTAGCTAAATGCTAAAGGTATAGATTTTGGCCTAAGATCCAAGTTATCTGTTAAGGAAAGAAAAGATGCAATGTAAGCATGTAATTTATTTTTATTATTGTGGTTGTTTCATAAATTAGTATTTGGTTAACAAGTACCTATGTTCTTCATGTACTTATGATGAATTGTTTACAAACATCATGATGGAGGTAAACTTGCTCATTATGACATGCTGCCTTAAATTTGTTTTGAGATCGACACAGTGATCTCCTTTTATTTCCTTAATCTTTTCAATCTATTACATGATTTGGCATATTTCCTACCTACTACAAATTAGTGGTTGAAATATTTGGCTTTTATTAACCATGGTAATCAATGATGTAGATAAAGTGATTCCAACTTTGTACTGCACTGCCGTTTTCACTTTATACTGACATGGCTTTGTATATGAATATACAAAGCATATGTCATGGTTGTGAGTAGGTAGTTGAAAATGGATATTAGACTATTAGTAGGTTAAAAGTAGGAAAATATCAAATCCATAAAGACTTGATCTCATCTGCTAGATGACTATTGTTGCTTTCTTACGAATCCATTGTTTTAATATAGTTTGTTTGGCCTCTGAAACTCCAGTATCCTTGAAGTTTGAATGTCATATGATATGAGGTTCTTTTCTTTATTATTATTATAGAACTATAAAGAGAAGATAGTTAGAAGATAAATCTTAAAGCAGTAAGTGGTCATGGATAAATCAGAGCAGACTCAACAGCAGCAGCAGCAACAACAGCATGTGATGGGAGTCGCCACAGGTGCTAGCCAAATGGCCTATTCTTCTCACTACCAGACCGCTCCCATGGTGGCTTCGGGCACGCCTGCTGTAGCTGTTCCTTCCCCGACACAGGCTCCAGCTGCCTTCTCTAGTTCTGCTCACCAGCTTGCATTCCAGCAAGCACAGCATTTCCACCATCAACAGCAGCAACACCAACAACAGCAGCTTCAAATGTTCTGGTCAAACCAAATGCAAGAAATTGAGCAAACCTTTGACTTTAAAAATCACAGTCTCCCCACTTGCTCGGATAAAAAGATAATGAAAGCGGATGAAGATGTCCGCATGATTTCTGCAGAAGCTCCAGTCATATTTGCAAAAGCATGTGAGATGTTCATATTAGAGTTGACATTGCGATCTTGGATCCACACAGAAGAGAACAAGAGGAGAACACTACAAAAGAATGATATAGCAGCTGCTATTTCAAGAAATGATGTTTTTGATTTCTTGGTTGATATTATTCCAAGAGATGAATTGAAAGAGGAAGGACTTGGAATAACCAAGGCTACTATTCCATTAGTGGGTTCTCCAGCTGATATGCCATATTACTATGTCCCTCCACAGCATCCTGTAGGGCCACCTGGGATGATCATGGGAAAGCCAGTTGATCAAGCGGCGCTGTACCCTACACAGCAGCCTCGACCTCCCATGGCCTTCATGCCATGGCCCCCCCATACACAACCCCAGCAACAGCAGCCACCCCAACATCAACAAACAGATTCATGATGATTTCGCTCAATTCAATTAGGCTGGGAAGTAGCATGCATCTTTTGATTATTACAAATTAACTCAATGCCTTTCAATCAGCTTTAGTTTAGTTTTATGCATTGAAGACAACAAAGATTGTTTGAGGTTTCTTGCACTCATTTGTGATTGTATGAGCTCGCCTTATGCTGGGTTATTGTGGTTGTTTTTACTTTGAAGGTACTGGTGTGGTAGTTAAATTAGTTTGCAGCTGTCCATAACTAGTGAGCATTGCTGAATTAGGAAGTTTGAAATGATGATATAGTTTGAATTGTTATTGCAGAAAGTAGGTTTAATTCTGTATTCCATTCCCTTGCAATGACTGGATTTAATGCTCATCTGCTTAGGACTAGTTGATGTTTTTTCTTGTTTCTTTTTGTGTTGACTGAAGAAGAATGAGTGCCATATTCTTCACTTGGAAAAACATCGTTCGTATATTTCCAATTGATTTTCAGGTAACTCGAATATAGTTGTTGACGATAAATGCTGTCACAGGAAAAAAAAAAAAAAAACAAAAGAGCGGTTTCTTGGTTCAATCAAAACCTTATAAATAGATCTAAACTATTTTTTTATTAGTTAATGATGAGCACTATTTTTGTTAAAATGTATTGCTTGGTTAATAAGTCAATAATTGATTATAGATGAATTATTAGTTTTTACCTAAAAGGCATATGTTAATCCCAAAAAGATGATCATTAATAATCAGTAATTATATGAAAAATAATTAGTTAACTAATATGTAAGCATATAAAAAAGGAAAGCTGACTATTAGAAATTTCGGTATGAAATGAAATTTGAACTCATTAAATTTAACGAGATCTAGTTGGTTTTGGTAAGATTTTTTTTAACAAACTTGACCCCATTAATTCGATCAATAATTGAGTTGATATAGATTTATAATTTTTTTTAAAGAAAGTATTTATACAAATTAATTGTATATAATTTATTAGTAATAATTTAAAATTTTTACACTATTATCTAATAAGCCGTCATGGTGGATAATACATGATAGATAATTCGTGTAAATATATTTTTAAAAATTTATAAAGCTATTAATAAAAAATCAAAATAAAATAAAAATAATACGAAAGTACACAATAGGAGAAAAAGAAAACTAAGCGAATTTAGGTTATTGATTTGAAAGTATATGATCCAATACCCGCAATTGGATAATGGTCGAATTAGAGTCTATGGTCTGATTTAATCTGAAGCTTCAAATTAACTTGTAGGTTTTAGTTTCCATCAAGTCAAATTAATCGGTTTCACATATTGGATTGAATTACAATTAAAATGATTAATAACCTAAAATATTATACATCCTTAACCAAGTATGAACTTTTCCGGCTTTATTTTGATCCTCCATATTTCTGAGAAGCATCCAATTAGTTCATATTGGCTCAAATGAAGTGCAGGGCATATGTTCGAGTATAACGCAAACAATCTCAAAATACATACATGAATAATTGATTCCACAGTAGGGTTACACATGCACTAAGGTGTGAATCATACAGTTGATACTCTTAATCGCCTATCCACTAGTATTATGTTTATTGTTTGCAATCGATGCAATTCAAATTAATCACCATACTAGTCTAGCTCAATTGGTCAGTAGAATAAGTGTTGTAAAATTAAAAAATATTTAATCACTTTACTTTCGCAACTATCATTCTTTATTATAATTGGAATGATATTGATCACTGGTGAATAGGACACGAACTTAATTGGTAAAAAAAAAGAAAGAAACGAATTTCTGCTCTATCTTATACTTCTAATTAATCACACATGGTTATAAAACTAAAAGACACATTGATTTCATGAATAATATAAATTGAATCTGACACTTATATATCAAGATAATAAATTCAATATCATCACGTGTATATGAAAGTCACCATATTCATATTAAAATATAACTAATTATGTAATTCGTGCTTTACACGGAGAGGTTATATATCAATTTATTAAATAAGAGTCTTTTATTTTTTTGAAATTTGAAAGGTTTCATTTTTTTAATTCGCATATTATATATAATAAATCAAAATTTTACTTAGAATGCATTGTACATTGTACAGTATATCCATATAAAATTATTCATCGTAAAAATATTTTATCGTAATATTAGCTGATTAAATTATAAGAGGCACTTCTTAAGATTTAATTCATTGAATTAATCCGGTCGGCACAAGTGTATGTTATAATTTATCTTATTAGTTTTATTATTTTAAGTAGCATCATTAGATCGATTGTGTATAAACAAGTATACATTC
Source organism: Mucuna pruriens (assembly GCA_025330945.1). Lineage (NCBI taxonomy): Eukaryota > Viridiplantae > Streptophyta > Magnoliopsida > Fabales > Fabaceae > Mucuna > Mucuna pruriens. Next base: position 719,870 of record JAENHJ010000128.1, read on the forward strand.
ATTTGGATTTCTTGATATTATATTAACTATAAAATAATAATACTCATGTAAAGAATTAAATGATAATAAATATATTAATTATTTAAATCTTTATATACAAATAAAGGATTAAATTATTCTGAGAATAAATTCAAGAGAGTTATTATAAATCCTGACCTTTCATTTTATTTTAATCTAATGGATAAATATGAGTTATTTGTTAAATTGGTTAAATTAAAAAAGATGAAAAGTAACTTTATTGAAATTATTTTTGGAATAACTTAATCTCTGTATATATATATACGGGGAGAGATCAAATGATGTTAATGTAACTTACTTTATATAGAATATGAATTTATTAATATAATAATTAGATTGAAAGTTTCCTTTACGTAGATTATATATGCAAATTTTTATATCAATCCAAAATTATTTGACATCTTTTTTGTATTCATCATAATTAACATAATATATACATTTTAAAATATACTAAAATATGAATAATTTTATTACTTTTTTTATTATTGTACAATTTTAATAAAACTTAATACAAAGTTACTCTTTATCTAGGAGAGATTAAGTTACTCCAAAAATAATTTGAAGAAAGTTATTCTTTATCTTGGTCCTTCATTTTTTTTTAAATCTTATGGCTTTAACGAGTAACTCATCATTAACTTGTTAGATTAGGAAAACAAAACATGAACGAGTGAATATAAATAGTAACTTGATCACACACATACACGCACATGTACATACAGGGGTATATTTTGAAATATATATTTAATTAATTTTGATAAATACGAATAAAGTATCAAATAATTTTGAATTAATATTAAAATTTGTATATATAGTCTAATGAAAGGAACTTTCAATTTAACAGTTTGATTATTAAAACTTATATTTTATATGAAGTTATTGATAATGTAATAGTTGATATAAGTTACACCGATATAATTTGATCCTTATATATATAGAGAGAGATCTCATTACTTTAAGGGTAACCGTTAGATTGAAAGAAAATAAAGGGGAGGAAGAAGAGTAATTATCTTAAAATTACTCTTAGAGTAATTTGATCCCTCCTCATATATTGTTCAATTTTAATAAAAAATTTGTATATATGATTTATGTAAATGGATCTTTCAATTCAAAGGTTGGATGATAAAATTTGTATTCTATATGAAGTTATTGAATGATGTAATAGTTGGTGTAAGTTACACCAATATCGTTTGATCTTTTCCTATATATATATATATATATGTCAAGATCGATACTAGATGTCAAAGTTAGTCAAATTAAACTTTCAATAATTTTTTTAAATTAAAATTTAAATAATTCAACCGTTGAATATGATGTTTTTATTAATTAGATCAAATATACAACATTTCACATCATTTAGAATTTTCTAGATATATTATCTAACATTGAATATTTACATATATTTTGAATATTATTTTATACGTTAAGAATAAAATGATGTGAAGAACAATCAAATAATTTTGGAATTATATACAATTTTGTATATTTTATCTAATTAATAAGAATATCACATTTAACAATTGGATTAATTAAATTTTTATTCTAAAAGAAGTTATTAAAGGTGTAATTACCTAGTGTCAACGAATTCTGAGAGCCCGTCTGCGCACACACAACATCGATGTACCTTACATTAACTATTACATCAACTATTACACCATTTAATATATATAAAATACAAATTTTATCGACCCAACCACTGAATTGAAAGTTCCTTTTATATAGATCATATATACAATTTTTTATTAAAATTGAACAATAATAATAAGGTAATGAAATGATTCATATTTTACTATATTTTGAAATGTATATATTTTATCAATTTTGATAAATATGAATGAGGTACTAAATAATTTTGCATTAAGAAAAAAATTTGTATATATGATTTATGTAAAGGAAACTTTCAATCCAACATTGAATCAATAAAATTCACATTCTATATAAAGTTATTGAAAGGTGTAACAGTGGGTGTAAGTTACACCCATGTCATTTGTGTGTCCCCTGTATGATAAAAGATCAAATGACACTAGCATAAATGATACTGGTGTAACTTACACTAATTATTACACCATTTGACACTTTATAAAGAATACAAATTTTATCTATCCAACCGTTGAATTGAAAGTTTCCTTTACATAGATAAAATATATAATTTTTTTATTAAAATTGAATAACAATAAAAAGTTAATCAAATGATTCATATTTTAATATATTTTGAAATGTATATATTCTGTTAATTTTGATAAATATGAATGAGGTATCACATAATTTTATACTAACATAATTATTTTATATATGATCTATGTAATGAGAACGTTCAATTCAACGAATGGATCAACAAAATTCGTATTATATATAAAGTTATTAAATAGTACAATAGTTGATGTAAATTACATTGATGTCATTTGATTTCTCCCCTAAACCTTAAACTTTAAACCCTAAATTATATATATGAGAGGAATTAAATTACACTGATGTAATTTATAACAACTTTACACTGTTCAATAACTTCATATAGAATATGAATTTACCGATCCAATCGTTGAATTGAAAGTTCCATTTACATAGTTCATATATACAAATTTTTAGGCTAACTCGTGATTATTTGATATCTCATTCATATTGATTAATAGAATATAGGGGAGGATCAAATGACAACGTGTAACTTACACAAATTATTACATCATTCAATAACTTAATATAAAACATGAATTTTATCGATTCAATCGTTAAATTGAAAGTTTCCTTTACATAGATCATGTATATAAACTTTTATGCTAATCCAAAATTATTTGTTACCTCATTCATATTGATCAAAAAGAACAAAATATATAGATTTCAAAATATACTAAAATATGAATCATTTCATTACCTTCCTATAGCGGAGAGATCAAATGACACTAGTGTAACTTACATAAACAATTACACAATCAACAACTTTATATAAAATATGAATTTTATCGATCTAATTGTTGGATTAAAAGTTCCCTTTACATAGTGATAAGTGGGCTTTTGGTCGTCTTACGCGCATCAAATAAAACTAAGCTAACTATAGTATAGCTAACCTAGGTCAATTCTCTCAAGGACACAGTATGTTCAAATTGTGCTAAGTGTAAAAATAAGAGTTAATGCAGAAAACGCTAATTGTTGTGAAATGTCGACTTACTGCCAATCGGCTAAGTGCTGAAAGTAAACTAAACTATGCTAAACTACTCTATACTAACTATTGTATCAATTCGGGAATCAAAACACGACAATTTACTATTCTTACATAGAATTACACTTCGAATCAACCTTAGATTCTTACGACGACTGCCGAATGTTTGTCCACTGTCATACCGAGGATTTACACAACCGCTACCTCATCAGTTGGCAAAGAGTATGCACTTGGTTGATTTTAGGTTCTCTACCTAATCAAATTGTTAAACTAATTCCAATCGGTCCTAATCTAACGTGATCTACCCCTAACAGTGTATCACAACAAAGTTAAGAGTAGAATTAAAGCGCAGGAATTATAAGAAAATTCAGAATTGCAAACTAGTTGTATTTATTGATATACCAAACCGAATACAAAAGTGAGAAATCAGAGTCTCCAGATAGTCTGCCTTCCACGACGACCGCCAATGGAAGAATGGCAGTGATGCAATGGTGGCCAGACGTTGAGGTTTCCGTCCAACAGTGTGTTGGCTATACCGAGCGATCACCTTTGAAGGCTTCCAACTTCCCAAATCCTGGTCTTGTACCTCCTCGACCGAGAGAGACACCGTATTGAAGTTTTGTGTACCACTGTACTAGCTTGGAGTGTTTGTGATTACTAACGACACTAGCTCTAGATTCTGCTGAAAATTCCACACTTGAAGACGTGACCTAGTGTGCTTATTTATACACAAACTAGATAAATCTAAATCTAATCCTAATAACAGAAATTCAAATCCTAAAGATTCCAATTCGAATTACAGATTACAATCTTCTCAATCTTAGGAGTTTCCCAGTTTCCTAATTTCTAGCAGAATCATATCTGCATTCATAGTTACCCAAATTATAGATTCTTTGATCTTAGCAAATCATATCTGCATTACAAATTCCTTAATCTTAGCAAATCATATCTACATTACAGATTCCTTGATCTTAGCAAATCATATCTGCATTACAAATTCCTTAATCTTAGCAAATCATATCTGCATTACAGATTCCTTAATCTTGGCAAATCATATCTGCATTCTTGCCGGAGTGATTTTAAGCGAGATTTCCGTCACTGATGTCGGCTTGGCCGGGAGCACTGGATTGGCCGGGATGTTCCTGGCTTGGGTCGAGATGGCTTGGCATTCAGGCCTGCAAAACAAGTCTTAACCTTTTTGTTAGTTAAAAACCTTATTTTAGCACAAATTTGTATTTCTCCTGTTTTTAGGCCCATAATTCAAATTTTGATTAAGACAAGACTTTTAATTATTAAACATTCTTAACAACACCCATCTTAAGCCCACATAAAGTGTATAAAATATGACTCATCACATAGATCATGTATATAACTTTTTTTATTAAAATTGAACAACAATAAGAAGGTATTTAAATTCTTCATATTTTAGTATATTTTGAAATGTATATATATGGGAGAGATCAAATTATATTGGTGCAACTTACGACATTCAATAACTTCATATAGAATGTGAATTTTAATAATTCAATCATTGAATTGAAAATTTCCTTTTACATATATCATATATACAATTTTTTATATTAATTTTATATTATTTGATACATCATTCATATTGATCAAAATTAAAGGAATATATACATTTCAAAATTACTAAAATATGAATAATTTGATTATCTTCTTATTATTGTTCAATTTTATTAAAAACTTATACAGACAATCATGATAATATAAAATTATAATTCAATGGTTAGATCATTAAAATTCACATTTTATATGAAATTATTAAATTGTGTAATAGTTGGTATAAGTTAAACCGATATCACTTGATCCCTTCCATATAGAATGCGAATTACACCAACCATTACATCATTGAATAATATCATATACAATGTGAATTTTAACATTCAAATTGTCGAATTATAAATTTATATTTATATCAAATTTTATTAAAAATAAAAAATAATAAGAAGGTAATCAAATGATTTTATATTTTAGTATATTTTGAAATGCACATATTTCGTTAATTTAATCAATATGAATGATGTATCAAATAATTTTGAATTAATATAAAAATTTGTATATATGATCTATGTAAAGAGAACTTTTAATTCAATAGTTAGATTGATAAAATTTGCATTATATATGAAGTTATTTAATGATGTAATAGTTGGTGTAAGTTACACGAGTGTCATTTGATCTCTTTTAAATACTCATTCCAATCATTGGATTAAAAAAAATGGCCTAGACTATAAAATTTATTAAAAACTCGTGTGTCTTCTTTTAATTCCCAAACACTACCTATATAGGGTTGCCTTCTCTTCCCACCCCACCCATCACTATCGATTGCTACCAGGCACTTCCATTCAATCTACTTAACTAATTCTTAGAGAATAATCAAATATTTGGTTTAGGATTAAAATATCAATAAATAATATAGGCTTACAATTTCTAGACAGGGAAGCACTTGTTAGAAACTTAATAACATGATGATTAACGAGTCAACTTCTTGTTGATTCGTATTGCAGAGCTAAGTTATTTCATATTTCTAAAGCCAACGAATGAGAAGTGCAACCTTGGTTGTAATAAGTAGTGGTAGGTAAGGGCAGGAAAATAAGGCAACCCAATAAGTAGAGTGTTTGAGAATTAAAAGGTGACATGCGAGTTTCTAATAAATATTTTAATTCGAGTAATTTATTTTAATTTAATAATTGAAACGAGTCTCTCTTACTCTCATAGACAATAATATTATATAATAAATTTAGACCTAGTTACATTTAGTTTTCCACACAGATTATTAGTCTCTGACATACCCATCTATTATAAATAATCCTTATATATAGTAAAGCAAACTTGCTATTATCTCTTATAACAGAAAAAAAACTTGTTATTAACTTGCAACCCGCTAACAATTAGTTTTTATTTCATACATATACAACTGCTTTTTGACAACAATTACATTTTACATGTATCTTATGGTCCTTTTAAGTATTTCAAAGGAATCATAGATCATTTTACCAATATCTACTGTGTTATGTTATGATCTTCAAGAACAAAGTAAAAAACAACATGATCTAGAATGAAAGAGAAAAGTGATACTTTCTCTTTCTAGAAAGGACACTAATGTTTTAGAGTAAGTCTTCAAAGATTGGAAGCTTAATGTATATAAAGGCTGCGGTGGATTAAAAGAAGTGAATCATGATGACATATGCAAACTTCGATAGTAATGATAACAATTATGCTACTTGCAAGAACTCTGACATTCAAGTCAAAAAAAAAAAAAGATTTTAGAGGTAAAAATTAGAATGAAAAATGCATTTCGTAACTTGAAACTAAGGGATATATAGGTTTGACCAACCAATCATTTATCATAGAATGTAGTTCCAAAAGTAAACCAAACCATTTGACCAAAAACACCAAAATCTAATCAAAGTGATAATTATAAATATCAAAAGCCAAAATAATATATTATTTTTATTACAATTTAGATTGATTTTTGGTTTTTATTGGTATGTATTTCAAAATTTTCATGTCTCATATCACATTACTTGATTTTTCTTATCTTCAAGTATATATATACTAACATGTTTTTAAGAAGGTGACAACAAGCTAGAATTGAGGAATGCTTTCGTGCATGAACTTGAGTCATGTAGGCATGATGTGCAAATTGTTCGACTACCCCTACGTATGCAATAATGAGACCTCTAGAATTATTATTATTATTTTGATTAAATGTTTTTAGAGATTAAATTTTCAATTTTGAATTTAAAAGGTTATGTGAAAACATTTGATTTTTAAATTACTGTTTTTAACTTAAGATTATTTCCTATTTTAATGAAATCACATTGATATCATATTTTAATTAGTATTGTATTAAAATTTTATTTAAATTAACATTAGTATTTATTTTCAAATTGACATTAATTAACATTAATGTAAAATTTTATATATACACTAATCCTAGATATGAGATAAAATTTTGAAATTAAAATCATCTCTTTCTATGTATAAGAAATGTTGTACCCCAAAACTGTCCGGGACTGAGTCTTCCCAAGACTGAGTCTTCCCAAGACTGAGTCTTCCCAAGACTGAGTCTTCCCGGGACCCACCTTGACTCATATAAAATAATATCTTGGAAGGTAGTTGCAACTGACTTAGCACCTACCAGGAGAGAATCAAGGGATATGGGGGCCACCACCAGCCCAATCCCAAGCCTATAAAAAGCCTTAAAGTGAAGAGAAAAGGGGGAATTTTTCCGAGCAGAAACTTTAAGCCAAATCTCTCAAACCTCTCCCAAGCCTCCCAAGCCTCCCAAATCTCTCGAACCTCTCCCATAGCAAAACTGGTATTGACCGGCCTCACCCATTCTAGCAACATCCTAACCCAGAACTACGAGACTTTGACCCTCCGGCCAGAGTGCACGAGGCCTGCAGGCATACCTCTATCAAGTCAAAACCTCAAAAACCTCAAATCTTAAATCCCAAAACCCAAGAACACCTTACCCGAACCTCCCTTCCCGGGACTTAGACCAAAAACACAACCCAAATACAAGCACCATCCCTTTTCCCATATAGCTAGCTAAGGGTAACTATCAAGTGATAGGCATGCTGGGGGCCCTTATGCCCCTAGCGTGTAACCAACTCCCGAACCCATATTCCTGATTCAAGACCAGCCTTTCCGTTAGGTTTCCTGGCGTTCCTTAAACCAAAACGCCGGTGGCGACTCCTTTGTGGCTGACTTAGTCTCGGCCTACCCAGCTTACCGTCACAATCTAGGTCGTGACAGATGGCGACTCCGCTGGGGACCTGTTTTATTGAGAGTTGAGCCCTATCAGGTAAGTTTTAAGATTCAATTTTATTTTATTTTTTTTAATTTTCTTAAGAAATGCCTATATTGAATGTTTAATTATACCTCAAATATGATTTTTGAAAGAAAAACAAAAATTTCTAGAAAAATATATAAAATTGTCATTACTTGAAATGTATTTTGTACGAGAATTAAGGTTGTGGGGCAAAACTCCGAGGTTGGGTCCTGTGTTTCCATTTGTCTTTGTTAATTGGTGCATGTGTTGTAATTTGAATTTGATGTTTGTATACTACTTATACAAAATCATAGGGTAGACAATAATATCTTGTTATTATATTGGGCGGGTGCACATGGGGGCAGTCTTTCAAAACAAGAAAAAAGGGGGTAGAGTGCAAATAAACAAGAAAAAAGGGGGTAGAGTGCAAATATATCCATGAGCCAAATCTATTCCCCAGGACTCGAGAGTTGGGGAGTGCGGGCGTAGGCGGTACCCCTATTGGAGATTTCTCATGCGGTGGCCGTGATAGTTCCACTGGGGGCCGATGACTGAGGAGCCAAAGAACATCTGGGAAATTGATCCTGATCGTGCTGGAGACCTCAGGGAGTCCATAGACCCAGGAGCCTGATGGTGAGGAAATTTAGAAATTCATGTGGTGAGAACCTTGGGGGATCCTTCTAGAAACTTATCGGATAAACCTTAACCTGAGTATGCCAAACAAACCTTAACCCGAGTCTGCCAAACAAACCTTAACCCGAGCCTGCCAAACAAACCTTAACCCGAGCCTACCAAACAAACCTTAACCCGAGCCTACCAAACAAACCTTAACCCGAGTCTGCCAAACAAACCCTAGTATGAGCCTACCAACTAAACCCTAGTCAGAGTCGACCAACTAAACCCTAGTCAGAGCCGACCAACTAAACCCTAGTCCGAGCCGGCCAACTAAACCCTAGTCCGAGCCGGCCAACTAAACCCTAGTCCGAGCTAACCAACTAAACCCTAGTCCGAGCCAACCAATCAAACCTAGTTCGAGCCAACCAATCAAACCCTAGTCCGAGCCAACCGACCAAGCAAACCCTAGTCCAAGTCAGCCAACTAAACACTGGTTCGAGCCGGCCAACTAAACCCTAGTCCGAGCTAGCCAACCAAACCCTAATCTGAGTCGGCCAATCAAACCCTAATCCGAGTCGGCCAAGTAAACCCTAGTCCGAGTCGGCATAGTCTGAGTCGGCCAAGTAAACCCTAGTCTGAGCCGGCCAAGTAAACCCTAGTCCGAGCCGGCCAAGTAAACCCTAGTATGAGCTGGCCAATCAAACCCTGGTCCGAGCCGGCCAACTAAACCCTGGTCCGAGCCGGCCCACTAGACTCTGGTCCAAGCCGGTCAATTAAACCCTAGTCCGAGCCGGCCAAGCAAACCCTGGGTCCGAGCGGGCCAACCAAACCCTAGTCCGAGTCACAATCAAACCCCTAGTTCGACTCGGCCAAGTAAACCCTAGTCCGAGCCTGGCCAAGTAAACCCTAGTCCGAGCCAGCCAAGTGAACCTCAACTTGCGCCGACCCATAAACGCCAAATTTTACCCGAGCCTAAGTCGGCCAAGACACTCTGAGCCCCGAGTCGCCTAGTACACCCTCAGGTCAATCTGAGCTCGCCTTTGTGTCATCCCCATTTAACCGATTTCATCTTGACCCCTATGTCGATTCCAACCGAATCCAACTCTACGCTATTTATCCAACTGAAATCCTACCCTAGCATCAATTCCAGGTCGCATCTAGTCCCGTGTCACTCTCTTATTTAAGATGGCTCTCTTCCATCTCCCCAATTTTGTTCTACCCCACGGCATTTCCATGGATGGCTCATCCCATTTTCACTTCAATTCCAACCTTGTAAAAAAAAAAAAAAAAAAAAAAAAAAAAAAAAAAGAAAAAAGCAAAATAACATGCATCATATTCCACATTCATCTCCACCATGCATTTCAGATTAGGTGTTGCATTTCATCACATTTACATTTCATTCCCCACCCGACTAGCTCACCAAGACCAATAACAAGGCAAGGATCAAGTTTCGAAAAACCTTTACAGGCGCTTCCCTAAGGCAAAACGGATGGACACGGCTATAAGGGATCTAGCAAAACAACAAGAAGTGCTAAAAAATGATGTTGGCCAATTAAAGGCATAAATAGGTCAAATCCTGGAAATGCTGAAGTATATGCAAAACCAAGGGACATCTCAAACCATTTCCTGCCATACCATCACAAGATCACAAAACCAGAGGTGGCGTCAAAGCCCCTACCAAGCCCAACACCAAACACCACACCCCTTACCTCCGACCATCCCCATCCCAACCTTGCAATATAACATTTCATGGAAAAGAAAGAACCCTAGGGTTCTAACACTTTTACCAATATCATATACCGAACTTCCGTCGCACCTGCTTTAGCATGCCATTGTGACCACAGTCTCGTTGAAACTTGTTCAATCCCCCTATCCCAAAAACTATGATCCAATAAGAAAAGTTCGCTATTTCGTAGTCCCTAATCCTTTTTCAAATCGACTGTAATGCTCTTTCTTAATAAAGTATACTTTGACTCTTCATGATTCCCTTTTTCTTCCCACGCCTAAACCAAGTCAAAAATACCAATAAAATAAAATTCATCCCTGGTGCTAATATCTCATGTTCAAATTTTGATTATTCCATTAATCAAACCGGCAAGGATAATAAGGATAATCTATAAAGCCCCAAGCATCTAGCCTGGCTACCTGTCCTCCAAACCAAGAAGGAAAGATGGTTTACCACATTAAACTTTACTATGCTTAAAACTCTCATTGGCTCAATGCCCCCAAGAAAAAAAATGGAATAAAAAAAAAGACAAAAAGAAAAAAAAAAGCTGGCTCATTAGGTTGAAACCTCAAAATAACAACCTAGGCAAAAGTTAAAAAAAAAATCAAATAAGAGTTCACTAAGACTAAAAAGTAGTCTAAGCTTAAAATGCAATGGGGCAAACCACCAACATAGGAGTTGAAGCGAACCTCAAGAAAAGTTAGCTAGAAGAAGCCCATAGAGACACCTAAATTATCCTTAAAGCCAATTTGGTTGATGGACTCTTCAAAAATTGCATACATGAGGATAACACTGTCACCCCTCCCCGTAGACCCTTCCAGCAGCAGAACAACATAAACACAATCCTTTCCATTCCTCCATAAACCAAAAAAATAAAAGAAACAAAAGGAGCATTACAGTTGAAATGAAAAAGTTGAAGACCACTCAAAATAGTGAGCTTTTTGACTAGTCTTACGAACAATAACAAGGTAACAACACCCAAGATGTCTTTGACACCAAAGTTGGAACGAAAGAAGCTCAATTGCCTACACCATGAGTCTTGGGATAGCAAACTAAAGACTTGTCCTTGCTAAACACACACCCCTTTGTACTCGATCCAACTCCACATCTTGCCATTACCCATACCTTGCAAACTAAAGACTTGTCCTTGCTAAACACACACCCCTTGCACTCGATCCAACTCCACATCTTGCCATTACCCATACCTTGCAATCCATGCATCTCATGAACCCATGGCAAACCTCCATACATCCATATAGCCAGACATCCGACATTCCACGTCAAATATCCATGCAATCCACATACATTTCAAACATTCGGGCATCCCGTAATCTGCACACATGACATGCATTCCGAGCACCCAAATATCCGTCCTCCCACCAAAATAAAATCTTAATTAGTTTTGCATACATGCATAAATGCATACACATAGCATGCACGCATCCCATGGTTATTCCAACACCATACCAACTTTATGTTAAATCCTTCGCCCACTCCGTCTTGGGTTAACTTTGTGTGAGTCTCTTTGTCAAATCCGTGTCGAGTCTCTCTACCAGCTCCATGTCAAGTCTCTCTACCAGCTCCATGTCAAGTCTCTTCACCAACTTCATGTCAACTCTCTCTATTAACTTCATGCTGAATCTCTCTATCGACCTCGTGTCGAGTCTCCATGCCAACACGATTACTTTGACCCTGAGTTGGTTTGTCCCTAAGTTAGTCATTCAGGTCCTAACTTAGGCATTCATGGCTTAGTGCCAACTTTTTCAATTTGTTGTCTCATCTTGACCCCCAAGTCACTTGTCTCTTCAAGATAGTCAATTTGGTTTCATGCCACATTTTTCAACCCCAAGTCAAGAAGGGACACAAGTTTCCCATCTATGACTTCTGTTGGGGATGGAAGTCGAAGATGGGGCCAACGAATCCAAAGTCTAGGATCATCCAAACCAGTTCTAAACCTCCCAATCAACTCATTCACTCATACATACTTAAGTCAACATTCCCTTGTTCAAACTATGCATACCCATAGAGTCACATTGATTAACCCAACTCTAGAGAATGACTCGCCTTAAGATCCCAAACGGCAGTCAAACCGACTTTACCTCAAAGCCTAATGACACCTTGATATCTGAGGACCAAGTAGCCCCTCGGCTCTTGGGAAACCAAGTGGTATTCAGACGTCAAAAGGTCGAGTGTCTCCCCTTGACCAACTCTCGGATCCCGAAAGGACGACGTCCTCGCTACCCACCCTTTAAGCACTCCCCAAGCCAGATAAATAGCCGAGATAGACCATTCAAATCCCTAACCAGTCCATAACCCAAGTTATCTTGGCTACCCAATCTTCGGAAGGATAGCTAAAACTAAGCCACCATTCCCTTTACATTTCCTTCCATTAAGCCTTTATACCCTAGCATCGAGTCTAGAAGCCATCATTTACCTTAGTATTATCTCCATTCCCTTAAGTGTTAATCCCATTAAGCCCAAATATTGAGTCCAAAAACCCCGTCCCCAAACCCCGAGTCTACACTAAGGCCATCATTCCCCAACCTAATTGATACCATTAAACCAACAGAAGATCCCTCTGCCTTTTAACAGAAAATCCAAAAAAACACAAAGAAAAATCTCTTTCATTAATAAGTAAGGTGTTACAAGTTTCAAGGAGAGTCTAAGAGGGAAACCAGTTTCCCATCTTGGACCTCCTTAATCATGTCGGACTAAGGTCAAGGTCGAAATCAGGGGCTAGCAGAACTATTTGTCTAAGGGCCTCGTTGAGTCCATCCTTGTACTGATCTACAATGGCCCCTTCCAAGCAAGCCACCCTTTCGGCAAGACCAGTGTTTTCTTCTTTCAACTTGCTCACCTCCGACTCAACGGACGCGGTCTTCGCTTCGGCAGCCTTCAAAGCCTCTTTATCCGAAGCAAGAATGGACTCCACTTCCACCACCCTTGACTGAGATTCAGTAAGCACCGACTTTAGTCGCCAGCAAGGAGGACTCAGCTTTGAGAAGCAGCAAGTTGGGCCTTCAGGTCTTCAACCTCAGCAAGGCTTTCTCGACTAGCCTCCTTCATCCTTTCAACCTCAGCTAAAGACTCGGCCCTAGCCTTTTGGGCCTTCTCCAACTCCTTCTTGGACACAACTTCCTTGGCCATTATCTGCTCAGCCTTACCTAGCATCCCACACCAAGTCTCCAAAGTGGCAATTGAGCGTGCCATATAGGCAGTCATCATGTCAACGGAGCTGGCAGCACCGGTTGACACCAATCCTCCCCGATCGTGTTGAGGTATCTTGTTGGTGGGAAACAGGCTGCGCATATCAAACCCTGGGCCCCACAAGGAACTGATGGTGGGAGGGGCCACGTAGCTGGACAAGCCACCAAGCGGCAAAACCAGCCCCAAAGTCATGACCACGTTGCCTTCTAGCTAGACAAACGGAGGCGGAGGAGGAGGAACAGAGGCCTTTCCTTTTTTTGGCAGTCGTCTCCTCTGCGCCATAGCATCGACTTTCCGCTTACCCGCCTCCTTGTCAGACAAAGGCTGCTGGCTTCTCGACCATAGGAGTCGAGTCCTTCTTGGCGGCAATTGGAGCAGTCTGGCACTAGAGGCCTTTTCGGCCTCGAGCTCTTGGCGTCATTCGTCAAACGAGCCTTCTTAATCAGCAGCGCCATATCAACGCCTTGTTTCTTCAAGATAGGCCAATTTGGTCTCGGTAGCTCCTTATTTCACCCCACTGATTGCTGTGCTTGACTCGTTATAAGTCGTCTCCGTCTCAACATCCTCGATTACCGCCTCCATCTCGGCCGACTAAGATAGCCAATTCGGCCTCGGCGACTCTTCCACTGGCCGCCTCCATCTTAGTCATTCACGCATTGCCGCCTCTATTTCCACACCTTCCTTGGGCGCCTCGGCCCTAGTCATCCCCGCCTGAACCATCCCTGTCTCAATCACCCGCATAGGTCGCTTTGATCTCAATCATCCCCACACCACCGCCTTTGTTTTAGTCACCCCCCATGGATCGCTTCAATCTCAATCATCCTTGCACAAGCCTCCTTCCATGGGCCGCTTTGGGTCTCAACCATACTTGCGCAAGCCGCCTATATTCCCACACCTTCCTTGGGCGCCTTAGTCTCAGTCATCCTTGCAAGCCACCTCTATTTCCACACCTTCCTTGGGCTGCCTCGGTCCTAGTCATCCCCGCACAGACCGCCTCTACCTCAATCACCCGCATAGGTCACTTCAGTCTCAATCATCCCCGCACAGACCGCCTCTGTCTCAGTCACCCCCATGGGCCGCCGGTCTCAATCATCCTTGCCTGAAGCCACCTCTATTTCCAAACCTTCCTTGGGCCCCTTTAGTCTAAGCCATCCCCCCGCAAGCCACTTCGGCCTCAAGACCAATCATGGGCCACCCCAAGCTTGATCATCCTCGACATCTTTGTCTGTCTCGGCCGGAGGAACCGTTATCTCCTCGACCCGACCTCGTAAAAAACGACGCGGCAAATGTTGCCATCTCCGTAAGAGCCCATAAAAGCCTTTGCTCCTACACTCAAAAAAAAAAAAAAACACAAAAAGAAAAAAAAAAAAAAATAATAATAAATAAAGGGGCCCAAGTACCTCGGCCCATTACTTCACCCAATTCAGAGTCACTCTCAAGTCGCCTCCATTCCGCCCGCCTATGGTCGCCTCAATCTCGATCTGCCCTACACAAGCCGCTTCCATTCCAGCCAGCCGTGGCGCTCAATCTCAATCTCCCCTGCACAAGCCTCCATTCCAGCCAGCCAGTGGCGCCTCCATTTCGGTATCGCTGCACAAGTCGCCTCCATTCCAGCAATCATGGCCATCTCGGTCTCATTCGAGCCCCGCATTAAGTCGCCTCCATTCCAACAAGCCTATGGCCGCCTCGGTCTCAACGTTTTGCCTTGTCAGAGTAGCCTCCATTCCAGCCATCATGTGGCCATCTCAATCTCGATCAGCCCGCACAAAGTCGCCTCCATTCCACCCAGCCTATGGTCGCCTCAATCTCAATCGCCTACACAAGCCGCTTCTCCATTCCAGCCAGCCCGTGGCCGTCTCCAATCTCGGTCTCCCCTGCACAAGCTGCCTCCATTCCAGCCAGCCTATGGCGCCTCCATTTCAGTCTACGCTGCACAAGTCGCCTCCATTCAGGTCTCGGTCACCCCCACAAGCCGCCTCCATTCTGCAAAGAAGCCATGGCGCCTCGTCTCAACTCTGCCTTGTCGAGCCACCTCCATTCCAGCCAGCCTGTGGCTGCCTCAATCTCAGTCTGTCCTGCATAAGGCCGCCTCCATTCCAGCCAACTCAGCCGCCTCAATCTCTTCAATCGCCCCTTCTAAGCCGCCTCCATTCCAGCCAACTGTGGTCGCCTTAGTCTCAGCGCCTTGCCGCCTCATTCCAACCAGCTCGTGGCCGCCTCGGGCCTGCGCCCTGCTTCGCACAAGTCGCCTCCATTCCAACCATCATGTGGCCATCGGGGCCTCTGGTCGGCCCGCACAAGCCGGGCCTCAATCTGCCTTGTCATGAGCCGTTCTCCATTCCAGCCCACCTGCCGCCTCCCCAATCCTCAACCTCGTAGGCCGTCTTCATCTTAGTCATCCCCACGTAAGCCGTCTCCAACTCAGCCACCCTTGCGTAGGCCGTCTCCACCTCAATCACCCTCATGTAGGCCGTCTCCACCTCAATCATCCTCACAGAGGGCCATCTCCGTCTCGGCCCATCCCTCAAGGTCTTCATCTCTGGGCCTAACCCCACGCTGGGTCGCCTCCAACTCGACCAACCCCACGTTGGCCGTCTCCATCTCAACCAGCCCCGCGTAGGTCGTCTCCATCCCAGCCACCCCATGCATAAGACGCCCTAGTCACGGGTCCTTTGACCCCATCTACCTCACCAAAATCCAAAAGCCACCACTTTCAATAAAGTAAAAGTAGAGAATAAAAACAACTCAAAAATACCTTTTGAAACTTGGAGGGCTTGAGTACCAGCCAGTGTGTACCTTGCCTGCTGCCAAGTACTTTTTTGAAATTTGGAGGGCTTGAGTACCCAACATGAGTACCTTGCCTGCTGCCAAATAACATTGTGAAACTTGGAGGGCTTGAGTACCGGCCAGTGTGTACCTTGCCCTGCTGCCAAGTACTTTTTGAAATTTGAGGGCTTGAGTACCAGCCAGTGAGTACCTTGCCTGCTGCCAAATAACGTTAGAAACTTGGAGGCTTGAGTACCGGCCAGTGTGTACCTTGCCTTTGCCAAGTACTTTTTTGAAATTTGGAGGGCTTGAGTACCAACCAGTGAGTACCTTGCCTGCTGCCAAATAACATTGTGAAACTTGGAGGGCTTGAGTACCAGCCAGTGTGTACCTTGCCTGCTGCCAAGTACTTTTTTGAAATTTGGAGGGCTTGAGTACCAGCCAATGAGTACCTTGCCTGCTGCCAAATAACGTTGTGAAACTTGGAGGGCTTGAGTACCAGCCAGTGTGTACCTTGCCTGCTGCCAAGTACTTTTTTGAAATTTGGAGGGCTTGAGTACCAGCCAGTGAGTACCTTGCCTGCTGCCAAATAACGTTGTGAAACTTGGAGGGCTTGAGTACCAGCCAGTGTGTACCTTGCCTGCTGCCAAGTACTTTTTTGAAATTTGGAGGGCTTGAGTACCAGCCAGTGAATACCTTGCCTGCTGCCAAATAACGTTGTGAAACTTGGAGGGCTTGAGTACCAGCCAGTGTGTACCTCGCCCTGCCAAAGTACTATTTTGAAATTTGGAGGGCTTGAGTACCAGCCAAGGAGTACCTTGCCTGCACGCCAAATAACGTTGTGAAACTTGGAGGGCTTGAGTACCAGCCAGTGTGTGTACCTTGCCTGCTGCCAAGTACTTTTTGAAATTTGGAGGCTTGAGTACCAGCCAGTGAGTACCTTGCCTGCTGCCAAATACCTTTTTGAAACTTGGAGGGCTTGCGTACCAGCCAGTGTGTACCTTGTCTGCTGCCAAGTACTTTTTGAAATTTGGAGGGCTTGCGTACCAGCCAGTGTGTACCTTGTCTGCTGCCAAATACCTTTTGAAACTTGGAGGGCTTGTGTACCAGCCAGTGTGTACCTTGTCTGCTGCCAAGTACTTTTTGAAACTTGGAGGGCTTGCGTACCAGCCAGTGTGTACCTTGTCTGCTGCCAAGTACTTTTTGAAACTTGGAGGGCTTGCGTACCAGCCAGTGTGTACCTTGTCTGCTGCCAAGTACTTTTTGAAATTTGGAGGGCTTGCGTACCAGCCAGTGTGTACCTTGTCTGCTGCCAAATACCTTTTGAAACTTGGAGGGCTTGCGTACCAGCCCAGTGTGTACCTTGTCTGCTGCCAAATACCTTTTTGAAACTTGGAGAGGCTTGCGTACCCGGCCAGTGTGTACCTTGTCTGCTGCCAAGTACTTTTTGAAATTTGGAGGGCTTGCGTACCAGCCAGTGTGTACCTTGTCTGCTGCCAAATACCTTTTGAAACTTGGAGGGCTTGTGTACCAGCCAGTGTGTACCTTGTCTGCTGCCAAGTACTTTTTGAAACTTGGAGGGCTTGCGTACCAGCCAGTGTGTACCTTGTCTGCTGCCAAGTACTTTTTGAAACTTGGAGGGCTTGCGTACCAGCCAGTGTGTACCTTGTCTGCTGCCAAGTACTTTTTGAAATTTGGAGGGCTTGCGTACCAGCCAGTGTGTACCTTGTCTGCTGCCAAATACCTTTTTGAAACTTGGAGGGCTTGCGTACCAGCCAGTGTGTACCTTGTCTGCTGCCAAATACCTTTTTGAAACTTGGAGGGCTTGCGTACCAGCCAGTGTGTACCTTGTCTGCTGCCAAGTACTTTTTGAAATTTGGAGGGCTTGCGTACCAGCCAGTGTGTACCTTGTCTGCTGCCAAATACCTTTTGAAACTTGGAGGGCTTGTGTACCAGCCAGTGTGTACCTTGTCTGCTGCCAAGTACTTTTTGAAACTTGGAGGGCTTGCGTACCAGCCAGTGTGTACCTTGTCTGCTGCCAAGTACTTTTTGAAACTTGGAGGGCTTGCGTACCGGCAGTGTGTGTACCTTTGTCTGCTACCAAGTACTTTTTGAAATTTGGAGGGCTTGCGTACCAGCCAGTGTGTACCTTGTCTGCTGCCAAATACCTTTTTGAAACTTGGAGGGCTTGCGTACCAGCCAGTGTGTACCTTGTCTGCTGCCAAATACCTTTTTGAAACTTGGAGGGCTTGCGTACCAGCCCAGTGTGTACCTTGTCTGCTGCCAAGTACTTTTTGAAATTTGGAGGGCTTGCGTACCAGCCAGTGTGTACCTTGTCGCTTCCAAATACCTTTTGAAACTTGGAGGGCTTGTGTACCAGCCAGTGTGTACCTATGCGCTGCCAAGTACTTTTTGAAACTTGGAGGGCTTGCGTACCAGCCAGTGTGTACCTTGTCTGCTGCCAAGTACTTTTTGAAACTTGGAGGGCTTGCGTACCAGCCAGTGTGTACCTTGTCTGCTGCCAAGTACCTTTTTGAAATTTGGAGGGCTTGCGTACCAGCCAGTGTGTACCTTGTCTGCTGCCAAGTACTTTTTGAAATTTGGAGGGCTTGCGTACCAGCCAGTGTGTACCTTGTCTGCTGCCAAATACCTTTTTGAAACTTGGAGGGCTTGCGTACCAACCAGTGTGTACCTTGTCTGCTGCCAAGTACTTTTTGAAATTTGGAGGGCTTGCGTACCAGCCAGTGTGTACCTTGTCTGCTGCCAAATACCTTTTTGAAACTTGGAGGGCTTGCGTACCAGCCAGTGTGTACCTTGTCTGCTGCCAAGTACTTTTTGAAACTTGGAGGGCTTGCGTACCAGCCAGTGTGTACCTTGTCTGCTGCCAAGTACCTTTTTGAAATTTGGAGGGCTCAGGTACCAGCCAGTGAGTACCTTGCCTGCTGCCAAATACTATGCACCGCTTATCCCGAGGCCTGAGAGAGGCGAGACACCAATCGGTGATTACCTTACCACGCTACCAAACGCTATTGCAAATTCAAAGCGCCAACTAGCCAGCTCATACTCGGACCACCGTCATAAGCCTTCACCCCTACTGAACCAATCCCAGTCTCTATCTTTATTTATGCTTATCCAAAAAGATCACGTTCTTTTTGAAAAAGCACAAATAAAAGGGGCCATTGTTATCTTACCCCAAAACTGTCAGGATCGAGTCTTCCCAAGACTGAGTCTTCGGGACCCACCTTGACTCATATAAAATAATATCTTGGAAGGTAGTTGCAACTGACTTAGCACCTACCAGGAGAGAATCAAGGGATATGGGGGCCACCACCAGCCGAATCCCAAGCCTATAAAAAGCCTCAAAGTGAAGAGAAAAGGGGGAATTTTTCCGAGCAGAAACTTTAAGCCAAATCTCTCAAACCTCTCCCAAGCCTCCCAAGCCTCCCAAATCTCTCGAACCTCTCCCATAGCAAAACTGGTATTGACCAGCCTCACCCATTCTAGCAACATCCTAACCCGTAACTACGTAGACTTTGACCCTCCCAGGCCGAAGGCACGTAGGCCTAGAGGGCATACCTCTATCAAGTCAAAAACCTCAAAAACCTCAAATCTTAAATCCCAAAACCCAAGAACACCTTACCTGAACCTCCCCCTTCCCAGGACTTAGACCAAAAACACAACCCAAATACAAGCACCATCCCTTTTCCCATATAGCTAGCTAAGGGTAACTATCAAGTGATAGGCATGCTGGGGGCCCTTATGCCCCTAGCGTGTAACCAACTCCCGAACCCATATTCCTGATTCAAGACCAGCCTTTCCGTTAGGTTTCCTGGCGTTCCTTAAACCAAAACGCCGGTGGCGACTCCTTTGTAGCTGACTTAGTCTCGGCCTACCCAGCTTACCGTCACAATCTAGGTCGTGACAAGAAAACATGTATTTTTACTTGCTTGCACATTTTGAGTTTGACATCCTGGTAATATAATTAGGAGGAGGAACATGTTATATCTTTCGGAATTCACAAATCACATGAAGAAAATCTTGAAAACAAAGTGACTATCGCACTTCTTAAGTTTCAGCTATAGTTTGATAGTTCGATGCTCTTTGTCTTTTGAACCAACAATCTTAAATATTTATTGTGGATGAAGACAGGAATGTTGAACCTTACATACTTAATCTATCCTTTCTACTGTTGTTCTAGTGATTTATGCCAATTCATCCCCAAATGTATCAAAGATCATGTTATTAGTTAGAGAAAATTTTTATAGGCGGTAAATGCTATATTTCTCTTCTTTCAGAGTTAGTTTAATTTCTATAGCACTAT
The DNA here is from genome assembly GCA_025330945.1 of Mucuna pruriens. Lineage (NCBI taxonomy): Eukaryota > Viridiplantae > Streptophyta > Magnoliopsida > Fabales > Fabaceae > Mucuna > Mucuna pruriens. Next base: position 740,472 of record JAENHJ010000128.1, read on the forward strand.
TGGAAAATGTTGGAGTTATAGTGCATTTGAATATGATAAGATTGTAATGACAAAGATTAATGTTTTTGTAGGAAAAGAGGTATTGTAATTGAGGATAATTTGTACTAAACATTTATGAAATTATTAATAAACTTCGATCATCTTCTGCTTATTTGATTGATTTGCTTGATATATACTACGCTAGATTAAGACATAAATTATTCTTATGTTATTAAATTTTAATTAATTGAGAAACTTCTTAAGAAGTTTGGTTATTATGACTTTATGTTAGTAAATACTCTTTGTGATGCAAACTCTCAATAAAATAAAATAAAAAGGAGATTCAATTAATCAATCTCAATATGCCTAAATAATTGGGAGCTAACTACATTTAATGAATTTTTTTATACTTGATATTTCTTCTAGATAGATTAAGTAGATATAATCAGAGTCCAACTGAGGACCATTAGGATGCATTTTTCGAGACTTGAGATATTTAAGAGGTACCAATTATGATATTGACTATAATGGATTTCCTCTTGTACTAAAAGGTTATAATGACATTAGTTGGATTTTTTACTCAAATGAGATAAAATTCACTAATGGTTATGTATTTACACTTGGTGATGGTGTAGTTACATTGAGATCAACCAACCAAACAAAAAATGTTAAATCAACAATAGAGTAAGAATTCTTAGCTCTAGAAATGGTTGACATTGAAGTTGAGTGGTTGAAAAACTTCTTGGCAAACATATGAACACACCTCGTTAGTATCAATGCATTGTGATTGCCAATCGAGAATAAAACTTATAATGAAAAATAGACATATATAATTGAGATATGATGTGGTAAATAATTTCTAAAGTATGTCAAAATTTTCATATATTATGTGAAGTCAACAGGAAATTTATTCCTTCAAAAAATCTCTATGGAAGAAGTTGATATATGAAGTATCTAGGGGAATAAGACTTAAGTCACTTGAAATTTACAAGTGATGGTAACCTAAATTTTATGATTGGAGATCACATGAAGAATGTTCATATAGATAAGAACAAGTTACTTGTTAGTTTTGTTAGCACTAATATTAATTTCAATTTTAGTCCTTTTCCTATAGTGTGAGAAAGTGATATACACTATATTAATGAGAGGTTAAACTTATAAATTTTTTTAATGATATTTATATCTTTTATGGATAGTGTATGATTTGTAATATACACTTGATGAAATCTCCTATATTAGTGTCAACTAGGATTGTTTGTATAAGATCATTTAGAGATCTCATGAATACGGGGTGCGTGCATGGCCTAGTGACACCAAACAATGATAATGAAAAAGATTTGGGAGGAAGGAGGTATAATGTGATTGGTAAACTGTTAATACATGTGAAATGCTTTTGGTTCATATAGCTTACTACACCAACTACATTGTATGTTATGTCTTACTAGTCCAGGTTTGGTTCATATAACTAGCTATACCAAATCTGACGCGTTACATCTAAAATGAGAACCAATGAGTTTTTCTTTCAAAATATCTTAGACATTTTTAACCTTTTCAAATATATAAGAGCTTGTTGAATCAAAAAGAACCTATTATATTTTGGGGGATTTGCAAATTACATGAATAAATGCTTGAGAAAAATATAACTAACACATGTCTTAAGTTTTAGTTCCAATTTGACCGTTTGTGCCTTTTCATCTTGAGAAAAAAAAATTGAACCGAACCTAATCTAATTGCATCTTTAATATACTTATGTTGATTTGTACCATTATGTAGTAATATTTTAATATTTTTCATATATTTGATTCTATGCATGTTGGACATTTAGGTTACGTTAAATTATGAATTTATAACATTAATAATATATGACTATCGGACTATAAATTGTTTGTAATGAATTTTATAAGAGGTTTGTAATGTAATTATTACCATGAGTGATATTTTATTACTTTATTAGTTATGAATGACATTTTTAAGGATTGATCATGACTCAATTGGTTATTAGGTTATATTTTATTTTGTTAATTGTTAAATTCAAAATAATTTTAAAAGTCATATAAAAATAAATTATTATATTTAAAAATTGTCAAACAAAACCTAATTGAAATATAAGAGATTAATTTTGTTTGAAATTGATGTTGCATTCAAATTTAACTAAACTAAAATGTGTGTTATTTTTGTGTTTAATTAAGATTTCTTTTAAGGAGAAAAAACACAATTTCAAAATTTCTTTTCAATATATAGGCCGACCATACCCTAGAGTTTTCCCCATGCAGTGGAATAGAAAACAACTTCAATTTGAAAGTAGAAAAATTCATAAGAAAAAGGTTAAGACTAATGGCTAAATCCAAAAATACTAAAAATTAAATCCTCAAATTATAAAAGTAAGACACCTCAGGTGTAAGGTAAAATCAACTTACACACTTTAACTTTTAGAAAAGTTAAATGAAAAAGCTTTTATAAAAGCTATGTTTCAATTATACAATAGACTCAATTTATTTTCTTTCTTTTTCTTGTTTTATAAGTGATTATAGAGAAATTTATGTAAATAAAATCTAAATAAGACAAAGTAGCAATGGAAAACTCCTTGATTTTGGAAACTGATAGGAACCGTATTGATTAAAATGAAAATTTGATTTGAGCCTAAGCTCATTACAATTAGAAAATGTTTTGAAAAGTTTGGAAGAAAAACTGTAACACAATGAATAAATGTTCTCTGGATTAGAAGGTGCTAATTCAACCTAAACTCAATTTCAAAGATGTTAGCTCCTTACATTTCTAATAAGGATAATATTGCAATATTTAATTGAATATCATGAGTAATATTTTTTTAGGATGAACCTAGGATATTCTTTAGCTGGAAGTCGATGACTAATATCTCGAAATATTAAAATCTATTTAAGGGGCTAACATTTTTAAACATATATTCCTTCATACAGACTTGAGTTTAGGAACATATATTAAGAGACATGCACCAAACAAAGAGCTAAAACAAAAAGAAAAAACAAAATTATAGACATTTTAAGATGATCTCTATCTTCTAACATTAAATTGATGAAACATGAAAATAAAAAGAAAGATAACATGCATTACTCTTTATTTCTTTCTTTTAATTATGGGGAGAGGAGTTGGAAATAGTTTCCTCCACTCTACTACTCATGTCAAAACTAAAAAATAAAGAAATTGACACAAAAGCAATGACACTTGAGACAAAAGATTACCTTATGATTAGTGTACTTGATTAAAATATATGCGTGTGTTCTGTTGATAGAACAAGTAAAGATTTTACTATACTTGATACCATTCTAATATTTAGACACACTTGTAAATTATATAGACAAAAGAATTGCAAAACACTAAATTCAAGAGACGAGTGGAAATGTAATAAGATAGAGTATTAAAAAAGTTAATAAAAATTATAAGCATAACTTAATATTTATACACCATTGAGTACATGGATCAATTGATACATAATTGTTTCAATTTAAACATTAATGGTGCTAGGATGGAGGATATTACTTTCTACTTCCCTACACCCCGAACCCCTGAACAAGATTTGGTAGCATTGGAAGTGTTGCATCACCTAACAAAGCGGTAATGGTGTCTCAATCACATACCCCTCCACGGTAGCATACTTCATTACACCAGTTACCAAATAGATTCAAAAGTCTCTAATGGGCGTCAAGTATTAGATATATGATTGTACCTTGCAACCATAAGCACCAGCACCTAAAACATCATGTGAGATCTAATAATATAGGCCTTCAGTTTCATTGCTTTCCAAATTTTTAATAAGGGTCATTTAGTAAAAGTTAAAATATCATGAGATAAGTGTCAATTCCCCAAACTGTTATTTACACTTTCAGGGGTGATTCTTCCAGCCAAAACTATACAGTCAAAGAAGTTAAAGTAGACATTTCCAAATGATCTCCCCTGCTTGAAACAATGTTTGTTCAAACTAAACTCTATGTATCCCCAATTCCCCACAGAACCAAATAGTCCAATCGATTCTGTATCCAAATAGCTGTAAGCAAATTCTAATTAAAATAATTAGTCATTGAAGACTAATGTGACAGGGTAGCAAATCTGAGATTAGACCAATGTGCTTTCATTAAAAATTAGGATAATGAAGTATTTCATGGATAACGGAAAGCCGTAATCTAGTAATTAGAAGTAGTTTTGCCTTCCATGTATCAAATATTAACCCTTACAATATCTAAACTTTGGTTGCCTAAATCACACAATCTTATTCCATGTAATATTCGATGTTTAACATATATATGTTTAAAAATTTAGGTGAGTTGAATTCTAAAAATTTATTAAAATTAAAATAAGTTTTAAGTACAAATTATTTATTAGTGAAATTTTTATATCGTGAATTTAAATTCACAATTTTGTGGAATATGAATTCCATCTTTACTTACAAATCATTCTTTTTAAATAAAAAAAATACTATATGATCTGTATCAAGTTACAAGTGAAACACAATTAGACTAGCGAATAGTTGTGAATCCAATACTATAACTTGATATTGGCAAAAGATTCATAATTTCATGAACGCCATCTCAGGATTGGTTTCCTTGTCAAGAAAAAATAATAATAATCATTTACGCATTCTGATAGAGCAATGCTTTACCAAACTGTTAACTCGTAATGTCAAAGTTAACGGCATATCAATTTTTCTTTTCGGAGTTGGTCCTCCAAATCATTATAATCCTTTCCAAGGAGATTCAGGGACAAACTACAGCACAAAACTAACACAAACGACGACAAAAAATCAGAAAGTATCTTCAATAAAGTAAAAATTATTCTCAAAAACTAATTTAAGAGTAACAAATAAATGAATTGGATAAATTTTAATTTAAATTATTATAAATGGATTAAAAATAATTCATTTATATCTATTATAATTTCATAAAATATTCAATTCATTCATCATTTATTAAAAAAATATTTATCAAATCTATTTATTAGTAATTTTTTTTTATGGATGGATACCCAAACCATCTATAAATTTAGATATTCAAATCATCCATAATTTTTTTTAAAAAAATAAAAATTATCATTATTTTAAAAAATATTTTTTTAAAATTTCTATAAAAATATTTTTAATTCAACTTCAAAAAGAATAATTATAATTCTATTTTTATCAATATATTTTTAATTTGACTTCGATTTAAAACATTTTCACTTAAGGATTTAATCTTGATCTAATATTGGTTAAGTAACTTTGATCTTTCTTCGTCTTGTATTTTTCTTATCTAATAAATTTATTTTTTATTTAATATAATTTTAAAAAAATTTGACTTGACGTTCATCTAATATTGATTGGAGTAACTTTAATCTTATTTTATCTTGTATTTTTCTTATCTAATAAATTTATTTTTTATTTAATAATTTAAGAAAATTTAAAATAATAGATAAATCATTCACCATTCATAAAATTAAATAGATAGATTAAATAAAATTTATTATTATTATTTTTTGTTTGTAAAAGATAAATTAAATAGATTTACCTCTGGGTAGACTAAATGGACAATGAATAAACTGATTATCTTATCGTCCTAAACAAATTTCACGCCCCTGCTAAATCATAAAAAAATTGAAAAAGAAAATAGTCAATACAGGTTCAGTTGCAACTTCACATTCTTTGTTATTATAAAAAATTGAAAAAGAAAATAGTCAATGCAGGGTCAGTTGCAGTTGTGAAGTGCTGCAGACACCCCCGAGTCCTTGAGATATACAAACGCGCTAATAATAACGGCATTGAAGGGAAAAAATGCAGGACTGTATGAAAATTAACAATAAATAATTTTTAAATCAGAAAATTCAATAGAAATAAAAGAAAAAAACAGTGTTTATTCGTTCTTTAAGAATCAGGAAAATTCATGTTCTCTACAATTGGGAAGAAGCTAAACATTTTCTTTTCCAGTACATTCAACGCGGCAACCCTAATTCTCCGTTTGCCTACACAACAGACTTCAATCTTGGGAAATGGTTTGGAACGCCCAGGCGTTCTCTTCGCGATACGCCGCCTCTTCCTCGGGGGTGTAATCGTTGTCAATGCCGAAGAAAGTCCTCACGAACTCAACGTCTTTGTTTCGGATGATGTTCGAGATGCTTTTGGTGAGGAAATTGAACAATTTCTCCACGTTGACGTAGTTCGCTGCGAGGAGCAGTTCCTTCAACTCTTCGTAGTTCAGATCCTTCAAGAACCGCTCGTCGAACTCCTTGAGGTCCCTCTCTCCGGCGTCTACCCAGTCGTGCATCCGGTAGTACTCCAGGATTAGGATGAGCTCGCGGCTTGCGACGTTGTGGAGCGGAATAGCGGTGGCGGAGGCGGAGGCGGCGGGGCTGACTTCGAGGTATTGCTGCACCGCCCCGAACTTCATCGCGATCGAAGCTTCCACCATGAAGGTGACATGGTCTGAGGTTTCCAGCTTGAGCTCCGACTCTTCTTCCTCCGTGATCTCAAGCTTCTTGAATTCTTCTTCGGCAGTTTTCAGCGGTTCCGTCTTCGTTGATTCTGTTTCCTCTGCCATTGCTTTGCAGAGAGAGAACGACTGAGAGAAAACAAGAAATAGAGAGGAATTTCAGATGGAGTTTGAGTTTGAGCTTAAGTTTGGGCGCAGTGCTTTTATAGGGAGAGAAAGGGACCCCCAAGTAATTTTGTCTTAATGCAATTGATTTTTTATTTTTTTTAATTTTAATTTAGTGATTTTTTTGTATTTGACGAAAGTAGCCTTGTGGAATTTTTGTTGATTATGATTATTTTTCCTTTTTACTAAGACAGTTGGATTTGGATGCATGGGATATATGGATGTAAAAAAAAAACTAAATTAAAAAAAAATCGCTACTAATTGAATTGAACTATTTGTTGTTCCACAACAATTTTATTAGATTTGAATAGAATCTGAGTTGAACTGAATTAATTTTTAACTAAATTGAACTGTTTTTTATATGAAAAAAAAAATAAAAGTAGTAGATTTTTTACCTTTTTATAAAAATTGTTCAATTTCACTCGATTTTTAAATAGTTCAATAAATTCTATTCTTCGTAAAAAAATAGTTAAATTTTTATATTTAAGTTTAGTTTAATTATTCAATAGTTTGGACATTCTTAATTAAAGATATTCTTTAATGAGATAAAATTTTTGTTTTAAATAATGAAAGAGTTTTTTTTTCTTCATAAAAATATTTCTAACAAATAGTCTAACACTAAGTTATTTTCAAGGAAAGACATTGAATAAGTATTAAATTATGAAAGATGTTTATTAATAGTTTAGGAAAATAATCTTTAAGGATTGATAATCTCTGCCTTTTCTTTCCTGTTTTGTGTATATTTTAAAGAATAATGCCAATAGTATTTTTTATTTATTAATTTATTAATGGCGATTTAATTCAATGTATAATGCTTGTGGTTACTTTAAAATGTAAGGCATTTTAATACTATTATATTGATAATTATTAAAGGTATTTAATATTGATATAATATATTATTAAATATTTCTTAATTAATTTTTTTAAATGATTGACACAAAATAATGTTATATTTGTATTAATTTAATTTTTTCGTTAAATACTTAGATTTTTGAAGGAGTATCTGACGATTATTTTAAGATTTACTTAAAATGAGTTTGTTAATTGTTAAGATTTTGAAATAAATTACATTATAAATAGGAAAATAAAGTTTTTTAATTGTTAAGTATATAGGAGGGAGTTAAAATTTTTTTTCTTTTAAGAAAGACAAATGTCTGAAACTACAAAGTAATATTATTATCTATAGAGGGTCTATCCAAGATATGTAAACCAAACTCTATTATAACTTAAAAAATTAGATAATATGCAACTTCATTAGCCTTTCTAAATACATAAAATATATCTTTTGATTTATCAATCATTTGTAAGCCAATCACAAATAATATTCATCATCGATTTATACGGATTACAACTATTAACACATTTAATAACAAACTTAACAATAACCATAGAATCACATTCCACCAATATATGCTTTTATATCGTATTCCAAGCTACTTGAAGGATTAACAAAACCCTTAAAAGTTTTGTCATAAGAACATTAGTGGTCCCCAAATTTATAAGGAAATACAATGTCCATTCACCTAATGGAGAATGAAACACTCTTGCACAAGAAGCATGTTGACAACTAGCTCTTATTGATCATTTGTATTCACCTTTGTCTAGCCACTAGGAAGGAGCATCCCATTTAATAAGTTGAACATGTGAAATCCTTTTCACTTGATGAGCCACATTTGCAAAAGGTTGAATATTTTGCTATGTTCTTTGCCTAATAAGTCTACATACAGTTTGACAATGAAAATCCTCCCTTGTAAACAAAATTTTATTTTGAGTTTTCCATAAAATATTAGCAACAATAGTAAAAAGGTTCCTCCATTGTATATAACTTCGAACAATTTGTGTTTCATTTAGGTTATGTATCAACCAATCAATCAACCCACCTAAGAAGAAATACATTGGAAAATTGGGAGAAATATTTTAGCAAAGCAATTTGGCATGCACACAATCCCTTAGCACGTGAATCATAGTCTCGTCCTCCATGTGATTGAAAATACTATTGAAACACTATCAAAATCACTAGATTTTCCTTAATTTTTGTAGTGTAGGGACTAACCTAGGTTGAACCTCACAAGTATACAATCATGCTATGCCTAATCTTATTAATCAGAAACCAAAATGAATGTTAAAAATAAGGATTTTGGTGAAACAAAATTATTCAAAACAAATAATTATATAGAACAAAAGTTACACAAAATAGAATTGATCTAAATCAAATTGTGTAACATCAATTCAAAGATTTAGTCATGCAATTAGTTATTATAGTTCTAATAAAGATGCAGTTTCATATCAACATAAATTTCATTAGATAATCATCTAACATTCATCCATGCAGATTGAGATTACAATTGCAGTCCATAATCAGCATGGATTCAAGAACATATCTGATTGATTTTAGGTTATCAATCGATTACCTAATAGAACATAATCCAAAGTTTCAAGCGAGATCATAATCATGAAAACGGATAAAAAATTGGAAATGAAAATAGTGAAAATTGTATAAGGAAGATAATGTTTCAAGAACTCAAACCAACTTGCAATCTTGAACCTTGAATTGACAAAGAAGCTTAGCCTTCCATGGCTATTGTCATAGAAAACTCAACAGTATACAAAGAAGAAAACATAGAATAAAATGCAGCAAAAAACGATTGAGAAGAGAGGAAAACTTCCAATGCAAGAAACCCTCCAAACTCTTCAAATCTGAAAAGTCTCTCCCTAAAAACGTTTCTAACTCACTAACCCCTTAACTATCATTTAACTTACTAAAGATTTCATGTTCAAAAGTGCCAAGGAAGATGGACTTGGATAGAAGAATTAACAGCCCATAAATCCCACTAACTAAGGCTTTGTAATCTGGGCCAGAATATACAAGGAAAAGCCTAATTAGAGTGGGTACAGAGGTAGTAACTTCACATCCACATTTGACATTTCAAATGATCGAATTGGGTTGAGCCTTAAATAAAGAAGTTGTAGGTACTTTTCTTATCTTTCCAATGCTACCAATATTATCCAATTTGGAGGTGCGTAGCTCTAGATATGGCTTGCGCAAGATAGCAACCTCATAATAAAGATTAAGTCTAAAAATAAGCAAAGATTAGCAACAAACCCCAATTAAGTCCAATAATCCAAGACTCAACTAATGTGTAAATATTAACCAGAAGATGATGTCAAATATGTCCAACTTAAATCACTATTAAGTGCCTAAAAAATGTTCTATCAATGACATTTAGTGCAAAATACATTATCACATAAACCTTGACTTTGTCTAAAAACATTAGTAAAATTGTCATTATGCACCACCTTCCATAGAAAACAACTATCATGAGGGTGAATATCCTTGTCCCAAATCTTTCTCCAAATTTCATGGGCTCTAACGTTATCATCCCCTCTTAACAACCTATAAGTTATTTTTATTGAAAAATTTCTATTTAGTGTAAGTGCCTAGATGAAATGATTACTTTGTAGAACATAATGAGGAGGAATGATTTCCATAATTTTTCAAATGACCCAACTGGGAATAATCTGTTGAAGTATTCCAATATCCCACTATCACTCAACAGAAATTTAATCCCCCACACAAAATTTGACTTCATTACTAGGTGGATTTTGCCTAACAATATACATAATAATAACCCTTGAAGGTAACTAACAATCCCTCCAAAACCTGACCTACCTCTCATCTCCAATAACCCATCTTCCTCCTAAGAGTAAAAATTTTTATGTAGATGAGATACCTCTTCAAACTTCAAATCCATGATCAATACAATGCACTGAACGAATAAATTGGTCAATATATCCATACTTAATTCGGTGTACATGCACTCACAAAGCATATGGATTTGTAATTAGTCCCCATCTTAGCTTCATAATAAGAGCATGGTTAAAAAATGTAAATCATGAAAATCCATACCTTTCACATCCTTTGACAAGAAAAATTTATTCCAAGCAATAGTGTGACACCTTTTACAATAGTGTGACACCTTTTACAATTTTGTGACTCTTCCCACACAAAACCCCTATTCAACTTTCCAACTTATAACAAACTTGTTTTGGGAGCAAAACAGTTTGCATGGTATAAATAGGAAGAGCTGTAACAACTGCTTTAGCTAGAGTACATCTACATGTAAAGGAAAGAGAGTTAGTCATCCAATTACTCAAACGATGTTGGGTTTTCTCAAGTAGATAGGCATAAGTCTCCTTTTTCTTCTTGCCATGTAACATAGGAACTCCAAGATATTTGCCAAGATCGCTTGTGAAACAAAAACCTGAAATGCGACTTAATTCGATAGCTCTAGAATTATGGATATTTCTAGAAACTAATAGTCATGTTTTAACCACTAACACCTTTTGTCCAAATGATGAGTAAAACACATATAGGCAATTATTAGTAAACAATAACAATTCATCTGCAAAAAAAAACAAATGAGATATATAAGGCCTTGTTCTACATAATTTGATGGACTTCCAATTATTATAGGTAACTTCCCTTTCAATCAAATGGGCAAGTCTCTCTATACATAAAACAAACAGGTATGGTGAAATTTGATCACCTTCCTACCTCCTCTAGAAGGTGAAAATTCATTAGTCAATACTCCATTAAAAAAGAACTTGCATATAGGTAGGAGAAATACAAGAAAGAATCAACTTGCAAAACTAATTAGTAAATCCTACCTCCTTCAAAGTATCAATTAAGAAGTCACATCTCAATCGATCATACGCCTTCTCAAGATCTACTTTAACAATCATGAAACCACTTTTCCCCTTCTTCTTATGCATGGAATGAAAAATTTATTGAGTAATGACCACATTATCAGTTACACGTCTTCAAGGAATAAAGCTACATTGATTAGGTCCCACCAACATAGGCATGAACTTTTTTAACCTGGTCGCTATAATCTTGTAATGATTTTATGAATCATATTGCAAAGATTGATAGGATGAAATTGATGCAAAGAGGTTGGAGCATCACATTTTGGGATAAAGATCAACAAAGTGCTATTAATCCTATTAGGTTCATAATAATAACTACGAACTATATAATAAATAGATGAATCTATCATGGGCCAATTTGCTTGGAAGAAAATTAGGTGCAACCCATGTGGTCCAAGGGCCTTAAAAGAGTCCACACTAAAGATTGCTGATCGAATTTCATCATGAGAGAATGATTTCTTAACTTCTTCAAGCACACTTACCTCAATGATAGAAAATCTATTATTAAGTTGCCAAGGAAAATACTCACATTCCTTCTTATAAAGGTCTTGAAAATGATTTTTAGCTATATCCTTAAGAAACTTCTAATCAAGAATCAACTCACCCCTTTGATCCAATAAAGCTTCAATCTTATATCTCTTCCTTCGCACAATTGTAAAGGTGTGATAACATCTATTATTACGATCTCCAAATTGAATCCATTCACATCAAGATTTTTGAAACCAATACAATTCCTCTTGGAATAATATTGACTCATACTCTTGGGAATAATATTGACTCATACTCTTGGCAAAGATTTTTTACATGCGTTGCAAGTATCATTTCTCCCATGTCTAATTACTAACTGCTTCAATCCACCCATTAGCATGTCCCCAAGAATCTCAAACCACACATTGGAAAGAAACATCTACTATCCAACTAGCCAAAAGCTAGAAAGGTTTATTATATCTTGGCTTATTAGAATCTTCTTGGAATTTTAATAGCAATGTTTTATGATTCGACTTTAGAGAAGGTAGATGAATGACTAAAGCATTAATTCTTTTGATTAGTCATAAATAATCTTGAAAACATAGAGATTAATGGTTATGCAATTAATAGTGCAAAACAATTTTAAATCACTATTAGGGTGACTTTTAAGGTATCTATTATAAAAGTTAACAAACTTATCATATATAATGGATTATGATTGAATGATAGTATAAAACTATTTTATCCTATCAGTGCATAACCTATTTTCTCATATTTATATATGCTTTATGAGAATTAAAGTTGTTCATATTTGATTTTAATAGAAGGTTTCTAGATATATAAGTGAATTTTTCAAAAACATCCTTTATGGTAAATAACTTCATTAGATATACTTATGTAAAATTTTATTATTTAAAACTTTTTATTTATAATATTAGTATTTTTATTTTTTAAAATAAATTTATTATTTTTAAGTAAGAAAAATCATGAAATAAATTTTTAACTTGATTAATGTGTTTATTTGCTCATACATATTCTCGGTTGCAATGATAAGCTTAAGTTACATTTAAAAAAATGGACTTGATTAATTTCAACAAAATATTATTTTTATGAAAATACAAAATAATTTTATTTGAGAGAAATGGACTCATACATGAATATGTCAATAAATTTAGAAGAAATCATAGATTCCTACTTTTTTTGTTTGATTCTTGTGACTAAATCTTGTGAGACCAATGATTTAGAGATTAAATCACTTCATTCATTTCTTTTCTTTCTTTTTCTTTTGTATGCTATGTGCTTGTTCTGATGTAAAGCTAACTTTAATGGCTTTTATGAACCTTTTGGGATAATAATGAGTTGCTCATGCAAGACGTCTTTCGAGACCTTATCAGTTTTAGCTTTTTGCTTGTAGATATTGCCTTGATGATACAATTGCCTACACTAACTATCCCTTTTAAGTCTAACTTATCCCCCTGCATTGTTCATGTTAGGATTCCTCCATCACCCTTTTCCTTATATCGACTCTACTTAATGTATAATTTGGACCTATCGTACAACAATTTGACACTTCACTTAAGAATATAGTTATAGTCCATTCTCTAAGTACCATCCTAGTATTTAGTTTGGATTTATCTTTCCTTCTTGGGCTTTAAAACCTACCCCTAAACCTTACGGGTGGCTAGACGAGGATATTTACTTGGCTGACGAGGAGAATCCAAAGGATAACCCATAAAAGACTTATTGCTAGAGCTTCTGGTTGTTTACATAATTGTAGGTTTGGTAGATATATGACTACTCTAATGTAGGACCTTTTCTTTTGATGTGTATATTTATAGGCATGGTAGCTTAAGGACTTTTTGGCATGTATATATTTTCCTCTAATATTAGGTAAGCAAGGAAAGCCTTTTGACATACTTACGTTGATGTTATTCTATATGTTTTATACTCTTTGTATTATGTTTATTTATATGTATAATATGAGGTTGACGCATGTTTATATTGTGGTGTTACATCCTCATAATTTTGCGGGCTTCATTTTATTAAATGTGATAAAATCATTCAATAACATAAAGAAAAGAAGTTATTTTCTATTAACTAATTAATCATATTCAATTAAGAGCATTACAATAAATTAGTTTAGTTAATGTGATAAAAAAGTGTCATATTTAGTAATATCAGTGCATTTTTCTTGTTAAGCCTAGGGTATGGTATTAACTACTATTATTTACTATGTAGTATTGCATTAATTGTTGGTAAACAATGGTGTGAGATTATTTTGTTTGCTATGCCTCAAAGGAAGGTATATGTTTATAAATATAGAAAATATAACAATTATCCTTTTTTTTTTCAAAAAACATGGTTGGGAGACCTAGAAATAATGAAATTACATGGTCATTGTTGGAATGAATTACAAATGTTCTAGAGCTTATGAATTAGTATAAAGATGCTGAACCTGTTGAATATAGGGGACTAGCTACTTTTTGGAAAAGTAATCCACCACAAATCAAGGAAGGATTTGATCTTGGTGAAGCATAAGTTTGGGAATGTGAGATTGAAAATAGGTTTACAGCAATAGCTTGTATGGATGCTCACAAAGTGACATTTGTTGCTTTTATATTGACATGAGAAGTTAAAAATTAGCGGGGTTATGCTAGATAGTTGTTGGAAGTGAAAAGAAGACAAATTACCTGGGAGATCTTTACACAAAAGTTCTTGGAAAATATTTTCTAGAGAAATTGAGAAGGCGCAAAAAGGTGGAATTTTAAACATCAAGCAAGGGAGCATGTGAATAGGAGAGTATGCTACCCAGTTCGTTAAGCTATAAAAATATTGTCCCAGTTCGTTAAGCTATAAAAATATTGTCCTTGTTTTCATGAGGGAGTACATGATCACTCTAGATGCTTAAAATTTGAGAGTAGACTAAGATCAAGACCTTAAGTAAGCAATAGGATACTTGCATATTACTCATTGTCCAACTCTAATTAATTATTGGAGGATTTACGAGGACAACATAATGGTGAAACATGCATAGTGTAAGCATTTGGCCAAAAATTTCAAAGGAACTAGAGAAGATATTTTCTTGATAAAAAACCCTACTACAAGTTTTCCTGGAAGCACATTTGGCCAAAATTTTCAAGCCACTGTTGAGACTTAGAATTTCAGCTCAACAACTATATCAAATGCTTTCAATGTGGAGGACCTCATCAAATGAAGGAGTTCCATAAAAAGCCTATTGTTTGCTATAATTGTAACTAGATACCACAACAAGGGTTGTTGGACACTAAAGAAAGAGCTAGGAAATGGTGGTAGGTACAATAATCACAACAAAAACATTCAACAAATAAGGATGCCAAAAATACTTTTCTTAAATATTTTTTCTTCAAAACATTATTTGTGATTTTACCTCAAAAGCTTCATTATTTTTCTAAAACTTATATTATATACTCTGAAAAACATTTAATCATAAAACTTTAATTTTAGGAAAAATATATTAGGAAATTTACTATATAAAACATTGATTATTAGGTTTTTCAATTTTAATCTTTTTCCAATTTTAATCTCAATGAGCCAAATACACAGAATTAGTTGTCTTACAAATTTTTTATAACTGGTGTCTTCATTAAAGCTCATGTTCGAATTAATGGAGGTGGTACCAAGAGATCACTAATTATATGAAATAAATTAAAGAACGATGTGAGTCACTCCCTTAGTGAGAAAAAAAAGTGAAAAATGTAACAAGTAGGACACTAAATATAAAATATAAAATAATTATAGATGTTAAATCTCAATTTCATTAATTATGTGACATAAATCTATAAATATGAAAAAATTTAAGTGAGTGTTATTGTCACATAATCTATAAATATGAAAAAATTTAAGTGAGTGCTATTTAAATAGAATTACATCAAGATTCTTGCTTAAGGGGCTCTCTCATCTATCTAAAGCTCAGACTCCATATCTAGAAAATTAATAATAGGCTCCCTTCCTAAAAGTAAGTACTAGTGCACCAAGGTTAACACCTACTATTATTAGTTACAAGATGATAATTCTAACAATGATAAGGTAAATACTCACTCAATGATATTAGTCTGAGAATAGGGATGTATCCATAAAATTTAATGAGGATGAATTATGTGGTACCCATTTCGCGACATACCCTCACTTATCCTTTCTCTATAAATTAGAATAAACATATTGAACAAGAGTATTTTTAATTGTCTTTCTTTAACAAGAGCATTGTAGTTAATTTTTCTTTAATGAGAGTGTAATGAAGAGATGAATTGAATTGTATTGTATTTCATAAGAATTGTTGAGGCTACATGTATAGGAGAGTTCATCCTTTTATACGAGGTTGTTACAACATATAAGATATCTTTGACTTAACAAGAGATATGCTTAAAGATAGGATAATTATATCTATCTATTATACTTAACATTTGAAATTTAAATAATTAAGTTAATAAGATATATGCTTAAATTAAAGATAAAATAGTTACATCTATACAATACAATGTACTTAACATTTGAAATTTAAACTACAATATTAAAATTTTCTTAATTTCTTATCTCTTTTAAACTATCATTTTTAATATTTTTTAGTTCTAAATTGAATTTCAATATTTTAAAAAATTAATAATTAAAAATAACATTGCATTATAATATAATTATTTATCTTAAATCTGAAATATAATTTATGTTAAAATATTTATTTCTTAAATTAAAAATTTTAATTATTGTATGGTTTATATATTAAAAATATTTATTTTTGCCATTTAATTATAAAATAATATATATTAAAAATTTATTTATTATAAGTTTAATTATATAAAAAAGTTATCATGTGCATTCCACAGATTAAAACACTACTATGTATATAATCATATATACATACTTATTTAATTAATTTATTTTAAATATCTTGTATATATAATTATAAAATTATTAAACATTAATTTAATTATTACATATAGTTTTGAATCTAAGTAAATGTAATATAATTATTTTAATTAAAATATCTTACACACGTGCATGTACACACAAATACACAAACAAAACAGACAGAACACAGATAGACATATATACATACATACACACACATACACACACATACAAAGACAGACACACAAACACACAGATACACAAACATACAAATAGACACGCACACATACATATACACAATTATATCTTTTAACTTTATAATATATAACTATAAACTAATTAATATTAATGCATTATCGATGGTAGGTCTTAAAGAGTACTAACACATGACATCCAAGTTTAATAATTAGTTATTTTTGAAGTTTATTGTCAATCAATATTATTTATTAGTATTGTTAATTAACC
This sequence comes from Mucuna pruriens, assembly GCA_025330945.1. NCBI lineage: Eukaryota > Viridiplantae > Streptophyta > Magnoliopsida > Fabales > Fabaceae > Mucuna > Mucuna pruriens. The sequence continues at coordinate 757,568 of JAENHJ010000128.1, forward strand.
TTAAGAATTATAACATTATATTTATCAATGATTATATTAAGAGTTTGTTTGGTTGAAGGAGTTTATAGGGGAAGGGAGTAAAGAAATTGTTTTAAACCTTTTATTTTTTATTTAATTATTAGGAAAGGATAAGAATGTGATATGAATATATTAAGGTAAGTTCAAATCCACCATGAAGGCTTGAAGAACATGGAGACAACTATCTTGAAAGGTCTCATGACAAGATGGAGGCTGAATTACTTACAAGAAAAATTGCATAAGGAGATATAATGTCCAAAAGATTAAAAGAAATTACAAATTTCTAACACAAAGCTCTTATCCTATATAACCCACCACCATCTCCACCACAACCTAACCTAGTCCAACGAGTTTTATGGCTAGCAAGGCCTATATTGATCAACACTTTAATCAATTATAGTCCAAACTACTAGACATGTTTTCAAAAATTGTCCAACAATAGTAAACACCACCTCCTCTAAATCCTTAAACACCCTTTCTTTTTTTTTTTCTTTTGTTTTCTTTATTTTATTTTCCTATTTTTTACTATGATGGTTTTTCTTCCTATCCTTTTTGTTTATAACAAAAAATGGGGAGAAAATGTAAAGGAGGAAGATAATGTCAGTTAATACATATGCTCCAGATTTTTATCATATAGTGCTCTGATTCTTTTAAATGGTTTATATTCCTTGATTCCATATATGTTCTTTTATCTGCTCTGATCTAATATTATATTCTTTTATGTATGTTTTGATCTCATATGCTCTGATCTAATATGATATTCTTTTACATATGCTCTAATTCTTGTATAGTCTTTTATGTTGTGATTTGTTTAAGCTCTGATTTGCTTAATTGTTCATTAGCTTAGGGGAAGATTAGATAGAATATATGGTTATATAACTTAGGGAGAGCCTAAAATTATGTGTTTAAATATTATATCTAATATTCACCTTTCTCTTTAGTATAATTTTTGTTAATATAAAAAAAGGGGAGATCGTTGGAACATAAGTCTATGTGTCCAAAACTAACCCAAGAGTTTTGATGATAACAAATATTATGATTAAATGATGGTATCTTATATCTAACCTGTGTTATCTAGCTTTTAGAAGAACAACAAGTTATTAGAATTCATGTTTGGAACGTATCCATTAAGAGAAACTTATTTAATGTATAATTTTATCATGTGCATCCAAAAGAGAGCTTGCCGACCAAAGATGTATTTGCTGTCCAAAAGAAGAGAACATCCAAATGAATGAAAAGTTACAAACAAGAAGTTTCTCTTTTAAGCATAACGAGTTATATAAATATTTATTTTATCCCGTGAATTCTTTCTTACAAATATGAACTTGTAATCATTACACAAAGTTTTAAATATCTGTTGTACCTAATGCACTATGTTGAGAACGTGTTCATTTTTAGATTGATGAAGGACCAATATTTTATTGTCATAAGTCAAGTATAATAAAAGGAAGCTCAAGTCATAACTCCATTCAGAAGGAACCAAAAAGAACCTTATTCCCTTATCAAGTACAGAATAAAACAACTTTCTTTGACACAACTTTTCTCTATCTTTAGAAAAAGATGAGCCTTTGTAGAAGTATAGCAAAAAGCAAATATTTAACATTTAATACTGAAGTAACCATTCTTCATGCAAGAGTAACGTTCGTCTTTCTATGTGCTTATAAAAGAGAATGATCAAGTTCGAAGAAACCAAGAGAAACAAAGTGAATGAATGAAAAACAAAAAACACTCTCTTAACGCTTTTGGATGATGGTTTGTAAAATCTTTATAAAGCTTATTTTGCAAAACAAAGTTAAGTCAATTTCTTTTGTATTGCTATATGCTCACTATATGAGTTAGTTTGTGTAAAAACTTTGTATAGTTGTTGAGATAGTCTAAATATATTAAGTGACAAAGAATACTTAGGTTTACTTGTAAACAGGTATTTTACAGGGGGTGTAATACCTATATGGGTAGATAATACTTATGTGTAACTTAATTGGACTTAGTAGAAAATTCTTTGTATTGAAAGGATTGGATGTACCTTTATTAGAAGAGTGAACCAGTATAAATTTTGTGTGCATTTCTCTCTTACCTTATCATTTTTACTTATTGCACATTTTCAGACGGTTCCTTCAAATAAAACTCTATTTTATTTTTGTAAAAAGCTATTGAAAATCACACAGCCAATTCAACTAACCCTTCTTGTGTGTTACTAGTATCTTTAATTCTATCCAAAGACAAAAATAGTGTGTAGTTTGATGTGGTTTGGATTATTTTCTTAAAAAATTTGATCCAATAAAATACAATTTTGATTGGATTAGATGATTCAATTTTTATCATACATCCTTACCAATATTTTAATTTATTATTATTAAGAGTTTTTTTTTTTACCTTGAACATTATTTTTAAATTAAATAAATTATCTCAAGATGTAAATATATTAATAAATTATTTAAAAATAAAGAATACAAAAGATTAAAAAGAAACATGTTAATTAATCAATTAATTATGTTATAGTTTTTTTAAAATACTAGCTAAGGAAAGTGAAGTATAAGGAAAGTGAAGTATATAGATTTTTACTATGTTGGTTGCATAACACATAATAACCTATGTATTAAAATATATTGATTTGGTTTGGGTTGATTCAACTATACAAATTTCATCTAAAATTCGATCTGATGATCGGTTAAGCAAAAAAATGTTCCAAAAACAACTCAAAAAAGTTTATTTTTTTTTGCTTTCAATTTTTTAGATTGATTTACAGTTTTATTTGAGTTTGAATTAGATATAAACATGCGTAAATTTAAGGTAAGTTAACTATTAATAAATAAGATCTATTGATTTTTATCAAATAAAAAACATCATATATATATTTATATTTTATTGAAGTGTTATTCATAATAATCATATGATAAAAAAAACTTGGTATTTTTTTCATGAAAGACCGAATAAATTTTCAACTTAGTAAAGAATTGACATTTGGAAATAATATAACAGCTTGCGATACAATTGAGTGTGATCTTATACTTTTTCGTCATCTATTGGGATCTTACACTGTTTCATCGTAACAGGCAATACAATCCATCTGCCTATTGGAGAAATAACATTTCTCTTTCATGAATCAATGAGGTTATCAAGATTTTAAATTGCTGTCATCATCGTAATAATTGTGATTTCTTGATATAACGGCTGAAATCATAGGATTATTTAATCGGATCTCGTACAAACGCGCTAATAATCACGGTATTAAAGGGGAAAATGAAGCATCCTTATGAAAAACAATCAAATATTTTTTAGGGAGAGGGGGGTGGGCTACAAGAGATAAAACAATCAATATATTTATTAATCAGGAAATTCAATAGTAATAAAAAATAAATGTTTATTCCTTAAACATCAGGAAAGTTCATGTTCTTCACAACTGGAAAGAATTAAGCTAAACAGTTTTTCCCAAGAATTTTTACCGCAAAAACCCTAATTCTCCATTGCCTTACACAGCACACTTCAATCTTTGTCGATGTTTTCGAACGCCCAGGCGTTCTCTCGGCGATACTGAGCCTCCTCCTCCTCGGTGTAATCGTTGACGACACCGAAGAAAGCCCTCACATACTCAACGTCCTTGTGTTTTATGGCGTTGGCGATGCATCTGGAGAGGAATTCGAGCAACATCTTGATGTTGAGGTAATTCGCGGCGATGAGCAGTTCCTTCAACTCATCGTTGCTCAGATCCTTCACGAACCGCTCGTCGAAATCCTTGAGGTTGGACGCTGAGGCGTTCTCGCGGAAGTGCATCGAACAGTAATCCAGGATCCGGCTGAGGTCGCGGCCGGTGACGTTGGGGAGCGGAATCACGACGGTTTCGTCGTCGCCGCAGGCGTCGATGAAGGCCTGCACTGTCTCCATCTCCTTCGCGATAAAAGATTCCACTACGAAGATGATGTTGTCTGAGGTTACCAGCTTAACGTTCTTCGAGTCTTCTCGCTCCGCGATCGCGAGCTTCTTTAAATCTTCTTCGGCGCTTTCCTGCGTTTCCGTCTTCGATGATTTCGCTGCATCGTCGGCCATTGCTTTGCGGTTACGACTGAGAGTAAACTAACACTAAAATAGAGGAACTTGAGATATAATTTGCGTTTTTGTTTGAGATGATACACTGCTTTTATAGGGATTATGATTTTTTTTTTATTTAAATTTATTTTCTTATTTCTGAATAATTTTATTTTATCTGAGATAACAGATCTCCATTTTGATGGATTGGAGATATTCATTAACGAAAAATTTTATGGTGATAAGATTTTTATTTTAAATAATGGTGAAAGAAAAACGAATAAAAAAGAATGATAAAAGAAGGGTTTTTTTCACTAAAAATATTTTTGATACATAGTGAGATACTAATTTTATTGAATATAGCGAGTTTTAAATTATGAAATATTTTTATTAATAGATTAGAAAATAAGCTTTTAATTTTATTAAAAATATTTTTGTTTGATATTATGAGACTAATATCTTCCAAGAGGAAATATTGAACAAGTTTTATAGATTACATCTTTTATCCTTTAACATTTATAAATTTATAAAATATAATGTCTAAATCTATCAATCAGGATTCACGATGGTGGAGAAATATGATATCATATTGTTAAATAAAATAAATACAAAAAAATAATATTTCAAAAGTCATATTCTCACTTCAAAATTTAATAAATTCAATTATAAACTTAATAAATTCAATTATAAACTTAGTCTAAATGCCACATCTTATCATAGCATCCCAAGTGGACATTAGTCTTTATGCTGTACCTCTTCATCACTTACAAGTGACATACACTACAAAAAAAGTCATTAAGCTCATCTTACACATATGTTCCGCCGATCATATCATACACAACCATTGAAAGTTAACTACAAATAGTTCTTAAGAGGTCTAATAATTGTACCTAGATATATCATCCATGATCCGCAACAATTAGTGAATACTATTCATATCCTTTTGAACTAGGTCACTTACTTATCCTCATCCTCACCATCGAGTTTTGGAGCTAACCCCTTATCCATAGTCATAACTATACCCTTAAGTGAGATTTCTCTCTCCCTTTGCATGGAAGGTATAAAACAAAAGCTTTGAAATGTCCTTAGAGTACTTATATATCATCTTCTCTAGCATCATAATAGAGTTCAAAAGAAGAATTTCTATTAGGGTTGTGCGAACCCTCTTCTTATGGTGTCAAATTGTTAAAACTAGATTGTTTAAATATGTATTACTTAAATATTTATTTGATATTACATATCTCTTATATTTAAAGATAATGTTTCCCAAATATAAATAATCTTTTTTAAATATTCTAATATCTATAACCATATTTAAAAGTTTATTAATTATTCATTAAATATAAAAATAAAATTAGTATACATATCATTTCAAATATCTAAAAGTTGTTAATTATATGTAAACTCAAATATTACCTAATCTTTCAGTAACACCTATTTCCCTCCCCCAAAAAAACAAAAATACAATCTATTTAATTATTCACGAAATAATATTTTTTAAAAGGTGATAAAATATAACAATCAATTATATAATAAAATAATTACAACAACAACAAAAATAACAATAACAACAACAACAATAACAACAATAATAACAATAATAATAATAACAATAATAACAACAACACAAAAATCACAGTGTTACATTTTAAATTATGAAAAATATTTATAAATATATTAGTTTTAAGATAATTTTTACTTTCTCTTTCCTCTTTTGTACATATTTTAATTTTTAAAGAATTAATAGTTTTTTTTGTTATTTATTCATTATATAAGGTAATTTGATATTATTTTTTATTTAGACAATTAAGTTATGACTTAAACATGTTTTAGGTACATGTAGAAATGACTGGTTTTAATCCTTGTAAAATAGTTTCTCATTTATAAATAGTGACATTTTTTTAGTGTCATTTTTTAGTCATTATCATTAAATATATTTAGTTTAATGCAGACATGACTATCAAAATAAATAATATTAATTAAGATAATAAAAAATATTTTAAATTAATAAAATTAAATTATTTCTAGACACGCAATTCAATTAACTAATATATTTATTTGTTTTTCTAGTAAAAAATTAACGTATTTATTATTTTATATAAATAAGATAATTATATATAATTTAATTTTATAAATTATTTTTTTAATATATAATGAACAATAATTTTATTAATTTTAATATTATTTTTATTTTTCAATTCACTAATTTATTTTTAATATTGTATTCTTTTAAAAAGATTATAATTTATTTAGAAATTTATAATTTAATTTTAATATATTATTTTTAAATTTCAACTTTTTAATTTTGATTGACTATAATATAATTTACTTTTAATATATTACATCTCAATTTCTTTTTCCTTTCAAAGATAAAATTACTACTTGAAATATTTTAAAAAATAAATTATATTACAATAAGTTAAAATTAATAAATTTAAATTTAAAAATAATATCAAAAGTAATATATTAAAATTAAATTATATTTTTTAAGAAATATAATTTTAAAAGTAAATTAATAAATCGAAAATATGAATAAAATTATAAAAATAAATTATATGTAATTACTTTATTTATATATAATAAATATTTTTATTAATTAAATTGAGTACCTAAAAGTAATTTAATTATTTTAATTTAAAATATTATTTATTATATTAATTATCTCAACTAATATTGTTCATATTGTTAGCCATGTATGTAGTAATTAACTAACTTAGTGATAATGATTAAGAAAGACACTAAAAATATTAAAAATCTAAAAATGACAAAAAGAAATTAATCATAATCATATTTACAAAGAGACTAAACATATTTAAAACTAAAGTAATTTAATATTGATGTAATATATTATTAAATATTTCTTAATTATTCTCTTTAAAATTATTGTTAACCCTGACACAAAAATAAATGTTATATTTTATTTTATTAATTTCTTCATTAAATATTTAGATTTTGTAAGGAGTATCCTATGCGATTATTTTAAGATTTACTTTAAATGAGTTTCTTAATTGTTAAGTCTTTGGAATAAGTTACATTATAAGAAAGAAAATAAAGTTCTCGGTATACATATCCCGAAATAGAATTTACACCTTTATTTCTTAAATAAATAAATGTCATGTTTAAGAATTTACAAAACAAAAATATTTGTTTTAGTGTAAGGTTTTATTTTAATTAATTTCTATTTTAATCTGTACAATACCAAGAAAAAATATTTATTTTATATAATTAAATTTTAAAATAAAGAAATGTTTTTAATAATAAATAAAATTACTATCAGTTTAAACATAGTTTTCTAGTCATATATATATATATATATATATATATATATGGTAAATTTCTTAACTTTGATCATTTTTAGTTTTTCCATTCAACTTTAGGGTGTAAGTGGGTTGCAATCAATCTACAAACCCAATCAATCTCACTTAATCCAACAATATTTGGGTTGGGTCATCAAGATTTGTTTGGATTCCTTTTAACTAATTCAATTATGGTTGAGTTGGGTGTCAAGTTATTAGTGAGTTTCAAATTCGATCATGAATCATCCATCCATATAACTTTTCTGTTAGTTGTATGTATAACCTCATCTAAGTAACCTTGACGCAGAATATTGGTGTTCAAGGGAGTCATATAATAGTTATGTTAATGGGAAGAGCTACAATATCTTTCATTAAGGATTTGTGAAAAGATTCACATGTGATTATGTGATAGATTATAGTTTGTGCTCTTATTATAATATTTGCATTATCCTCCTAACTACCCTTAAATACCAAATTATTCTTATTTTGTCATATACAATCTAGTGCAAAAGAAAATAACAAGTCTCATTATATTGGAAGATGTTTGTTTGGTCTAAGATTCACATGAACCCACTTCATGACATTATTATCTAAAAAGAAATCGAGAGGGTATCTTCCACCTAAGAGATGACACCAAACATTTCTTACCTTTATATAATCTCGCAAAAGGTGAAGGGTAGATTCAAGTCTCTTTGCATAAACTAGTCACGTTGTTGATTGTGCAATATATCTCTTAAGCCTTTACTCGTTCTTGACGAGGATATCCCAAGCTACTTTCTAAACATAGAAATACACTTGCTCCAAAATCCTAAGTTTCCATATTATTTTAAAGGTGAACTCATTAGGAGTAGGGAAAACATTAGAAAACAAATTATAGACTACCTTGGAGAAGAATTCTCTATCTTGAGACTCTGCCTAAACCTCCAACTTAGCTTCATCATAGATGCTTGATTAATAATTCTCATCTTCCTAAGACCTAATCCACCATGATTTTTAAGTGAACATATGGAACTTCATGATGTCATATGAATCTTTCTGGACTTATTAGTATCTCCCTAAATAAGTTTTTGCAGTTCTTGTCAATAATATTGCATATAGACTTCGGTAACATTTTTTATTGCATCACATATATCGGTAACGCCTAAAGCACTGATTTGGTCAAAATGACTCTTCTAGCAAAGGATAGTTGTTTGGCCTTCCAAAAATTAAGTCTCTACTTCACCTTGTCCACAATAAACTAATATATATCTTTATTGACTCTCTTATAGAGTATAAGGACCCCAAGATGTTTTCCCAAGTCATTAGTCTGTTGAAATCTCAATTATTCACTAATTTGTGCTTTTACTTGCCAAGAAACAATTTTAGGAAAATAAATTCAAGATTTATCAAAGCTCACCTTTTACCAAGAACTTTTGCAAAATAGCTAAAGTAGAGTTTTAATAGGCTCCATCTGATTAACTTCTACTTTTGCAAACAATAACAAATCATCAACAAAGGCTAGGTGCGAGAGTTGAGGCCCTCATCGAGAAAGCTGAATAGAATGTCAAATTTTATTCTCTACAACCACATTAGTAAGCTGAAATAATCTTTCAATGTACATGAAAATAGGTAGAGTGAAAAAAGATCTCCTTATCGAATTCCTCTTGAAGGCTTATACTCCCCTAACACCTCTCCATTCCAAAAAGAAGCTTTCACTCTTGAAGTAGAAGTATAATACCATATTAAATCAATTCTTTGTGACATACCTATATCTTCCAAGGTGTCCCGTACAAAGACCATTGCAATATATTATAGGCCTTTTCTAAATCAATTTTTATTGCCATCTAGCTCATTTTTCCTTTTCTATTATGTATAGAATGAAACACTTCTTGTACAATAATGATATTATTTGACCTTGCCTACCCATAATAGAACTATGTTAACATAAGTGAGTAAGTTTTTGCATCACATGTCTCAATCTTTAAGTAAGGATTTTGGTCATTATCTTGTAGGTCACATTATACAAGTTTATTGGCCTAAAATTATTCATATTTTGTAATTGTCAATCTTGGATATTAACGAAATAAGAGTATCATTAATCTCCTCCACTTTACTTGGATCAACAAAAATCTCCACCACCAACTTAGCCAAAGAATTTCCCACCACCGTCCATTAGCTCTAATAAAAAAAATGCTTGGAGGCCATCAAGACTAAGGGTTTTGAAAGAACTCATATTAAATATTAAATATTGTACACTTCACTTTCTCCATCGAGACCATATTGGCAAACTTTTTTGTATTATCAAAAAGTAAGGAACATAAGGCTCCCTGTAAAACAAAGAGGCTCATATTCTACCTCTTTCGAAAATAAATTCTTCTAGAAGATAGTCACCAATTCCTTATGTTCCTCTTGATTCATCACCCAAGTGTCATCCTTTTTTTATAAGGATTCAAAGGTATTCTTCCTTCTTCTAATTAAAGTTGTTCCATGAAAATACTTAGTGTTCTTGTCTTCATATGCTAGCTAATTTGGTTTAGACATTTTGAACCACGTCAACTATTCTTGGGTAAGAATCTCCTCGTAGTCTTTCCAAATTCATTCTTATGTCTCTTTTAGATAAGTACTATTATGCAAGGCTCTTCTAGAAGCAATCATGTTAAGCCTACGAAGCAAAATACACTTTTCCTCAAAATATCTACCAAAGACTTCCTTATTCCACCATCGTAAAGAATTTTGAAGATTTTTGATATTATTACTCCAACCTTCAATTTCTTGCTAGTAGCGAGAAATATGATTTGAGAAGTTATCGTGCCTCAACCAAGACATCATCAATCTAGATGGACTCTTGTGTCTATTCCCTCTTTGGTTACTCTGAAACTTAACCTAAAGGGGTGTATGGTCTGATTTAAGTAAGGCCAAATGGTAAACATAAGCCTTTTGAAAGTGAATACACCACTCGAAATTTATTAGCATTTTATATAGTCTATTTTTCAAAGTACCCTCCTGCCAAGTAAAGGAAGAACCCTGAAACCTGCATAAATCAACTCACAATTTTGCACAAAGTTGTTGTATTGTATCATGCCTCTAGTAGAAGGGGAGAATGATCGTCCTTCTGTTTCTTCCACGGTCATAATTGCTAAAACCCTCGATGATTGCCCAAGCATACTCCACATCAACTGAAATATCTCTTATTTCCTCACAAATTTGTTGTCTTCGAGCATAATTTGGGGAGCTATAAACAATTTTCAACAACCAAGATTGTTTGTTCCTCCTTACCACTTGTAAATGAACATATTGATAGGAGTTATATAAAGTTTCCACCTTCCACACATGCTCATTCCAAAGGCACCAAATGTCCTTGAGGCTCCAATAAGATCTTGGATAAATTGATTCAAGAAGTTCATTCTTTAAATAATTTGTTGTGCTTGCAAACCATTAATATATGTCTCTAATAGAAACACCAAGTTAGCCTCATAATTTTGCCTTTAGTCTTTAACCATATTGGGAAATCCCTTGCACAATGTTCCCTTACCACTCTAGAACAAAAAATTCATTGATTAGAATGGTAAGAGGGGTGGTGAGCGGATGACACTAGGTTCACATGAATATCCTTTGTAGGCCGTACAAACTTGACTCTATCCTTCCCTCCTTCAAAAGTTTGAACTTCACAAAATAGTTATATTATATGTTTTCACCTTTCATATTTTTATGCATTGATCTTGGTGAAGATGAATTTTCAGATTTGGATCGTGAAGGCTCCTTTTCTAATCTTTACATCTCCACATAAACAATAGTCATTTCTTTCCTATTAGAATCTATGATTCGCTTCCTAATATATAAATATATAAATCAATTTACAAAGTAAAGAAAGGGGGTACTAGTAAGGATATCGAGCAGGATTAGAATAAAGGATTTCACAGAGACGTAGCGAGCGAATCCTTTCCTCCAAGCGTTCGAATAATAGCTTCAAGAAGTTTGATGTCCTCGTCGCGCTTCTCGATTTCCTCTAACTTCGCTCGCAGCTCTTCCATGTGAAGCTTAAACACCTCTGTAAAAACAAATCAGAAATTATTAGCTTCGCCGATCTCAAATCAGAACCGTTCCGAACTTCAATTGAAAAAGGAAATGAAATGAAAGTGAGGAAGATGATACTTGTGGTGTTCTCGAGTTCGGAGGCGGCTATATGAGCAGCCTTGGCCTATCGCTTCTCAGAGCGAGCGCGAGCGACGGCGGTGACGGCGGCGTCGACTTCTCGCTCCAAGGTCTCTACTCGCTATTGGATAGACAAGCTTGATGGTGCGGGCTTGGTCGGCGGCGAGGAGGCTTTGGAAAGGTGTTATCGTTCATGAAGACGACTTTCGTGAGGTCAAGCTTCTGGAGATATTCCAGATTAGAAGCCATCACCATCAAATTCGTCATCGCTCTCCTTTCATCGTTCTTCCCCATCATCTCTCCGCCCAACATCAATCCTTCAACTGCAATTTTAGTCATCAGGTAATCTCCTGCCTCAATTCTTTTTTATTTTAAAAATCGGATAATAAAATAATTTGTATGTACAATGTAGTGATTTTATGAAAAAAGAAAAAAAAAATTAAGTTTCCTTCAAACAGTCTATTACATAGATATGTTATTCATTTAGTTAACATCGTGCCTCAATTCTTCTTTTATTTAAAAAATTGGATAATAAAATAATCTGAAAAATAGTTTGTTAATACTTATATGTTACTATAATTATAATTTATTTATTTTTATGTGTATTTTCAGAATAAAAATTATATCTTTTGTGTTTTAATTTATCAGTATTTTTTGAAGTGACATATAAATTATTCTAATAAATTTAAAAATGAAATAAAAATTATTTTAGTAAAGACTAAAATAATTACTAATGATCATATAAATTGTTAACAATCCTTTTTTTTATCCTGCAAAAATTAAAATAATTATTTATTCAAAGGGATTTACGCCGATTCATTCCTTCTTTTTTTTTTTTTTTTAAATTGTTCGCTCAATCCAAACAATGTATCTGCTGGATTTAGATTGTACATTTTTTATATTATACATATACATGTATGTTGTTAGCATATTGAAAAAGTTATATTAAGTGTATTTAAAATATAAGTGTTTTAAAATATTTTTAATAAAAATTACTATTAAACGAGAATTGATGTTATATTTTTTTAATATTATAATTTAAATAAATATTATAATATGAACAATATTTTCTCTTCAAAAATTTATCACCACTTTTATAAAAACTATTAAATGTAAAACTAATATATTTAATATCTTAAAAATATAACAAAAAACCACTTTTTATCTCAGAAATAAGAAAATTAATAATATATAATTTTTATCAAGTAAAATATTTTTTTCAACAATAACTATTTTTACTTTTTATATGTTTGTGTAGTATTTTTATTGAGTACATATTATATAATTTTTTTTTTAATTATCATCTAATATCATGCATAATAAATTTATTGATTTCTATAATAATTACTTTAAAAATCATATCAATGATAATATCTTATTAATTAATAATATATAACTTTTTATGATAATCATCCACTAATATAAATTAACTATAAATATTATAATTAGTATTTTAAATTATGCATTCAACAAGATATATATTAATTCATTTCACAATAACTAAACAATGTTATTATTTTATTATATAATGATTTCATAATATATTCAATTTAATAAATTTAGTTTTATAATATATTTTATTTAGTCTTATTCAATTAAAATAGTTATTAATTTAATGAAGAACTTTCTTGCGAATGTTCCTGCAAAAACAAATATGCAGGTATTATTTTCTACATATTTTTAATTTGTATGAAATATTTCCTATGATGATAATGGTGATGGTAATGATGATGACGATGGTGGTAGTGATGGAGGTGATGATGATGATGGTGGTAGTGATGGAGGTGATGATGATGGTGGTGATGATGGTGATGATGATGGTGATGATGATAATGATGACAATGATGATGATGATGATGATGACGATAATGATGACAACCATGATGATGATGGCGATAATGATAATGATGATGATTGTGGTGATGATGATGATGATTGTGGTGATGATTGTGGTGATGATGATGATGATGATATTGTTGTTGTTGTTGTTGATGATGATGATGATGATGATGATGTTGATGATGATGATGTTGATGATGATGATGATGACGATGATGATAGTGGTAACGATGATGATAGTGGTAACGATGATGATGATGATGGAGACGACGACGACGAAGACAACAACGACGACGATGATGATGATGATGATGATGGTGACGATGATGATGATGGTGATGATGATAATAATGATGATGATGATGGTAATGATGATGATGATGGAGACGATGATAATGATGATGATGGTAATGATGGTGATGATGATGGTGGTGATAATGATGATGGTGATGATGATGGTGATGGTGATGGTGATGATGATGATGATGGTGGCGATGATGGTAGTGGTGTGATGATGATGGTGATGGTGGTGGTGGTGGTAATCATATTTAAAGAAAATAATAAATAATAGAAAAAACCAAGGTGTTACAACTCCATCCTCCTTATATGAATTTTCGTCCCCAAAAATTTACCTAACGTAAATAACTTCGGATAGGAAACCCTTATTGGTCTTCTAACTCCCATGTAGTGCCTTCAGAAGTACCTCTTAGACAACCTTCACCAACAGAATCTCTTTACCTCTTAACTCCTTAACCCTTCGACCCTTGACCTTCAAGGGTTGTACTTCATAAGACAAGTTATCTCTCACTTGTATGTCATCCAACTTAATCACATGGGAAGGATCGAAAAAATAAGTTGAGACACATGGAAAACATCATGGAGATTTGCAAGAACGAATAGGAAAGCTATTTGATAGGCAACTTCACTGACTCTTTTTAGAATTTGGTAAGGACCAAGGGAACGAGGAGAAAGCTTATAAGATTTCAAAGCCTTGCCAACCTCACTCCATGGAGTGACTTTCAAGAATATATGGTTCCCTTTATTGAACTCAAGATCTTTCCTTTTCTTATCGTGGTAGATCTTTTGCCTATTCTGTGTCACTCTTATATTTTCTTGGATCAACTTAACCTTCTCAGTAGTTTGTTAAACTACCTCAAGTCCTGACACAACATTCTCTTCTAACTCAAACCAACACAAAAGAGTCCTACAGCTTTTTCCATAAAGGGCTTCATAGGTGTCATTCCATCACTAGAATGATAACTATTGTTATAGGTGAACTCTGCTAAAGGCAACAAGCTCTAAGATTATCTTCTAAGGATTGAATGGTTCGCTCAGTTTGACCATCTATTTGTTGATGGTAAGCAAAGCTCAACCTAAGCTTGGTTCCCAAGGCTTAGTGCAAACTACTCCAAAATCTAGAGGTAAACTTGGGATCTCTATTTGAAACTATGCTAGAAGGTACACCATGCAACATAACTATCTCTTGGATATACAAACTAGTCAACTTTTCTAAGCTATATTTGACATTGACTAGGGTAAAATGAGTAGATTTAGTTAACCTATCCAGAATAAGCCTGATCGAATCCATGTTCCTTTGAGTTCTAGGAAAACCAAATATGAAATCCATAGAGATGTTGTCCCACTTCCACTCAAGAATATGCAAAGGATGCAAAAATCCTGATAACTTCTAATGCTTTATCTTAGCTTTTTGACAAACCAAACAAGGATACACAAACTCAGCCACCTCTTTTTCATACTACGCCACCAAACATCCCCTTAATATCTTGGTACATCTTTGTGACACCAGGGTGCACACTTAGCTCATATGTCCTTCCTCTAAGATTAGCTTCCTAAGATGTAGAACATTAGGAACACAAACTCTGCCTTGGAGTCTCATAACTTCATCTACTCCTATCTCAAAGCTATTAACCTTCCTTGGATTGTGACTTCTACTTTTCTAGCGAAAAGGATTTGTTTGTTGACCAACCCTATATCATCTAAAAGGTTAATAGTTATCTTAAACATACCCTAACTCACACTCTTAGGGTTCACCTCACAAACTAGATTGAGGTCTCTAAACTTCTCTATGAGGTCTAACTTCTCTAATCATCAATGCAAATATGTGCAAAGATTTCCTACTCAAGGCATTAACCACTACATTAGCTTTACAATGATGGTAACTAAGGGTGAAATCAAAGTCCTTAAGGTATTCTAACCACCTTCACTACGTCATGTTCAACTCCTTCTTATCAAACAAGTACTTCAGGTCTTATTTTCATTAAACTCCTAAAACCTTGTGCCATAAAGATAGTGCCTCCATATCTTCAGAACAAAAACGACGGTTGTCAACTTTAGATCGTGAGTAGGATAATTCCTCTCATGAGTCTTAAGCTATTTATAAGCATAGGTCACAACCTTGCCTCCTTGCATCAACAGACCTCCTAAACACGTCTTGGATGCATCACAATACACCATAAATGGTTCACTAGGGTTAGGCAACACTAGCATAGGATCTAATTTTAACCTCTTCTTAAGCTCTAGGAAGCTACTCTCATATTCAGAGTCCTACATAAACACTTGACCTTTGCGGGTCAACCTAGTTAAGGAT
The DNA here is from genome assembly GCA_025330945.1 of Mucuna pruriens. Classification (NCBI taxonomy): domain Eukaryota; kingdom Viridiplantae; phylum Streptophyta; class Magnoliopsida; order Fabales; family Fabaceae; genus Mucuna; species Mucuna pruriens. The sequence goes on from JAENHJ010000128.1 coordinate 773,483, forward strand.
AAAGCTAACTTAGAAAACCCCTCTATAAACCTTCTATAGTACCCGGTTAGTCCTACGAAACTCCTAATCCTTAACACAAACTTAGGCATTTCCCACTCCAACACGACTTCTATCTTAATGTGATCTACATATATACCTCCCTAAGATATAACATGACCTAAGAAACTCACATCCTCTAACTAGAAGTCACACTTTGACATCTTAGCATAAAACTACTTGTCCTTAAGGACTTGCAACACAACTTTCAAGTGATCAACATGCTCTTGACTACTCTTAGAGTACACTAGGATGTCATCTATAAACATAACTACAAAGCTATCTAGGTAAGGATGAAAGATCTTGTTCATGTAGTCCATGAACACATTAGGCGTATTAGTCACACCAAAAGGCATAACTAGATACTCATAGTGATCATAGTAGGTCCTAAAAGCAATCTTGGGGACATCCTTAGACTTTACACGAATCTTATGGTAACCTAACCTCCAGTCTATCTTATTGAACACACAGGCTCCTACTAACTGGTCCATAAGGTCGTCTATCCTAAGCAAAGGATACTTATTCTTAACCATCACCTTGCTCAGCTGACGATAATCTAGACATAACCTCATACTACCATCCTTCTTTTTCACTAACAAGACTAGTGCTCCCCACGAGGAAACACTAGGTTTCACAAACTACTTCTCTAATAACTCCTATAACTACTTCTTAAGCTCGACTAACTCTAAGGGTGACATCCAATCAGGTGCTACTAATATGGGTCTTGTCCCTAGGACTAAGTCTATAGAGAACTTAAGCTCCTTCTCAAGTGGCAAACTACTCACATCCTCAAGAAACACTTTTGGAAACTTAGTCACTACCGACACGTCACCTACTCCCATTCTCTTTTCAACCTTCAAGGAAAACAACATTGTGTATGCTTTGGCATTTTCTAGCAAAAATACCTTGCTTGGTTGGCAGTTATGAACCTCTCATCTTTACCCACAAGGGGTGTTCTAAAGACAACAGTTTTATCTAAACATTTATAAGAACATGGTTGGTCGATAACCAATCCATGCAAAGAATAATATCCAGTTGACTAAGAGGAAAACAAACTAAATCAACCAGAAAATCCCTATCAAGCACATTTAAAGGACACTGCAAACATACATTTGAAGTGGCAATAGAACTATTTGTAGGAATTTCAACCACAAGTTTATACTTTAAGGAAGACACAAGCAATTTAAGTTTTAACACGCAATCATATGATATGAATGAATGAGTTACTTCACAATTGAAGAGTACAATGAAAGGAAAACGATTTACAAAACACATACCTTGCACCAAGTTCTTATACTCTAAGGCTTCAACACCACTAAGAGCAAAAACTCTCCCGATGGTCTTGGAACAACTGTTCTTAATACTCCTTTCAACACTAGGTGGCTCTCTCTTGGGCAATGTAAAACTTTTTGCAATGTGACCTTGCTTGCCACAATTGAAGTAAGTCACCTCCTTATCTACACACTCCTTCAGACAATGATTAGGACAGCCACACTTCAAGCACCTTGTTCTGAGTGATAGAATTGATTCCTCCACTACTAGCTCCATACAATTAGGTAGATCTCAGACCTCCACACAAGCTTTCACAGGTGACAACATGTCCTTCATCTTCCAAACGAGCATGAGTGTTCTTCCATCAATACTTGGCCTCATTCACCAACACATAGGTGCCAAATGTCACCTTCTATGCATCAATCCATAGCACAAAAGATCTTCTCCACTTCTTTGATCCAATTTTGAGCATTGTTTGGGTCGTAGCCTCCCTTGAACACAAGTAGGTTGCTTCTCTAGAAATGATTCAATCCCTGAAAAGTAGCTAGTCCTTGTGGTTGTTGCTGATTTTAGTTGTTACCAATTGCCCCAACAGCAACCATAAGTGCATCAACTATAACACGGTTATCTCTCCCCCTTCCTGCCATTCCTTCTTAAATGGAACAAAAATATGCTAATAAGGTCAATAAACAACAAAACAAACAACAAATACAACAAATCATAAACTCCTCATAATACACAATAGAAAACATGACAAACACATAACACACAAGATTGAATGGATCGACCTGCTTTGATACCACTAATGTGACACCCTTTACTCCATGATCTAATTACTAATATTAAACAATTAAAAAAGAATAAATACAACCTCTTGAAATATTGTGTGACTCATTAGTAATAGTTGAAAACTTGTGTTATAAAATGTCTCAAAAGAAAGCAATGGCTAAAGATTCATACGTATATAAACCCAACATCCACTAAAATCTTAACATAAACTGCTCAAAACATAAACATCCTACTAGCACTCCAAAAAGCCAATTCAACTAATCAAGTATTAAAAGCATAAATGTAATTAAATATAAATGTATGTTCAACCCCGATGCCACAATCCTATCAGAGCTGACAAAACCCCAACAAAAGTAACATAAAAATAAGCAGCACAATAATGTCACTCATCCTCTTATACTTACTTGTCTTCACCTACAAATGGCGTTCAGCCCTAACAATAACAAGAGACAATACAAAAGGGGTGAGAATACATCTCACTACATCAAGGAAACCTCTACAAGGCTGGGTAGCACACACACAACTATACAATAATAAACACAATACATCATTTACATTCATAATGTATATTATGCACATGCTACGACAATATGCATCCTACACACTACTCCATATGCAAGTGGTCCCAATTCTACTCAAAAAGGTAGGTTAGAGGCAGCATTGCTAGACTCCATCTTTGTAGATAGACATACCATACTAGCATAATATCCTCTAGTAGTACGTTAGGATCTACTCAGCTTGCATCGTATTCCCCAGCTTGTGGGGTCAAGCATGACCATAGTAGCCTTAGTAGGTCTAGTGACCTTACAACTTGCCTCATATCTACTTTCTCACACACTAGTTATATTATATGATGAATGTCGTAATAATTCATTCCTAGTTAATTTCTCTTTAAATTAGCCCGATAAGGACCATACTTTCCCTTCACAGGCTAGGTACCTCGTCTCACAACCCACACAATAAGTGTCATCCTTGCCCACTAATAAGCCTAGGACCTCAATAAAGGTAATCCGAGTTCCTTTCCTGCCAACTCTTGACCCAGAAAACTCGTCTAATAATCAATCCTCTTTACTTATTTTCACATATCCCAATCCTTATGTTCATTCTCATAATGCAATGACAATATATCCAAATCAAGCCATACCACAAAAGAATAACATACAAAAGATTTCAAAACACACTCCTCTAAGGCTCACACACAAGGGGACCTACTCGCTAAGTTTATCTCTCGCTCAATAAGGAACGACAAATAGCAATTTGTAATTTGCTAATTTTGTAGAAATCTAACACAAACTCTCACAATTGACTGGGAAAACTTAATTCATTCTAAGTTCTTTCATATGCACGAGTTTAGCACATATAGGTAGGTAAACACAAATCATCACTTGATTTTTATCAATTGCATCAAAATCAGAAAGCCCTAAATCAAACCCCAAAACCCTTAAATCAAAGGCAACCACAAAATTTCAACAATTGATAGCAATTAATCACAACAAAACATGTCAATCTTACACCAAGACACAACACTAATCCAGGGGTTTAATTCCCTTTTAAAGACCACCAAGAACCATGCAAAACATATACAAACGAGGTCTTAGGGATGACCTCATACCCATCTTATGTAAAGAAAGCTGAAAAATAGTGAGATTATCTCACTCCTCTTTACCTCGTATGATAATAGCAAAAAAAACACAACTTTAGGGTTTGTCTTGATGTTTTTGAATTTTCCTCTATAGGTTTTTTGTCTTCTATTCTCTAGTCTAAAAATAAACCAAAACTACTAACCTTAGAAACTAACCCTAACGCTTAGAGATGCACCAACGTTTTACTTAATAAGCCAAGACATGCAAGCCCAAAACTATTTTCTCTATTTTATTTAATTAAAAACTCATTTTTAGCTAGTACATATAAATTCGAAATAAAATTTATTTAATTAATGACATGTATAAAATCATTTAAATCACTTATTAATATATAATAATAATAATAAAACATAATATTTATAGGTAATAATAAATAATAGAAAAAATCAAGGTGTTACACAACTTAACACCATGTACCATAATATGTGGAACTAACATTTTAAAAAGGTCAACTTCAACACGACATCTTATGTATTGACCTCTCGAATGAATTGAAATTATTTTATCCATCTTAAGCATCATTCCCAGTTTAGATAATTTAGATCTCACTCACCATAAAAAGTGTTCATTATAGAACTTTAATGAAAGCTTTAGGATACAAATCCATATTGCTAGTTTAGCAACCCCTCGATTTGTGCATATAATAGATTTGTGCAATGCAAATACTAGTTATCTAAATATGAAGGTTAATAAGAAAAATTATATTTTGAAAAAACTATGCTTAGTGAAGAATTTAGAAACTACATACTAATCATCATAATTGATTAATTGATTCAGAACTACAAAGGGTAATCAATTCTTTTCAAGAGTTAATAAATAATAAAGGATTCAAACTAAAAGGAAATAGAAAAGAAAATTTGCATTTAATTAATATCAGTGATTCTGAATACAAAATACACCATAACTCTTAAAAAGGAATTTAACTACCTACACATATAATAAAAATAAAAAGTAAATTAAATAACACATAGATGAGAGAAGAAAAAAGAAACTATGGTGGCTAGAAGTTCCTACCCTCCTCTACATTGTGCTTTAACCTTGGTGAATGCAATAATAAAATAATTATCAAGTTCATTTTGTAAAATAAACAAGAATTATAAGTTTGAATAAAAGAAATAATATTTAAAAAAAATTAATGATCATACAGTGACAATATAAAACACTTTTACACTATCATCCAATTACAAATCATTGTTGGTATGACTTTTAAGATACCTATCATAAAAGTAAACAAATTTATCATATATGGTGAGTTGTTATTGAATGATAGTGTAAAATTATTTTATACTTTCAATGCATAGCCTATTTTTTTTTATTAAAAATAGTAAAATGATGTATTGTCAATAAAATAAAGTATAACATAAAATATATTATTGTTAATATACATAATAAAGAGAATATAAGGATAAATTTGTTGTGAAAAATATATGGGGAATATTTTCAGCACAATAAAATTCATATAATGAAAATGAAATAATTATATAATTATCTAAATATGTAAATTAGTAAAATATTATCTATTCTAAAAAGTTATGCTTGATACAAAGTTTAGAAACTATATACTTATCATTGTCACCAAATAAAAATTGAAAATTTTATGTTTTACTTTAAATTACTTTCTTAATTGTTAAGTCCATGGAATAAGATTTTATTTTTAAATAATTTAAAACAATATCCATTTATTTCTATTCTCTTTGGTTTTATTTAATTGTCATTTAAGAAATTATTGATTTATTACTTTAAAATTTTGTAACAACAATAATTACTATTTTTAATTACATTTGTACCATAATTTGATTATGAAACATGAATGAAAATGAAATAATGATGGATGGAATAATAAAGTAATTAATATTTTTTCATACAATGTATAGCTATTTATAAGTTTAAATGAAATAAAAAAATTATTATTAAACATGGTAAAATTACATATTTTAAATAGAAAATAAAGTATAATAAAGTATATGCTTGTTGTTAATAATAAATATTCTATTTTATTATATTATATAGATATTTTTTTAATTTTGGAGAAAATAATGGAGAATAATCATTTGATGTCAAGAAACATTTCTCAATGTATTTTAGATTTATGTGTTCATTCTATTTATCACTTGTTAACTAATATACTATCTATACACATTCACTAAACACTATTCATTTATCGCATCTCAACATTTACTAAGTGGAACATGTGACACCCTTTACCCAAATACTAATCATTTCTCAGAATAATAAGATTGTGATAAACCACTATCTATACACATTCACTAAATGCTATTCATTTATTGCAACTCAACATTTACTAAGTGCAACGTGTGACACCCTTTACCCTAATACTAAATAATTATAATAAATAAACTTAAAACATACATAATTTGATAAATGATTTCACATAACTTGCTCATGTATTGTAATTTAAAACAAATGTATATTCTTTTGGCACTCCAAAAGGAAATTTTCTAGCATTATAATAGTCATAAAATTTAAACCAAAATATATTATTATAATGTAATTACAATCGTCTCGATGTCACATGTCCTGTCAAAACATTAAATCCAAAAATTAAATAAACTAAGATAAAAGCAGATAAAATGAGGAGTCTAACTCAATCCACATGCTCCTACTCATTGTCACCTACAAAGTGGCATTCAACCTCTTTGTTTATCATCTTACATTAGCATGATTCTCTTTGGTAGCTTTCCAAGTACTAGTCGACTTACATCGTCTGTCTCAGCCCATAGGATCAATCATGACCATTGAGATTTCTACACCAAGTAGCTCTTAGGAGGTTTAGTGACCTTACCATTCAAGTTTGTGTTTACTTCCTTACACATCTATTTTATTAAATGATGCATGAAATGCAATTCAATGTATCATTATTCCACATTCAACTTTGAGCTTATAAGGATCATTGTTGCCTCTCACAAAAAACTAGCCACCCCATTTTACAATCCATCACAGATTAGTGAGTATCATTCTTGTCTCTCACTTGCTATGTTACCCACTAGACAAATGTTCCCAAGTTCATCCTTGTCTCTTACAGACTGGGCCACCCGTGAAAAGACATTTATCCTTATTAGACATTTATCCTTATTACTCATTTTCGTGTTACATACCCCAATTCTCTACTATACAATTTAACAATAATATTTAATGTAATACAAGCATATCCCATACAAGAACTCATGATTTCACATAATGTAGTAAATTCTAATTATACTTCAAAATAAAATAAAATAAAAACTCATACAATTGCAAATAAGGCAACACAAGTGTGCTCCCACCAACATGGTTGTGCACAATCAACATAAGCATGCACAATCAACATTGGATATTCTTCATGAGAACGAACATTCTCAACAACCAGACACTCAAATTTCTATATGTTTGCCTAAAATTTCAAGTTTTAATAAGGGAACCTAGAATTCTCTATATCACCTAAATTTCAAATTTTAACAAGAGAACCTAGAATTCTCTATATTTTGCATACATGTGAACAATTATGCAATCAATTTCACAAAATAACATATAAACAAACAACCTAATTCAGGGATATCAGTCTCCCCTTCAAAGACAACAAAGAACATACAATTTTATATCAATTACAATAATAATTAATTAAAATAATAATATCCTAATCTAGGGAGTTCAATCTCCTATTCAGATAACCCAAAACATCTAATTTTAAGGGTCCTAGGGAGAACTTCTATACTCACAATTACACTCTTACCCTTGAGCAAAGTTCTCTTACTCCCCTTTACTTAGAATGTTGACTCCCAGACAAGGTCCTCGCTTCTTAGGGTTGTTCCTCTTGTTCCTTAGATGTTCTCTTTGGGGTTCTCCTTTTTAACCTTCTATAAAGGAAATCACCAACTCTTTTAGCAAACAATTTCTAACACGGAGGGTTCAATAGGTCACTTCCTTTTAAAGCAACAAAATGGACTTTGCTAGTCACTATTAGTGTCGTGACTAGCAAACATGCTCAATTGCTGAGGCGTGGTCTTACTTAAAACTTGGGCTTTAAAAGTTCTTTTTTTGTTATTTTTACTTACCAAAAACCTCACTTTTAGCCCAACACTTATTTTCCTTAATATATCTCGTTAATAAGTGACAAAATAATCTTTTAAACATGTACATATTTAAATAAATAATTACAATATATCATATAATACATGAAATGAAAACTAGGTTATTCACAATGTCAATCAATAACTTCTATCTAAAATATATTATAATCATAAAAAAGCAATTGAATTATGATTCTTTTTAACTTTTTGCTCTTAACCTACATAAGTTAAAACTTCTTTTGATATTTTTTACTAAAGGTGTTTCTTGGATATCAAAATATTGTTAAGAGTAAAGAAATAACTTTCACTCACTTAAATAAGCTTAAGAATATAAATTAGCAATATACATATGTTTAAAAGCCACATATAAAAAGAATTTTGTTAAAAAGGTGCTTGTGGAAGCTATAAGAAGCTTATTTCCTAAACTACAAAAATTTTAATGTTTCTTTTGAATGAGTAAATTAGATAAATTTTAGATGAGCTTTCTATAATTAAAAAAATATCTCAAATAAAACTCATTTCAATTGTTAAAACTAGATTTTATTGTAAAATGAAAAGAATAAAAGATAAATAATAGTATAATTAGTGCATGAACTAAAAGAAAGGAGTAAGAGGATACTACACAAAGAAATTTTATACTATTTCACCCATAAATCACTTGAGTTTCGTTCAGTCCCTACTTTAGTAGGTATTTCTCACTCTAATCAAACCCAAATTGTAAAAGGTAGTCTTTCATATGCCTCTATAAGCTTTCCACCAACTAGTATTTTTTTCTCAAGCATCTACAAACTCAACCACAACTATATCAAGTACCCATCAATACTAACTCGCCCAATTAGCTTGGTACAACACCCCAAGTAACACTTCTACTCCTTTGTAGCCTATGAAGAATCTTAATCTCCTCCAAAAATACATACTCTAACTCTTTTCTTTTTCTAACATTTCTTAAGATATTACAAATGGATGAGACAAAACTAAAGTAATTTCCTAGGAACAAACTCTCTTCAAAAGATAATTTTCTCTATGGAATCATGAAGTTTGCAACTTCAATGCCTAAGTGTGTTGTTCTTTCTTTCTTCATTGAGTTTTTTTTTTTTTGTGGAATATCCTTTTATAAAAGTTTAAACCTCAAACTAGTCATCTATAACAATCTAAAAGTCATTCTAACTTGTTTAGAAGTTTCATGCCCCATCACTTTCATTGCAATAGTTTTTTGAGACATTTTTTAACCACTTTTGCTTCTAAAAATTTGTCTTTTGGTGTTTAAATGAACCTTTCTTTTATCCATTTTTTCTCCTTGAATTAAATTCAAGGGATATTTTCTAACATCTTTTAGAATCTATTAGTTTTCTTACTTTTGGAAAATTAATACTATGTAGAATGTTCATATTGTGCTTTTGAAGGGTTGTGGTGAATAGTAATAAGATTCCTTTTAATTTTTTCCTTGTTTGCGTCAGTGCAAATCATGAAGTTGATATTCTACTTCTAGAATAATCCTGAACTTTAACAACAATACTGATATAACTTCTCAAGATCATGTTCAAATTGCAACTTTTGATACAACTTCTAATCACATTTAGCTTTTGATCGTGCTATCCTTTGACCATCTTATGTCCATATTTCATCTTTAATTTTATAATGCTTCTAATTATATACAACTTCTGATATTGCTTCACTTTGATCTTCTTAAAGTATGTTTATATTTGTATGCTTTTGGAAATTATCATTATAATATTATTGCTTCTAGAATGCAGACTTTGACAATTTGTGCTTTTGGACATTTGCATAGATAGAAAAGATGCTTCTTAAGTTTATGTTATTTGTACATGATGACTTGTTGTGTTCTTCAATCAGATTCTCAAGACAAATTGTTGGTAATATAAGTTCAAAACACTAACATAGTTCAAAAAAGAGCAAATAAGCCATGTCCTTTTTAGAATATCCTTGTCAAGATTGGAAAATAATTTAATGCACATTTAATTCACTCCAACATTCAAAATCAAAGAAGAAGGAAGAATTTATCAAAGACTACAATCAATGATGTCTATAAAAGCCTCAAGAATTAACTAGTTACAAAGATCTTGCATAGTACATTTATGAGGCCAAATTTATTTGTAATAATTTCAAACATTCTATTTATTCCTTATAAACACTTTGAGTGTCATTAGACTATCATTTATTAAATTTATGCATAATAAGATGATAATTAGGGTTATATTTTTCTTACAAACTTCAAAGAGTTTATTGAGCTTGAAAAGACTTGTTGAAAGAATACTTAAGTATAGTATTTGGAAAGGAAAGTGTAAAGAATATTTGCATTGATTTCCTACAAAGACAAAATGTTAAAAAATACTTATAACAATAAAGAAAGTGGTTCATATAAGTGGAAATTTTGATTTTTTCCAAGGACTAGATGTAGTCTTAGGTTGTGAGACATACTAATGTAAAGTTTGTGTTCTTTATCTCCATCCATTTATCTATTTTATCTTATGCTTAAATTGTGAGAAAATCACTTAAGTATTCGATAATAATGTTTTTTTACGTTATTCATAAGATGATACTTTTGGTTCATCTAATTTACGTTATCAAATTTAAAAACTTGCTTTGTTTAAGTATTTAAAAAGGTTTTAATAGAGATTTACAATAAGTTTTTAAGAAATACAATTTAATTTCTCTTGTGTTTCTTAGTGTTTTTAAAATTTTGTATGTAAGTGTGACCTTTATGGATAAACACTTTACTATGTCGAAGAGGGAGATGTGTAGAATGACATGGCAAATCTAAAAGAACAACTTATAGTTGAAGAAGCTTCAATTATTAAGTTCATGTTCTCCTATAGAGATTATGGTCCTTACTAAAGATACTAGATGGAGATGTTCATCAAGTTTACACACTATAAAATGTGGCAGGTTATAGTAATTGGAGATTCTAATCATCCTAGAAATCTAAATGGAAATCTTACACCTGAGTATAGATGGACTCAAGAAGACATGAACAAGATGTAGCTAAATGCTAAAGCAAAATAACTCATTATTTATACCCTAACCAAGACGGTATACAATAAAGTTTTTTATGCAAAATCGTTAGAAAAAATGGGACCCTTATTACACATGAAGAGACAACCAACGTAGAGAAAAAAGACAAGTCTTTTAAACAGACCACATGAAATGCTCAAAATGCATGATAATATTGATGAAATGTTAGGATGTTTCAAAACTATTCTAAATGTTCTATGTGACCTTGGAAAAGAGTTTACTATAGAGGAAAACATGAAACTCCTAAGAAATCTTTCAAAGAAGTGTGTACTAAAGAGTCTTAGCACTTTGAAGATTGATGAGCTACTTGGATCCCTCGGGATTCATGAACTTGTTCTAAAATAGAGGAATGATATCAAGAAAAAGGATAAGTCCAAGATAATTTTCTTTAAGTGTAAGAAGCTATACCATATGAAGGAAGATTATCCTAACCTTAAATAGAGATGGTTCTTGAAAAAAAAAATATTTGATGGACACATGAGAAGACCTTGATCACAGAAATTCCAAAGAAGAGGGGACAACTCAAGAAGCCAACATATTTGTCTAATAGCAGACATAAACAATGAAGCATTGAAGGAAAATTCTATCTCAAAGATTGAATCTAGATCTAATGGTGATGTTATATCCTATGAAGTTCTTCTTGAGAATTTACATGAACCTATTGAGTGCTTAAAACATGGAAAGAAATATAAGGATATTTTTCATGAAAATGAAGCACTCAAAAATGACAATGTGAAGCTTAAGATTAAATTTGATGTGCTTAAGATCAAATTGGGTAAAGCTTTAGTCATTGTTAAGACTATGCATTCTTCTAGAGTGTAATTAAAATCAAAGAAGTATCTAGTCTTACCAAGGACTTAACCAACTTTGTTCTTAAATGAAGAAACCTTCTTAAGCTCTTTCTAATTTCCTTTGAATGCTCTAAAATCCACATGCATGTGACAATCCACTTCAAGTTGTCAGGAATGCAAAAAAAAAATACAAATGAGGGACACATGCAATCCCAACTTAAGGTTGATGAATAAGAAATGAATTTCAAGAGCTCAACTCATGCAAGAATAAGATCCTTACTTCAAAGCTCACCTAAACCCAGAAAAATGAAAAAGGAAACCGCAAGATTTAATAGCTAGAAATATTTTAAAAACAAAAGGAGAAAAAGAATGATTGCATGAAAAGCCAAAGGTTAAAGGAAGAAATGAGAGAAAATGAGCTCAATCTTAAGGGAGAAAAGAAAAGCATCCATGGTTTAAGAGAAGAACCAAGAAAAGGTATTTGTAAAAAGAAAGTTGAGAGAGATAGCTTTAGTGGTGAATAAGAAATGAGAGAAAAATGAAGACAAAGAAAGAAAGAAAGTCTAAGAGATTGAGATAGTAAGAGACCATGGGAGGAAAAGTTATTTTTTAAGTTTTAATTGATCATAGTTTCCCATTAAATTATAGTAATGATGTTCTAAGGATTATAATTCAATTTGAAGATTATTGCGCTCCTTAGTTCAATTTAACTATCTAATTTATTAAACTATAGTAATACTCATTAAATAAATTACTTTTAATTTGTTTCACATAAAATAATTAATAAGAATGTTTAACTATCTTTTGTTTGTATCCTAATATGTTCCTAATATTCATTTCATTTGTTTAAAATGTCTTCAGATAAAGGATGATCAATTTGATAATTGATATGACAAGAAAAATAAATTACATATTATATCCCCAAAATGATCATGATTTTGCAATTTTCTCCTTAACTTCTTCTTTTGCATATTTTTTCCTAAACTATTTGTGACTTATTTTGGTCTAACAAAATTCGCACATTTTGTCCCTCCTACATTATAATTAAGCATTTTGTATTTAGATAAAAAATAATAAAAATTAAAATACAAAATACATAAAGTAAACATATAAAATATAAAAATACGTTGCAACAATATTATGGTTAGTATTTTTTGTTTAAGCCAAATATTTTTTTCTATTGTTTTTTTTTTTTTTTGGTGACTTGTGACTTGTCACACAAAATTAATATGCATCTAAAAAAAATATTAGTAACCACTACCTTTGTGATGCATCCTAGGACCCATAATCAAGACGTAGCTTCAAATAGGAACCAAATTAGTCATGGAAATGAAAAACCGAAAATTAGAAGAAGAAAAAAGCGAAAATGTGTATAAGGAAGAGGATGGAGCTCGCCACTAATTCATGGAGAATTAGATAAGAGAAGTAAGACTCATCACATGCATTATAGAAGCTTAATAAAAATGGGTTCCTTGTTTGAGACAAGAGTAGAGAGGAAACTCTTACAAAAGTGCAATGCACAGTCAAATTATTCAAAAGTGATTATCCTAATTACAGGAGGGCCTTTATATACCCTTGACTAAGTCCCTATTAACCTTATCTAATCCTATTTAAGAGGTAAGAGTGGAAGCCCAAGCCCAAAAGGTCCAAAACACATGTCATCTCCCTTATCGGGCTAGCAACATAAATAACGACTAAAATGGGTCTGCATTAGCAACGGAACAACGATGTATTTCTGAAAAAACGAAAATAGCAAGGAAAACAATTTGAAAAGAGCTTTGACCTAAAGTTATGCTATCCTATATGAAAAACACCTAAAATACTATGAAAATATAAGGAAAATAGAATACTTCCAACTCTAAACATTTCCCAAATAACAGCTGGATACATGATACAAAACTTGGCCTTCAAGTGCCCCTTGAGTATGACCAAATTATCTTGCACTTCCTCGAGTCCTCTTGAGTCGTCCCCTAGTCATAGGGTCTTCAAGTGTAGGGGTGACTATCTCATTCTTACCATCTTGAGTTCCTTGGGGTGTGGCCCCCATATATGTATCACTTTGATTTGCTATCTCTCTTTCTTTCATGTATAAAGCATATCACTCCTCACATATTCTCTTTTTATTTTCCTAAGAACTCAACATTTACTCTCTTCATATTCACACAACATGCTTACTCGACAAAATTCAACACTCCAATACACTAAAATCTCCTTCATTCTCACAAATTTTTATTATCACGAATTTTACACATATTCACATTCACCGATAAGTACATACATAGATGCACACTTCACTTATATAAAAAGAAGAAGAAAAAATTCACAATCTCCATTTTCTAGTGAACAATATAAAATAACTTTCATTAATTCTTACATAGTAGTTTATACATAAATGCACACTAGAACCTCTTTTACTCTAAAAAAAGTACACTTATAAAAACACCATATCCAACCAACCACCATACAAAATGAGTAGGAATGGACATGCATACATTACTAGATAGTACATGACAATTTAAGCAAAAGAAAGAAAAAATGCATAACTTTAAACAAATGAGAATAGTGAACTCGAGTTATGATATTGAACACAAGTCACATCTTCTCTCACAATGATCATTGTTTGTTGCTACGTACAATGATGACATCGTAATACTTGACATTCTTAATTTTTTACTTTATACATTTTGTATTTCAATTTTTTATTTCATGTATTTTATATTTTTATTTTTATTTTTAATAAAAAATGCTTAATTACAATATAGGAGGAAAATGTAAGAAATTTGAAAGTTATGGACAAAAATGTGCAAATAATTAAGGACAAAATATGCAAAAAAATTGTTAAGAGACAAAATTTGCAAAATCATGAATATTTGGAGACAAAATGTTTAAATTAATTCTCTTTTCAGGTCGATTGTCGCATTAGCAATCCTATATACTGTTATATCATCGATCCATGTCAATACTATTCATTACATCAGCTATCAACCAAATAAAATGTTAAATTTTGAAAATTTGGAGGCAAAATTTGAAAATTTGTATAACTAAAAGAAAAAAAAATACAATTGAACCAAATTTTAACTCCTTAGACCATAGATATTAGAGCAATCTTAGAATTTATAGGTATTGAGTGGGTGCAGCTGCTAACCGGGAACAGCCAGTCAAATATGTTACTTGGGCGGGAAGTTGAGCCTTAAATCCTACCGAATTGGGTTGTGGGCTCATATATTTCACTAAACACTCAAGGAATATTTTAAGAAAAGTATATGTCGTAATATAAAATTCTGCTCATTATTGAAAAAGAAAATTGAATTCAATAAAGATTACTGCACACATTTCTTGCCCAATGACAATTCTTCGTAGCTAACTCGGTAATCTTATTGCTTGCAGACTGCAAGGTTGTTCCTTCTTCAATGACTAGGAATGCTCCCATGTGTTCTTTTTTAGACTCTAGATGACTTTTTCAATAAAAATTTGTATAGTGAAAGCCGAAAGGTGATAGAGGAGATTTAAGGCGGCACGTACTGAACAAAAACTTCATGAGATTAAATGAAATTGTTATTGTTATTGATGGATATGGATAAGATTGACATTACTTTTCTTCTTTTCAAATGAATATATATATATATGGTTATGAAAACCTAGAAGCGAGAAAAAAAATCTTTTAAAATAAACAGGTATGTATATTTAAATAACGTGTAAACCAAATGTAGAATTACAACATTAATTCACTTGATAAGAATGACAATTTTTGTTCACCTCTGTAATTTTCAGATGCCAACTCAGCAGTTTATATCTAATTGGCTACAAAACCAAAGATAGTTCCCTCTCCAATCGCAAGGAATGTTTTTGCACGGTTCATGTTCTGTCGTTGGGTCCTGTTTTGTACTCATGATCAAAAGATCTCCGACAAAAAGAAGCCAAAGTATTTCCAATACAATCAAAATCAGAAGAAAATGACACAATATAAGATTCCAAGGGGAAATAATGCATTAATCTCACGTCTACTCCTACAATCAAAATCTGCCATCCTTGGAAGACGTGAATACAATAACAAATTATGTGCAACTGTTGCTACTTACCAAATCACTAACATGCTTTAGCTTCTCTCCGTCCACTTTAACTTCACTGATACCTCCTCTTTTGGCTTTGATTTTTAACCACTTTTTAAGCCATTTTCTTTAAATTTCCTTTGAGCACCCATAAGTAGCCTTTAAAGGTACAAATTCCTTAAATATTCTAATTTACTGTCTCTTCTTACTCCTTTTCTTTGGAGTTGCTATATCTTCTAATGCTTCTACCTCTTTTTTCTGTTTTTTCACTTCCGTTGCAAATTCTTTATTTCTTTCTTTTAACTTTTTTTTCTTTAACAAACCTTTTTCTGTTGGCATTTTTAATTTTTGTTTCCCCCCCTCTTTTGCTTTTTCCTCAATGCCACCCTCATTCATCATCTTCATTTCTGCCACGTTCTTAGCACTGAAAACCTACAAAATACATCAAAGTAAACACGTCAATTGGAAAATTTTAAAAATTTGGAAACTAAAAAGCTTTACATAGCTCATAATTGAAAAAAGCAACAATCATGAAAATATAAAAAAGATACAATAAAATTCAATATGCAAGCCAATCACTGGCAGAAAAAATAAGCTATATGCAGTGCTTCCACCTCTTCTTTTTGTTCTTTCCCTTCCTCTGCAAATTCTTTATTTCGCTTTCTCTTTTTACTTTTTTTCTTTAACAATCCTTTCTCTGCTAGCATTTTTAGCTTCTGTTTTTTCCGCTCTTTAGCTTTCTCCTCAAAGCCATCATCCATCATCTTCATTTCTGCTACATTCTTAGCACTGAAAACCTACAATACATCATCACATTCAACAAGTCAATTGGAAATTAAGAAAAGCTTTACACAGCTCATAATTGAAAAAGCCAGTTATTTAGACAGAAAAGAAAGATAAATTAAATATACAGTTCAATCACTGTACCAAAAAAGTTACCCCCAACAAAAACATACCTTTTTCATGACAGAAAGCACCTCGCTCTCTTTGTATTCAATCATTTCAAGTTGTCGCTCAATAAGATCCTCTATTTCATGAATAAGATCAACATCATTCTGCAAATGCCAAATTTAAATAGAGAAATAATAAGGGCATTAATGCAATACAAATATCAGAATCCTAAAATGATCTCATTTAATATATCAAACACCAGTCACAATTGAAATAACCCTAGACACTGCCTCTACAAACAGCAAAACCAAATGAATATACATAGATGCCTTTATGTTACAACTTACAATAGTGTGTAACGCCCTACAGACACTATTATACTTATATGCTACCTACGCTATTAGTACAAGATGTGATTCCTATAAATATTTTCATACAAAAATATCAAACTTTGGGAATTCTAACCTTAATTACAACATAAATTCTGATAAGAGACCATACTCGATACAGAACTGTCATACAGAACCATGTCATACACAACATATAGAACTACCACACATTAAAATGGTTATAAATAAAAAATATCCAAGACACCCATTGCTCACAAGACAAGCAGGCAACTAATTTTATAGTTTGCAACACACCCAAAATGAAGTTCAAAAGTCCAGATTTACATTCATATGTCTGGGATGCAGTTTCTACATAGAGTTAGATATTAACATTAAAGTAGGATTTAAGGGCACTCCCCCAAGATCCATGCAGTTTATGAATAACTGTCGCGCTATAAATCCCAGGGCCCTTTCAAGTCTACCACCACAGCAGTATAATATCTTAGTTGGGTTCATAATCCCTGCGAGGTCAATTTAGATGGTAATGGTCACTGTCAGCATCATCTCTTTCTCTGTCTCTCAGATTAATTTACAAGGCGTCAAATTTAGCAAAATGGCACCTTCAATAACTTTTACAGATGTAAAATTATATCATTGCCAGTTGGCTAGTCCCAAGCTCAGGCAAAGGAGGAGGGTTGTGCTAGGCCCTCCATCCATGGATCACTTATGAAGGATTTCGTGTGCTAATGCTACATGAAGTAACATGCTGTATGGCTCGAGTACAGTGTTAAATGACCTAGAGCACATCAGTGCTCAGATGTAGTATTATTATAAGCATTGGTCCTCACAATTTATTTAAAAAAAATTTCTTAGGTACAAATACAATGCACGTAAACTTAGACTCAAATAACAGAGAAATATGTAAGTTTTCATATTAATATAAAATGTGCTAACCTGGGTCACAAGGCTCATAGCCAGTCCCCCTCTACCTGCTCTTGCTGTACGACCTACACGATGAATATAATCTCGTGGAAACCTGCAGATGAATAGTTGTAATTCATTTAATCAAATGCTTCAAAAGTCAATTCAGAAAATATAGAAATTGGTTCAAGAAAAAGTAACCTTGGAACATCATAATTGATAACAAGGTCAACTGTAGGAATATCTAAACCCCGGCTGGCAACATCAGTTGCTAGTAGTATAGAAACCTTTCCTGATTTAAATTGATGAAGTGCTTCAAGCCTCTGAGCTTGTGATCTAAATGAATATAGAGCTGCTGTTTCTTGATCAAGCACTTCCAGCATTAAACTTAAACGATGACAATCTCTGCAATTTGGGAACTGTTAGGAACATCTAGAAAATATTTAGAAAAGAATTACAAACAGTACGATAGGATAATTTGTTATTTTACAGATAAATATGGTACCGAACTAATAGGGATTTCATCATATTAGGATTCTTATCTTATTCAAAGGGATTTTCTTTTTCCTTTATAGTTAATTGATCCTTTGATTAGGATTAGAAGTTTAAACCTAATTCTAAGCATAAATAAGTGTTAGTGTTTTGTCTTTGTTTTATGACAATCACATCAGAATACACCATATAAATTTAATATCCTATTATTCTGTGTTTATATTTGCTTTTTTTCCTCCTTCCTTATCTATACCCTATTATTTCAGCAGGAACAATAGATGAAAGTATTCAATTGATGTCATTTCTGAACTTGGAATATCAGAATTCAGAAACAAAGCAACCTTTCTAAAGAAAACAGAATAGCCAACAAAGTCAATGAACACATATTTTGAATAATGCCATGTCCTGGAAAATTGATAATAGCAGAACAATTGTACATTTAAATTGCAAAAAACTTAGAACTCTGAGATTTGGTCACAATTAATAAATAGTTCAAAATAAATGAAATCTGGAAATACATGTGAATCATGTATGCCCCCATTGACGCACGAAAGATGCCTACATATGCTATTCTCTATGGAAAAAGAGGACAGCAACAAATGCCCAATAATTATCTACTCAAGTTGAAATAATTTACCTAATAATCATTTTCAAACTTTAATGACAGGTTAAAATTATATTTAGCATACATAATCACCAAAATCTGTTTAGCATATCAAGGTAGAAGATAAACAGCTAGGATTGTCAACAAAGCCATGCTAAACATCAGTTGGTGTGGGGTGTTAATACACAAAAAGACAACCAAAAACAAGCAATTATATATACAAATTATAGCGTCATCTTCATTTCTTTTATGAACACTAGTTACAATAGGACAGCTCACTGGCTTTTACGGAAACAAAAATTTCTGCCATCATAAATTTCCACCCTTGACCTCCATGTTATGCTACAGCCCAAGGGGTAATTAAGCATGATTCAGAACAACTATCCTGCTCTACTATTGGTACTTCCTTTTCCAATATGCAAGTTCATTGACTCAGTTATTGATGCCAAGGAAAACAATGAAAAGGACAAATAGATCCTAAATACGCAAACAGCCACAATTTTCCAACCCACAACTTTCCACTTGCACTGATTTTGAATTACACCTTTACTTCTTGAAATATGAATCTAAAACAGTTGTCTTAAACAAGTAAATGCACCTTTTATCTTTTTTTTGGTAAAGGAAATAAAATGATGGCAGCAAAGCTTGAACCTAGGACTTTGTGCATATTACCCAAACCCCTCCATCACTAGGCCAACCCTAGTGGTTGTACCTTTCATCTTTAATTAATTGCAACTTATTCAGAAGAGATCAACAATATATCATCACACAAAAAATCATTTATCGAAGAAAAGTATTCAGAGGTAAAAGAAAATTTTGATATTAGATATCAATTGTCCAGACAGAAACCAGCGAATGCAAACTAGGGTATCAAACAAATGAACACAGGCAGGATTGTTTGGTTATATTAGCTGAAAGAAGCAACATGATCCTATAGCACCACAAAAAAATATAGTTATGGACCGAGAAGAAAAATGAATAACAAGCCATAATACAGATAACAAAAATTAGTAACAAAATATTCAAACATGTCATCTAGATTCTAGAAAGATACCTGCATGTTGAGATAAATACGATTGCAGAGCGAATGGCCATATCCTCCATTTTAGACAAAATGTGCATCAAATACACATCCTTAACCTTTTTAGGGATGAATATAACCTGTTGCTTAAGTGTTTCAACTGTTTTAAAGCCTTCATATGCCTCATAGACATACATCTTATCTTGGTAACGTTCGCGCAACTTTTGCAGATTACTTGTAGTTGTCGCAGAAAAGAACAGGTTTTGTCGACTTTCTGGTAAGCACTGAAAGATAAATTTCAATTCCTCCTGAAAGCCAACATCCAGGATTCGATCTGCTTCATCCAAGACAAGGAACTACAGAAGCATAGGTCAAAAATTAAAGAATTATGAACACAAAGCAAAAGCAATACATAATGACTAAGTATACAGCATGCAATTTTGACTTGAGTATGCATAAAGATTCTAACCAATGGATAGTTTAGTTGCATCTTTGAGACACACTAGCTTGTTTATTTCTTACTATAATTTCAGTTTGGAGGAGTTCTTATCTAAAGACAATATAGATCGCAATAGTTGGATAACTGCTTCATTTTTTAGCAACTTTGGATTACCATGCCACTTTCTTTTCACTATTTTATTTAGGATGAATCTCTGTCCTCATTCCTATAGACCCCATGTACTTTCTCTCTATTTTTCAGGTATTATATGAAAAATGTTTACAATTTCTGTAAAATTCTATGTTAACCTTTATCAGCAAAAGGAGTAAGCGATAAGCATAAAAAAATTTGAAATAAAACAGCATATTAATTCCTGCCAAATTTTAAAAAGTATTCCAAACCCTTAAATTTGCAAAACTTCACTTAAACTTGCAAATCACCCTTTCAGCTCAATTACTTGGAAAGAGAGAGGGGAGGAGAAGATAACATATTAGAACCTATAGGCTATAGCAGCACTCATCAAGTCATCTTATAGAAAATTCAGCCAAAAATGCATATATCTTTTCAGTCCTATTGATGATACAAAATGTCATAAAACTACAACATAATTTCAGAAGGCCAATGGTAAGAGTTTCATGAAATAAAAGATTATAAATAACTTTCCCATGGGAAATAATTTTCCAAGTGATCATCTTCAATCTAACAATTTCCAAATTCCCTTCACAGTTCACACACTTCTAGTATAACATTCCACTATTTCATTCAAAACTTACTCCAACCAACCAAACGAGCATGTTTGAAAATGAATTACTTTAAAAAGTAACCTTTTTTCCCTTCATAGCTCACAAAACTTTTCATTATATGGGATTGTTTGGGAAACCTTCAATTATATAACAATCACGTTTCTTTCCAAAACCTCTCAAAAAGAACTAAAGAAAAAAAAAAACATTATTTCTTCAAAATGAGCTAATTCGAACACGTTCTAAGTCCCTTTCATTCATTTTCACTTAAACTAAACTAATCTAATCACGCAAAAAGCATCAACCAATCACCCTCATCACCCAAATTACCACTCCCTCAATCCACTGCATTCGCACTTCAAAACTACAGCTATAGCAATAACAAAAATAATACTAAAGAAAACCTTCATCTTGATTATTCAGGATTTGAATGGGATAAGTACACCTAGAGGATAAAGTACAACTACAATCGTTAATTAAAGAAACCATTTCAATGATTGAGATTATAACAATTTAATAATCTGTTATATAAATGCATTCACAATCTCAACAGTGCACTTTAGAGGAGCTAATCTAAATCCGATAATCCACTGCGTTCGCGCTTTAAAAAAAGAGCTACGGCAATAACAAAAGAAAATACTGAAAACAAAACATGATGTTAATTATTCAGGATTCGAATGAGATGGGTGCAGATAAAGTACAATTACAATCGTTAATTGCAAAGCTCACTTCAATTATTGAGATTTTAAGAATTTTATAATGTATTATATAAATGCATCTACAAACTCCAATTGTTCAGTACCTTAGTTCTGGAGAAAACAGGTGGAATGTCAGGGTTATCGCGGAGCAAGAAGTGGATCCTCCCGGGGGTAGCGATGACGAGGTGCGGCCTTGCGACCAATTCCTTCGCCTGCTTGAGCATGTCCATGCCGCCGACCACCACCGCAATGCGGAGGTGCACAGCGGAGCCCAGGGCCCGGAACTGCTCGGCGAGCTGGAATGCGAGCTCGCGCGTGGGCGTCACGACAAGGGCGAACACACCGAACGGGTGCTCGGCAAGGCGATGCAGGATCGGGAGGGCGAAGGCGGCTGTCTTCCCGCTCCCAGTCTCGTCGATGCCGAGCACGTGGCGGCCCTCCAGGACCCTCGGGATGCACCGCCGCTGCACGCCCCTCGGCTTTCGCATTCCGAGCTCCCGGCACGTCTTCACCGCCCATTCCGCCAGGCCGAGGTCGGCGAAGGTCTCGGGGTCCGGGTTTTCGCGGCTCTCGGCGGCGGAGGTAGGGTTTGCGGTGGTTGCGGCGGGGAAGGGGGGATTGTGGGGGGGTTTGCGAGGGGTTTTGAAGAGTGGGAAGCTTTGATCATGTAAGAGTTGGGGTTGGTCCATTGTGCAAATTCTGAATCAATAAACCTCTTCTCTCTCAATATGCCCTACACTAGGAATGTGACAGAAGCTCTTTTTGTGTTTTTCTCTTTGGTTTAGCAACTCCCTAGTTTAGCTTATTCTGGGCTATGTTCTCTTTCGGGCTTTCCCTTTTATTATACATAATAGAAAATCTTATCACAGCTAACCAATAAAACAAAAACAACCTATAAATTTCTTAATTTTTATAATAAATATTTTAAAAATTACTAGATAATAGTATAAGTTTATTTTATATTACCAATATAATATATTATTATTAAATTATTTACGTAATCAAAATCAAGTTAAATATAAAAGAGAAAATTATAACAATTATTTAGTTTAATTATATTTTTATTTTCAAAATTTTACAATCTCATAAATTTTATTCTCAATGAAATTTTTTATAAATGTTTCTCATAATTTATAAAAAATTTGCAATTTTTCTTACTGCGGTGGTTTAAAAAAAATCACTATAAAATTATATTAATTATAGTGGTTTTAAAAAAATTGTCACAAAATTGTGTTAATTGTGATTTTTTTAAAGAAAAATTTATGATATTTTATAGATTAGGAAGTAAAATTCGAAAAAAAAAATGAAAACAAAAGTTGTGAGTTTAGAAACAAATGTGTAATTAAGCTTAATTATTAGAGCTATAAATAGTAGACAAATTAATTTGAGAGAATTTGGTTAATCTCATTACTCAAATGGATAAAAACACTCCAACTTAATTGGGTTGGGTTAAATTTTTTTATGACAAGTTGATTTAAGTTGGATCTATCAAGTCTAAAGGATTAAATGTTATTTTAATTTTTCTGACCAAAAATGTAAATAATAATAAATTAATTAATTAAATAATTAAAAAAATTAAAGTATCGCATCATAAGTTGAGTCACCTAGATCACTACTTTAAAAATAAAAACTTGCAACCTATGATACTCATTCTTATCATTAACATCACAAATACGTTTATATTGCATTGAAAGATTATATCATATATGTTCATGATTTCCCCTCCAAAGAAAAATCCACCACTCTAATTTACAAGTGTTCATATCCAATCAATCTAAAATAAAAATTACAAATCAATCTAAAAACACTGAATTTTTTATTATTATTTTGGATCATTATCTTGCTTAATTGATAGGATTTGATCAAATTTTGAATGGGATTTGCAAAATCTAAAGTAATCCAAACTGAATCAATATTTTTATTATACTTTTATGTATGTAATCAACGTAATAAAATTATATATACTCTATTTTTTGTAACTTTTATTTTGAATATATATTTGTGTGTGTTCATATTTCCTTAAGAAAAAAAAATTATGTTGTAGGATAATTAACTGATTAATTACCATACTTCTTTTTTATTTTTTGTATTCTTTATTTTAAAATAAGTTATTAATATATTTTAATTTAAAGATAATTCACTTATTTTAAAAATAATATTCAATGTTTGAATTAAAGATTTCTAATAGAAAATTAAAATATTGGTAAGGATATATCAGTGAAAATTGAATTATCAAATCCAATCCAAACCATATTTTATCGGATCATATTAGATTGGATTTTTTAAGAAAGCAATTCAAATCAAATTGAACAACATTTTGTTTTTATCTTTTAACCAAATGATTTTTTGGCTCAAAATCGACCTACGAATGTCCTTACTTTAAGATATACAAATTTCTTCTTTGATGATTGGACTTTTTTTTTCCTAAACTCCAATTCATCAAATACATATCCTCAACATTGAGTTCCAAGAGGGTAATTTGAACTACTTTATAAAAGTCTTTTTCATTTTTAAATTTAACAAGCATAGAAAAACAGGAGTGAAGAAAAATATCATATAAGACAAATTAAAAGATATATCATCATACAAACAAATACCTTAAATCATGCATGACAATAATATAATCCTAACACAAACTTTCTATATGAAAGATAACATAAGGGGGTCAATAAAATTCTACTCCATGGAGAGATAAGTATTTTTCTTATAGAGGAGAAATTGTGGAGTAACACTTGGTATCAATTGCTATCAAATTATATCAAAATCAATACACATAATTAACTATACCCAAGTGTCTCAATCAACCAATCATGAGTTTTATATTGACTAGTTAGGATAAATGAGTTTTGCTATTATCAGTATGATACGAGGGAGTCTTCCACCTGGTCACTTATGCATCCAAACTCATTTAACCTTAAGGTTATAAACCTCCACTTATGCATTTTGCATCTAAACTCATTTAACCTTAAGATTATAAACCTCCACTTATGGATTTTTGCCACCAACTTGGTGAAACGTGGCTCAACCCCTTATTACAATGTTAAGAATATTGTCGAACATAAGTTAAACACAAGGATGATGGTTGAATTGTGTTTATGAAACATTTTTGCAAATCTATTTTGTAAAAGCCTTTTATCGTCTTAAGCATTCAAACAATAAAATTAAAAGAACTTTCTTTAAGTGTTTAGTAGAAAAAATTCTCAAAGATCTTTTCACAAACAACTTATTTAAACACAGAAAAAAGAAGATAGAAAAAGATACTAAGCACACAATTTTATCCTACTTCATCTCATACTTGAGACTATGTATAATTCTTGGTACACTACCAAAATTTCACTAACTTAACTGACAATTACAAGTACAAATATTTTTTACTACATGCCTCTTCAAACTCGAACACATATTCTTTACTTTGTCTTTACAAGGTGACAAAATATTCTTTGAACACAAAGTTTGTCAAAGCTTCAATCAATTTTACTTAAAAATGATTTAGGATATGCTAACTAACTATATCATCTAATAGATGAGTTTACAAGTAATTGTATAGTTGTTTCCAAGAAAGATCTATAAGATCTTTTCACAGCTCAAAATCTTGTACAAAAAATAACTTGTTGGCCTTTCTATGTATTTGTTCTCTTATTTTGTTGTGATCTTCAAAAGTCTTACATAGGAAGTCTTCATGAAATAATTATCGAGAGTGGTAGATGACCTTTCCTTGTCCTTCGTCCTTCTTCTCTTGGAAAGAAAAAGTGGTTGTTGGAGCATTTAATGCTTTAGTAAGTACATTTCACCAACTTGTTACTTTGATAAGGTAAAAAAATATGTTTATCTTTCTCTTCTAATACATATGACTTATAGTAGATGCTAAACCTACTTTTAGATACACTACTACTTCCTTTTGTATAACCATGCTTTTTATGTTGATTAGTTATATTCACAAATAATATGAATATGGAAACACATGAAGATGACACTTAAAAAGGCTTGAAACTATAGAGACTATTGTACTTCAAGACCCATGACAAGGGAAAGGATGAGGAAGCTTCAAGAAGAAGAAATGCATAAGGAAATGAACCTCTTTAAAGGTCAATGAGGACCAAATAATGACTCAATTGTTTTACACTTTATTTGGTTGTTGTATTGGCCTTGTATAAACTCTTTTGCGACATGTTAATATTTGTATTAGAGTATGAATTACTTGTATTTTCTTGGCTTAGCTTGCATTTGGGCTCAAAGGCCCAAACTAATCAAGAAACTCACTTAGACACCAAAGTTTGGTTACTAATGGTATCCTTCTATGTATCTATTAACCTTAGCTTGTAGAGCTATGTTTTGGGCTTATGTTGAGCCTCTTTTTTATTAGTCTTAAGGTTAGCTTAAGATAATTAGGTTATTAGCACAAACATATATAAGCCTCAATTGTAATTAGCATAATCACTTTTGATGTGAATGAAAATTTTGCTTGTGCACTTTGAAAGCATCCTCTCTTCTCTTGTTCTTAAGAAAGAATCTAATTCTCATCAAGTTTTCACGAGACTTGTGGTGAATTTCTACTTCTTTTATCTAATTCTTTGAAGATTAGTGACAAGTTCATCTTCTAACTCATTTCATTTTCTACTTTCTTCTTCAATTATTTTCAATTTCCAACATAACTTTGTGTTCTTGAAATTCTCATAGATTATGTGTTAAATGTGGATTCAAGGTTTCATTAACAAAAACTTATTTATTTCCAAAGCTTCTTTAATATGCTTAATGATAAGATATATTTACTTCATCATTCCTACAATAAGAAAAATGTAGATGTATATCAATTCCGTCTTTCATTTTTTGAAGCGTTTCATTTATTAGTTGTTAGACAATTATCAATTTTCTACCTCATCTAATATATTTAATGACACCTATTATCTTTTGATATAGAAAAATTTATTAATTGATTTGCTATTATTGAGATATTTAAATCATCATTTAATCTAACAAATATTCTCATACATAATTTATAAAAATATCATAATCAGGTAACATAAATTCATCATTAATATTTCCACAAGCAACAAACATAGCAAGATTTACAATTCCTTTTTTCTCTATTGATTTGTTATGATTAACCATTTTTAATAAAGGAGTTGAGATTAACACATTCAAAAATCATATTATTCCAAGAGAACATGATAAAAGGTCAATATCTTGATAAAGAATTTTGTTCCGAAATAACATTTATTTTTATACACGAGTTGGTTTACGAAATTAAATGATGACAGAATCTTCTAAAAGTCATACTTAGTTAAAAAAATATCTAAAATAAAAAAATTATTAAAATGTATTATAAAATCGTAAAAGTAACTTAGAAATATCAATATCCTATTTCGAAGGATTAATTACAAAAGTAGTTAAAATAACAACGGAATAGAACTAAAAGCAGAAAAATACACAATGATTTAGAAAAAAGTATAAAATCAAATATCTGAGTATAAAACATTATAAATAATATAAAGTAGTAAACAAAATCTTAAAAATGAGATTAAGCATATTAAGGAAATTAAATATCAAAAAATTAGTGTAGGAAATTAAGCAGAAGGGTGAATAAGGTGGGAATAGAGTTGAAATTTAAAAATACAATTTTAAATAATTAGAATCAATTTATAAAATAGAAAATTAAAAAAAACGATAAGCAATAATAATTTACAAAATTTGCAAAGAATTTGAGACCGAACGTAAAGAATATAAAGACATAAAATTAAATAATGACAATATTAAAATAGATTAGAGCAATCATTTTAAAATAATTAGAACGTTAAATATGTGATTATAAAGGATAAATAATAAAATTTAAAGATTAGGAAGGTATAACAAAATTCAGATTTTATCTACACTAAGAAAGAATAAACTTAATTACGAAATAGAATTAAATTCAAACAGAAAATTAGGATCTGCATTAAAAAATTATAAAACCAATTATTTTGAATATAAGACTTTCTAAAATAACATGAAACAATATTTTAAAAATTAAAATCACTTAGACAGACTAATAATATACTGAAAATAAATTTTCAACTACAACCCTTTGTTACTTTTTATCCTAAAGGTAACAGTTTTTAATATAAATAAGAAATCATAACATTATAATTTGACATGTTTAGAAATTCCCATAAACTAGTAAAATACTTATAAAACACAGAAAATGGGATTAGATTAGTATTGTGTGTCTATATATATATTACAATACAAATGTTACATATTTATAAAGAAAATTTAGGATGTTAAAGAAAGTTAATTTAACTTGTAGTAACCTACGGTGTTTCGTTAACATTAAAATATCACATACGTATAAGAAAATTATATATTAAGTGGTAAGAAGAGTTAGTTTAGAGCAGTAGAGATTTAGTAAAATAAAAACAAATGACAGAAAACTAAAAGTAAAATAAAGAGTAAATACGTAAGTTTAAACGGTTAGAAGCAAGAATCAAACTTAGTACATGTTAGTAGGGATGAGAAGAGGTTAGAAATAATAAATTCTTGATTAGGAATTAAAAACCAAATTACTAACATTTTTGCATTTTAATTGATAATATGATAGTAATTGAGTGATAAATTAAGAACAAATAAGATAAGGTTAATGGTACCTCACAAAATGCTTATGATTATATTTTTATTTTAAAGATCATGACAGAAGTTTCGTTCTCCAATAAAATTTTTGACATATTGAGAATGAAAAAAGGTTTTTATCTAGAGATAAAATTGTTAGCTAGTTTAAGAACATGAATGACACTAGGTAGGGATAAAGAAAACTAGAGTTGGATGTTATTGGATCAAACAATAGAAACATCATGTTCATTATTAACATTAATGAGTTGTTTTGTAAATGCTTTAGAGTATGATGTAATGTATGAAGGAAATGAGGCCATATGATTTGTTGTCCTATAATCAAGGATCAAAATAGTTTGTGAAACAAAACCATAAATATTAAAGGAACTCTTATCTTTCATGGTCAAGGGACATGAGCCAAATGACTTATTTGTTAAGTCTAGAAGGGCTCAAAGATATTCAATCTCATCCTTATTGAAAGCTCAATTATCCTGGTTAAGTTAAGAAATAGAAGGATCTTTTGCAACATTTTCTTGATTAAAAGTCATTTGATTCAACCACTTTTGTGTTGAGCCTTTATTTTCACTCATTCGTTTAAGAATTTTCTCCCTTTGGTGAAGCTTGTAATATATATCTTTGGTATGATATGACCATTTGCAATATGTGTAGTACTCCCCAAAATTATTTTTTGTGTGGGGTTTTCCTAGGTTGATTTTTTTGTGTAAACCTTTTTTATTTTGGACTTTCCTCTATCAAGCATAACTTATTGTCGAGTTTCTTTACCCTGCATAGTATAAAATACATCGAATAGGGAGGGAAGCTTCTCTTTGCCTAAAATTTGAACTCAAATGGGATCATATTTAAAATTCAAGCCATGGAGGAACATAAAGAATTTTCCTTGCACAACGAGCCTAGTATGTGCAATAGAATCAATTTTGTACATCTTCAACCCTTAATACTAGTCCAACTCGATTTATAACCCATTTAGGGTTCCAATAGTACTTTGTTAATAAGAACGTTCCTTGTCTAAAGTTGAAGATCCTACTTTCAATATCATAACAAACAACAAAGTCCTTTTTCATTAAATATGTTTCAATGAGATTCTCCTACATCTAAAGAACGAAGGGTAGAACATATAATTCTAGCTTATTTTCAAAGTCATAGAGTTATAACTAGGTCATGATGAGAAAATCCTCATTATCCCACACTTCAAACTTTGGTTTGTTAGGTGGACCACTTCCTTCAATTTGGCTTAACTTCTTATGTCCTTTGAGAGTAGCACAAATGTACTATGTCCATTGTAAATTATTGTGACCATTAATTTGATAGGAGCCTACTAAATTTAGAAGGTCATTAGAACCCAAGGTAATGATGACTTTGTCCTTTGCCATTATTGTAATATTAAGGGAACAACTATCAAGAAGAAAAAAAACAAGGTATATTGGTGCATATATGAAATGCACTATATTAGATCTATCAAAGTAGATTGCTAGAATTAACAACCCACAACCACTACAATGAAAACCAAACACATCTTTAAAGCATAAAGGATCAATTAATTTGAAAAGCTCTTGTTTAATTTATAAAAGAAAATACGTATAAATTTTTCACTATAAAATCAAGGCCACAATTATACATGCATACTCGAATTTAGTGAAATTACATTTCCATAACATTCACAAGTCTTACATATTCAAATATCTCAAGTAATAGTTCATGTTTTGTGGCTTTTACAACCCAAAAACGAATAAAAGATGCATCACATAAGTTTTACAAAAGATATTACTTAATGCATCATTATAAGTGGAGGAGGATACAAAACTCACACACCCCTAGGCTGGTTATACACTAACTACAAAGAAGGATAGGGATGAGACAATGACTATGGTTGGATCTTCAACGTTTTCTCTACGACGAAGGGGATAGGGTCCAAGATGTGTGGGGTCATGACAACGAATCCTAGTTAGTTCAACTCAAGTGAGATGTGTAGGCTAACTCTACATCTCTCGTATAGACAAATAGAAGTCTAACATGGTGTACAACATAACTGAAATTAGGGTAGTAACACATGGCACGAAGTTGATGGTGATGTCATTGTAGTATCTAACATGCTCCAAGTTTGGATACATTGTCCAAGCCCTTCCTGGACCCATCATGGTCTCCATGAAGCATAGAGAAAAAGTGCTCAAATGTATCCTATTGAACAGCATGTGGGATCAAGACAAGTTTCTTGGCGACTTCGACATTTGATCCCAACGAAATGTCGTTTGAGATCATCAGTCTCATATATGCGAGAAGAAGCATAAGGGTAAGCTTACAATATACATCATATTTAAATAAAATATAAGAAGCACAATAGACATCCAAATCTCATAAAATATAAACATTCAGATAAAACATCAACTCAAACTCCTCAAAGATAACCAATATATATATATATATATATATATATATATATATATTTATTTATTTATTTATTTATTTATTTATTTATAAGTCAGTCCTACTCCATGGAGACTCTAACTTTGAGTGATAAATCAAACACTTTTTCTTAACATAGTATACATGATCACCAAGTCATCACAACATAGCACGTGCCAAAGAAACCATTAAGGGAAATGTCAAGACCTAATATATGGATGAGATAGGTGATAAGCGGGTTTTTAATCATCTTACATGCCTCAAATAAATACTAAAGCTAACTATAGTATAGCTAACCCTAGGTCGATTCTCTCAAGGACACAGTGTATTAAATTGTGACTAAGTGCAGAAATCAGAGAATTATGCAAAAACTACTAAATGTTGTGAAATGTCGACTTACTGTTGGTCGGCTTAAGTGCAACCGGGATGATCTCGGAGGGAGACTAACTAGAACTGCCGATATGATTCCAATTTAGACAAATGCAATAGAGTCGGACTAGACTCGGTCTCGGACGAGAAGAACAGTAAATAGGGGGGTTTTGTGTTTAAGTGCAGAAAAATAAACTAAGTACAAAAAGTAAATTAAACTACGCTAAACTAACTACTGTACCAAATCCGAATTCAACACACAATCAGTCTATAGATTCTTTACTTAAGATTATACTCCGAATCAACCTTAGATTCTTACGACAATCACCGAACATTTATCTATTGCCATACCGAGGATTTACACAATCGCTACCTCATCAGTTGGCAAGGAGTATGCACTTGGTTAATTTTAGGTTCTCTACCTAATCAAATTATTAAACCAGTTCCAATCAGTCCTAGTCTAACGTGATATACCTCTAACAATGTGCAATCGCGGCAAAAGTTAAAGCTGATTAAAAGCACAAGAATTATAATCAGAAGACAGAAATGCAAACCGTTGTATTATTGAAAACAAACTCGAGTACAAGGTGAGAAATTTAGAGTTTCTAGAGAATCCGTCTTCCATGACGATCGTCAATGGAAGGACGACGATGGTGCACCGCTGATGGCTAGACATTGAGGTTTCCGTCCACCAAAGTGCGTCGGCTATACCGAGCGATTACCTCTGACAGCTTCTAGCTTCCCAAATTCTGGTCCTATACCTCCTCGATCGAGAGAAACACCTTACTAAAGCTTCGTGTACCACTGTGCTAGCTTGGAACGCCTACAATCACTGACGGTGCTAGGTCTAGAATTCCACTATTTTTCCACATCCAAAACTCGTGCCTTACGTGCCCTTATAAACATGCAAGGCGGCTGATAAACTCGTTTTTAGTCGTCTTAACAGGCATCAAATAACTAAAGCTAACTATAGTATAGTCAACCCTAGGTCGATTCTTCTCAAGGACACAGTGTGCTCAAATGTGATTTGGTGTGAAGTGAAATGACGTAGAATCTGAGATTAGAGTATTGACTCGCCTCAGCAATGGCCGAGTCGCTCTCGGTAGAGACTGAGCCGAGATGATCTCGGCAGAGATCAATCCGACTTGGTTTCGGTTGAGTGCAAATAGACGCTATAGAGATGGACTATCTCTGTCTTGGACTAAAAAGCAGTGAATAGGGGGGAATGTTGAAATGCAAGCAAACAGAGAATAAACTAAGCTATGAATGCATTGAACATATACTAACGCTACTGGTTTACTATTAGTATTATTATGATATAACTGTGTTCATATTCATTTCTATTAGTCCAAGTCCAGTCCAATGTCCGCACTCCAGTTCTCAGTCCATATCAGCCTAGGGAAGTCTTATGACAATCGCCAAAGGTTCGTCCATTACCATACCGAGGAATTACGCAATCGCTACCTCATTAGTTGGCAGTGATTAAGTTCAGAGCTGATTTTAGGTTCTCGATTAACAATCGTTAAATGATTACCTACTGAATTAGTTAAACCAGTTCCAATCGGCTTAGCTTAACGTCGTTCACAATTCAAATGCAATCGCAGATTAAATCATGAATTAAGGGAGAGGAAGAAAACAGAGATGAGAAATGTAGAATGAAATTGATTAATAGGAAACAGAGTACAAACACAGTGGTCTGAATTCAAATGGACCCATCTTCCACGACAATTGTCATGGTTGATGGTGGTGGTTCACCTTCAATAGCCTGAGCACTGAGGATCAGATTCACTAGAGTGTGTTGGGAATCCCAATGAGCCCCCTTTGGCAAACTTCGGCTTCCCAGTCTTAGACCTGCATTTCCTCGATCGAGAGAAACACCAAAGCAGCACCGTGCACCACCGTAAACGGAGAGAAACGAGAGCGAGGAAATGGATATAATGAGAGTGTATTGAGAATGAATTCAAGAACCCCTAAAAATTGCACAACTCCTCCTATATATACACGAGCTGTGACCTGCTATGCTTAATGATTCCTAACATAATTACAACATGAATTGCCTATTCTACCCTTGCATAACCTGCGTTGTAAGCTACTCTAGAAGTGACGTGGTAGTTGAGCTAGAGCTGAGGTGGCCCTGAGCTGGATAACTGACGTGGATAACATCTTAGGGCTGCTCCTTATTGGACTGCACCTACTTGGGCTGATGGGCCGTGAAGCTTGGCCTGATCTGGTCTGGCCGAGATGGAGTTGGTCTTGGCCGAGATGACTTCATCTCGTCCGAGTCTTCTTATAGTGGACCCGAGAACATCTCAGCTGATCCTGCAAGAAAAGAAGAGTTAGCTAAGATCCTCAAATTGGCACAAATTTGCATTTTCTCCATTTTTAAGCCCATAATATGAATCTCAGCTAACACTCAGTTCTTAAGCACAAGATAGTCTTGTGAACCTCCTTCTTAGGCCCATAAAAGATGCATAATTTGTGACTCATCAGCAGTTGCGACTAAATCTAAATCTAATCCTACAGAATCACTAATTCCTTAATCCTAATAGATTTCTTGCTTAGTTACCTGAATTACATATTTCCCTGATCCTAACAGATTTCTTGCTGAGTTACCCGAATTACATATTTCCCTGATCTTAACAGATTTCTTGCTGAGTTACCTGAATTACATATTTCCTTGATTCTAACAGATTTCTAGCTGAGTTACCCAAATTATATATTTCCTTGATTCGAACAAATTTTTAGCTGAGTTATCCGAATTACATATTTCCTAATTTACTCTTCCTATAATCACGCGTTGTTCCTTGTTTGTTGGAGTGATTTCCGTCGCTGATATCGGTTCTGGCC
This sequence comes from Mucuna pruriens, assembly GCA_025330945.1. Taxonomy (NCBI): domain Eukaryota; kingdom Viridiplantae; phylum Streptophyta; class Magnoliopsida; order Fabales; family Fabaceae; genus Mucuna; species Mucuna pruriens. The sequence goes on from JAENHJ010000128.1 coordinate 807,517, forward strand.
GGGACCGCTTCTTTTGGGCCAAGATGCTCCTTTTAGGTCGAGATACTCTTGGCTTTTAGGCCTACAAAACAAGTCCAATCTTTTATCAGTTAAAATCCTCATTTAAGCATAGATTTATATTTTTCCTATTTCTAGGCCCATAATTCGAATCTTAACTAAGACAGGACTTTTAATCACTAAACAGTCTTAATAATACCTATCTTAAGCCCTTGTGAGGTGTATAAAATATGACTTATCAATAGGTGGTTCATCGAGATAGGTATATCTGGGTAGTGATTACCATGACACAAAGTTCACAATGACCTTGGACCTTTGTGGAATCACCCATCTCCCCATCCCTAAGACTTGATTGTCGCACACCTCTTATTCGATACTAGGCTTGGAGGCTTAATCCAAACAACTAACCAAACTTATGTGCCTACTCGCATCGTAATATAAAATTGTTGGCCCACATACTCAATATGTCTCATTAACCACATAAACAAACATATGTGAATATTATTCTAATATTATCACTACTTATAATAATCATCGTGTATTTGGATAGAGGTTCTATTTAAATCTTATGAGTCACCAATATTTAAGGTTCCACTTGCAAATCTTAAAGTTATTCATTATTCTTATTAAGGTATATTTAAGAGTGGCTACTAGGATTTTTAAGGAGAAAAGAATATTCACTTACATGTCCTAAATTTTGTTAATTTTGCTCAGTGAATCTATGGGTTTGCTCAACGAATTCTCTTCATTAAATTTCCATAGTTTACTCTTACGCTCGGCGAGTTCCTTTCTTGCTCAACACATCCCTTAGTTTGTTTTCTCAGTGTAGCATTTTGTTCGCTCAATGATAGGCTCGTTTTTTAGCCGTCTTAACGGGCATCAAATAACTAAAGTTAACTATAGTTTAGTCAACCCTAGGTCATTCTTCTCAAGGACACAATGTGCTCGATTGTGATTCGGTGTGAAGCGAAATAATGTAGAAGCTGAGATGTAGAGTATTGACTCGCCTTGGCAATGACCGAGTCGCTTTCGGCAGAGACTGAGCCGAGATGATCTCAGTAGAGATCTACCCGACTTAGTCTTGACTGAGTGCAGATAGACGCTACAGAGATGGACTATCTCTATCTCGGACTGAAAAGCAGTAAACAAGGGGGATTGAAATGCAAGTAAAGCAGAAAATAAATTAAAATTATGAATGCAGTGAACATATACTAACATTACTGGTTTCACTATTATTATTATTATGATATAATTGTGTTCATGTTCAGTTCTATTAGTCCAAGTCTAGTCCAATTTCTGCACTCCAGTTCTCAGTCCATATCAGCCTTGGGAATTCTTATGGCAATCGTCAAAGGTTCGTCCATTGTCATACCGAGGAATTATGCAATCGCTACCTCATCAGTTGGCAGGGATTAAGTTCAAAGCTGATTTTAGGTTCTCGATTAACAATCGTTAAATGATTACCTACTGAATTAGTTAAACCAGTTTCGATCGGCTTAGCTTAACATTGTTCACAATCCAATTGCAATCGCGGATTAAATCATGAATTAAAGGAGAGGAAGAGAACGGAGATAAGAAATGCATAATGAAATTGATTAACAGAAAACATAGTACAAACACAGTGGTTTGAATTCAGGTGGATCCATCTTCCACGATGATCGCCATGGTTGATGGTGGTGGTTCACCTTCAGTAGCCTGAGCGCTGAGGATCAGATCCACCAGAGTGTGTTGGAAATCCCAATCAGTCCCCTCTAACAAACTTCGGCTTGCCAGTCTCAGACATGCGCTTCCTCGATCGAGAGAAGCACCAATATAGCACCGTGCACCACCGATGATGGAGAAGGTGAGAAAGCGAGGTAATGGATATACTGGATATGCGTAAGGAGTAAATTCAAAGACTCCTAAAAAGTGCATAGCTCCTTCTATATATACACGAGCTATGACTTGCTACTCCTAATGATTCCTAACAGAATTACAACATGAATTGCCTATTCTACCCTTGCATAACTTGCACTGCAAGCTTCTCCAAAAGTGACGTGGTAGCTGAGCTGGAGCTGAGGTGGTCCTGAGCTGGATGACTGACGTGGATAGCATCTTTAAGCTGCTCTTTATTGGACTGCACCTACTTGGGCTGTTAGGCATGGAGCCTGGCCTGATCTGGTCTAGCCGAGGTGGAGTCGGTCTTGGCCGAGACGACCTCATCTTGGCTGAGTCTTCTTATGATGGGCCCGAGAACATTTCGGTTGAACCTGCAAGAAAAGAAGAGTTAGCTAAGATCCTCGAATTAGCAAAAATTTATATTTTCTTTATTTTTAGGTCCATAATATGAATCTCAGCTAACACTCAATTCTTAAGCACAAGATTGTCTTGTAAACATCCTTCTTAGGTCCATAAAATATGCATAATTTGAGACTCATCACTCAACAAACCTTAGAGGTTTGCTATTTAATTTTGCTCAATGATCCAATGAGTTTGCTCAATGAGTGAAGTCATAGAGAGTTTGCACCATTAACTCTGTTTTAGTTGCTCAGCAAGAACATGACTCGCTCAGCAAATATCTCACGAGGAAACTAATTTTTTTAAAGTTCTCAATCTTTGCTCAATGAGTGGACGACTCGCCCAACGATTTAGTATTGGGCATTTGAAGTCTTCTCTCAACAAGACATAGTTCTCACACGATGAAAGAACGAGTTTTTGGGTTCGTTATGAGTCTACGTTCATAGTGTTCATCAGTTCATGAACACTTGCTCAATGAGATCAAGGCTCGTTCAAAAAAACATGGAAACTTTCCAAGTTGTAAATGTTATTTTTTTGGGTGCTCAGCAAGAACTAGATCTTTCCTAGCAAGAACTCATACCATTTTCTAGAAAACGAGCCAAGCACTTATATCATTTTCTAGAAAATGAGCCTCACTAGGTGAATAGAAGTACTTGCTTAGCAAGGGCATGTAACAATCTCATAACTGCACACAATTTCACCATGTAAATACTCAAAATGATATGAGATCTCATAACCACTGCCCAAAACTTCATTCTATAGCATAATAAACTTATTCCATTCATCAAAACACCAATATCCTTAGATTCACAAATTTTCCACATACATTTATATATTCAAGAAATTTTCCTAAACTTTTAATCCAAATTTGTATAGCATATTTTTATCCATTTAAACATGTTCAAATCTAACATATTACACACCACAACCACGAAATCATAGAGAGGCAAACTTCCCTTACCTGGAGTGAAGATTTGAAAGGAAAACTTTAGTGAAGAGGCTTAAAGATCAATAATGGAGGTGTGGGTAGGGGAGACAAAAATTTAGAGCTCAAGGAGGGTGGAAGATCTTTGAACTTCAGGCGGAGGTCCCCTTTAAAGAGGGTTTGATGTAGTTCATAGTCTACCAGTTAAGGAGGGTTCCAACATCCATTGATCAAAGATAAATATAGAAAAGTACATTTTGCCAAATAAGGTAAGGGAGTGAGTTGAGCACATTTTACCTAAAATGGTAGGTTTAGCTTCTGAATTTTATACTAAAAGTGGTAAGGTAATTAACTAAAAATGGTATAATCACCTTTTGCCAAAAATGGAAGGTCAACAAATAATTTTCCTCAAAGTACATGCTAGTTGTCTTGAAAAGTACATGATGCCACTACGTTATTCACTTTGGGTATCTCAAAACTTTAAATGTCCATTCTTGCAAGGAAATTATTGCCTCAAAAGATATGAATTAGATCACTCCAATCTTGTTCATGTTTTCATTAGAAGTTTATATGGAGATTAAATTTAATTCTATCTTTTAATTATTTTTCAACCACTTAATTAATCATATAAAAAGCACGATATTACAATGGACATAGGAGACTTTGACAAGTCTCTCTATGCCAACACTAGCTAGTGGGTCATATGGCCTACACGCACTAGGAAGGGAGGCGATGCATGGAGGCATGTGGGGCAAGATCAACCCCTAAAAACTCATAGGTCTAGCCAGCAGGGGAAAGGTGCTCCTTTTGGTCCAATCACTAATCTCAAAGGTTGCAAAATCCAACAACTCATCGAAGCAAAGCAACGTAAATAAACTTCCTAATTTGGGAGCTTTAATACTATATTAGAAGTAAAAGAAACTATTTATTGGTTGAGTAGTTAATATAATCTATAATATTCCTTTTATAAGGTAAAAGTGAGCTTCTAAAGATAATATATCAAGAAAAGATAAAGAAAGATAAAAGATAGCTATAAAGATAAAATGTGTTATTTATGATATCCTAACGAAATATTCATGATATTTACACCAATTTAAATAAAAATTATTACACCACCATCATCATCAACAACAATAACAATAATAATATCATACTATAATCACTAAAATAATCCTTTTAATTTTTAATTTTACATAACTTGTTTAGTATTGAATTAAAAAGATTATTACAAAAAATGGATTGTACAAATATAATTATATTTAACAATTATTTTAGTAAAATACAAAAAAAAAATGTCAATAATAATATCTTATTTCACTTACTAAATTATCCAAAGAAAAATATAATAAATTAAAGTAATGTAATTTATAACTTAATCATTACTTCTAATCAGGGCATATATATCACAGTTATTACTTAATACATAATGATTAAGTTATAACTGTGATATATATGCCCCAATTAGAAAAATTTATACACATCTTATTTGTATTTATCTATGTTATAAGTATTTATAAGACTATTTGGAAGAATTTATGGAAATATCTTATGACTGACCAATAAGATATTTTTAGCTTATTTTTATAAGCTCTCCAAGATAGCTTTATAGAAATAACTTATGCAATGTTTATAAAAAAATTTCACCCTCAAATCTTGAAAGGGCCAAATATATAAAATGTGTGTATTCTTTTATTTGTTTGTTTCTTCCAAAAATTAGATAAATTTATTTTTTGTTTATTCATCTAAAATAATATAAATATTAACTTATATGTAAGAATATTTATTTTATGTGTGTATTTAATTAAGTTAATGAGAAATTAACAAGGATTAAATTTAAATATTTGTTGAAAAAGAAATAATAAAATTGTGTTATACGCTTTTCGAGAAAATCCTAGAATGGGCCAAAATGGTTAGAAGCATGCATAACAAGACAAGCTCTCCCTAAAAATAGTTGACTAAGTCAAATGAAAATAAAAAGAGCCAATGAGCAGTAGTTTAGAGTATTTTCTAGTTGAAGCTATTTGACCTAGTGTTATCGACATGTTTTTTGATACAACGACACTTTTTTAGGAAGAAACCCTGACCAACCAAAGTCTCGAAGAATATAGACACAACAACACAATAAGCCAACACAAGCTTATTGCAAGTATTCTTTCACTTGATTCTTCAAGCAATATCCCAAGTATTTTTTGAATTTTTTTGTTCAAGCAATTTCCCAAGTATGCTTTACAACAAGCCTCTCCAAGCTCAACACTCTTTATAAAAAGATGTTTAAAAGGGTTTGACTCTTATTATTTGTTAAGACATATGAACACTAAGGTCGAGTTAGGGACTTTACAAAGAACATAAAGAATAAATGTATAATGAAATGTTTAGAGAATATATCATGAAAAGTATTTATCTCTCGTATCTCTTTCTTAGTTCTTCTATTATCAAGGTGTTTAGAGAACTTCTTCAAGGATGTATCCATTAAGGGTCTTTAGAGTTCTTCCTTATGAATTAAAATATCTCTTCTATGGTTTGTAGAGATGTTGGATCATTTAATGCAAACATTAAATGTCTTTCACCAATTAGCCACTCTTGATATGGTAAAACATTGTGCTTATCTCCCTTTTAGGTAACTTTAGCCATGCAATTTTGACTTTGCTATTTATCAAAAGTTATGTTGCTCAAAATTATTGGGAAAAGTGACTAGATGTGACATCTTTTGTTTTGTTTCAAAAAGATATGTTATGAAAACACTTGTAAAAGATATTAATATTTCTCAAAGAAATATTTAATGAAATGTTACATTTAAATATAAGTCATCTTCTACTGATAAGATAAAACATTTGTGTTTCGACAAACAATGTGTCTTACTAGATAGTTGCTAGTATCGTCTAATGAAACAAACAATGTGTGTAAAACATGTTTGCATCTTAATAAAGTGTCTTTACATGAGAAACACAATTATTTTTATTAAAACTTTTTATGATTGTTTTCAACTTCAAAACTTTCTTTTAAACAAAACTTTGAGGGTCAACAATCTTCCCCTTTTTTATGATGACAAACAAACATATAACCATTTTAAAAAAGTAATTTATCAAAAACAGATGATTATATCATGTTATATCTTTTTAAGAAAAATATTTTAAATTTCGTCAAATCAAAACATATATCACCAGAGCATATATTAGAGCATATATTAGAGCATAATAAAACGAAAACTAAGACAACTCATCAAATGATTTATATAAAACGAAGTTATAAAAACTTTGGTTTTGTTTGATACTCCCCTTGGAAAAGCATATTAAAAACATAGTTTTTCTTCTTGATCTTTTTTTATTTTTTGCTCATCCTCCCTCATTTATATTTCTCCTCCTTTTTGGCATTAGATAAAAATGGGTTAGACAACATGATCTAAACTAGTGCTAAGTATATTCTCCCCCTTTCTTAGACAATTTCTTTAGAAGCTTCAAAATAGTCTTCTAAGTTTGCTCACACATGTTTCTCTCTTGTTCCACTTCAATCTATAGTGCTAAAATCATCTCTCTGAAGGAGATAACTTTAACTCTAAAAACTTCAGTAGAGGTCTATAACTCGAGCAGTTCAAACTTGAAAGTTAAAAAGGACAATTCCATAGAAAAAGTAGAAGAGTTTGGATTTTTTTACTTTTTAAAATGAGATAATATCTTATAAGTATTTATATAGTAATGCATCAAAACACTTTAAAATTATGTAAGTTCTTATCATCATGTATATCAAAATACAAAGAACATATATGATTAGCACTAACATATTTATAAAAAATATAAATTTTAAAATTATAAATATGTTGATGTAGTTTTTAATATTTTTAAAATAAGTTTTTACATAATTCTATCTAATGAAATTATTTCTCTTTAAGGATTTTTTTGAATGAATCAATTATGAACATAAGAAAGTTTTATTAAAACCAAACATAAAAACCTTAATTCTCACGAAACATATGTAAGCATTCCCAAAAATATTTATGACTAACCAAACGAATTTTTGTGTTCCCATCTACCAAACACCCCCTAGGGAGTATTTGATAGAAGATAAATTTTTTCGTATCCTGAAATCATGATTCATGAGAATTATGAATTTTAGGAATCATAAAATTTGTTTTAGTTAACTATAAATATGATTGAGAATGTTTCCATATATTTTTTTAAGATTTAAAGTTTTTCATATCTTGTTTAGATAGAACTTTCTTAGTTACATAATTGAATTTTCAAAAATATCTTTTTAGATAAATAACTTCATTAGATAAATTTATATAAAATTTTATTATAAAAATATATTTTTATAAATTTTAAAATTATAAGTTTGGATAAGTTTTGTTGTAAAAATATTTTTTTTATAAATATGTTGACATAATTTTTAGTATTTTCTTATTCAACTTTAAAATAATTTTTTTTCATTCTCTCTATTTAATTTTTTTTCTTGCAGTTTCTACTCAAATACTTCTTGAATGCTACAATAATAATATTATTAAACAATTCGTTTATTAATACCTTGACAATGTCTTCTGAGAATATTCTTTTCAAGATTGTAAACCAAACTTGAAAAATCAACTTTCTCAACTTCATATTATGAAACTAAAAATATTTCATCTACTAAACACCTCTTAGATAAATTTTGACCAGTCCATATAATCAATATAATATTAATTGTAATATTTTTAAATTTAGAAGATAAATTAAAAAATATCAATCAACCTAATTATACCAATCAATTGAAAGGAACATTTTTAAGTTTAATCAAACAAACTCAAGCTAATTAATTCTAACTTCTAATTATTTGAGACTATGTATTAGACTATAAATAAAAGAAGTAGATTTCGGCTAAATTTTGCATTAGAATAGAAAATCTTTGGAAATTTTTATATAAATATTATTCCAAACTTAATCATGAAGAGTCATTATCGTGGCATTTAACTTGCTCGTATTTTTCATTCTATATAATAAACAGATTTGAATTTCTCAACTTTGCTTTTTGGGAGATCTTTGAATGATTATATTGAATTTATTTTTATATTATGAGATAGAATTCCTTTGGGGTGCACAGCAAACGATATGTCATCTTACATTCTGCAAAACACATGTAAAACGAAGAAAATGTGCTAAATCAAAATTTCATTTTAAAAACAGAAAATATATGGGAGAACATAACATATATTCAAGAAGAAAGTGTGTTAAATCAAAATTTCATTTAATCCCTAAAATATAAAAAGTAAATATCCCATTCATATAATATTCAGCTTAATGTTTGAAAACAAATAAACACCTATAACTTAAAAAGGTTAATGCATCAATAAATATTGGTAAATAAATTTGTAGTGCTTCCTATTCAGGAGTCATATATTTTTTGAGCATGAGAAATGGTGCAACAGTTTTGTTTTATCATACAAGGAGTAAATCATACAAGGAGTAAATTCTCAAATTAGTTCTCAATATTGTATGGATTGAACATGATTGAACATTTTAGTTCCTAATATTTTAAAAAAATGCATCAACCTTTGACTTTAAAAAAGTCATTCATTATGATTCTTTTTATACTATTCTAAAAATCACAGATGTCCTGATACAAACAGTAAAAGACCAAGTTTGTGAGTTTCGAAGTTCAAATGGTTTTTTAGAATCTGTCAAACTTGGCCAATTAATTTTACCTTGCAGTAGTATATAAAATATAGTTTTATCCAATAACTACTCGATGTGGTGCTAAAAGAACGAAGTATGCAATATACAAAAAGTTTTACCATGTAATTCTTCCGAAGTATACAGTCACGTGTGCCTCACATAGATAGAAATTTACGATTTGATATTATCCTTTGTAAATTTAATGTGATTACTCTCTTCCCTTATCCAAGGAAAAGAAATCAACCCATGTACCAATCTCTTTTGAATAATCAAATGACAACAACAACAAATTTTCATATGAATGAGGATTTCAAACAGGCTAGTAGCCAATGACTCAACTCACAAGAGCATTCAAGCATCAAATCATATCACCTATGTTCTCTCCCAATACCAAAATTGGCATCAACTAATCCCAAAGCTCAGCCATGAACACTCCTCAGATAAAATATCAGAGAGTTATGTAATAGGCAGTAGGAAAAGTACGAATATACTTTATTTGTTCCTTCTCATCTTTACATATATCGCAAGATACCAACACGATAGATCCCTATAAAGTATATATATCTTTAAAGAGAAGGCCAGGTATGAACACTCCCTTAGGCAGAATCCAGAGGGAAGGTCATGGTCATAAGTAACAATTAAAGCATTTATATACCAAAGAAACAAAGCATCTAGAGGAAAGAAATTCATCAACCAAATCCCAATGTTGAAAAGTTTTAGTATTAGAATACCTAAGAATTCTCCCCTTTATTTCTAGTTGAGGCAATGTTACTCGCAGTCTCTTCAAAGTATTTCTATCAGCATTAGATCACTCAGTTCTCCCATTAATAGCGGTTTAGATGCCAATGGAGCAAACACACCCCATGTGGTAAGTAACTACTAACTACCAAAGCCATCTTTCTTTACTAAGTTTGTGGTAATTATAATTTGTAACCTCCAAATGCATGCTCAATATGCCCAGAACAAAAGCAGAAGTAAATTGTTCACTGCAAAGTGATAAGTACTACCGAACACAAAAAGATGAGGTGGTGAATAAATACTTCCCTTACATAATTTTGACCATCTACAAAGCTCTCCATACGATATCATATCTCATCTATCTGCAACTATCTAGTGGAACAAAAATCTTGCAGTTAAAATTAGCCACTTTTTTCAAACTGATCAACATAGCTTTTCTTCACCGAGTTCACTCTCAAATGGTAACAAATAGCCCTTTTGCATGTACATACCGGCTTGCCAAGCGATGGTGGCATAAACCAAGACAAAGCAAGGGATGGCACCTAAACATAGAACTACCTCAGGGGGCTCTGGTTGCATGTAAAGAGGGAACAAGAGAACAGTTAAGAGAACATGCAAGATAAACAACACTAGTGCCAATGTCTTGTTATCTAACAGACTCATTTCTTCTCTGAGGAAAGCCAAAGCCATAATGAAGAGAGAAAGAGAGGAACCTCTTTAAAGACCTTGGTTCACTCTTGGATATGAAGGTGAGGAATTTGCTTCAATGCTTTTTGCTCTGCTGTTTAATGTTGTTGCAATGCATGCATTTCCATGTTTGGCTGTCCTCTCTTGCACAGGGCAGAGTTGTGTACGTTCAATGTTCATATTGCTTTTTCTTATACTCAGATCATGCATGCGAGTGTGGTGCAATGCATTTCTATGCTTGAGTAAGTTTTTTTCACTCCTTGCGCTACATGTCTCCTCTAAAACAAGTAATTAAAGCTTTTTTTGTAACTTCTGCCTCAGTTTCACGTGGGATTCAGCTCTTCTCAACTTGTCATTTATACCATGGTCGGACTTGACTAGTGCTGATATTGTCTTCGATTCTTACTTCATGTTCTCCTTATTTATGGTAGATTGTGTTTTATTCCCTTTGATATTGATAGTCAATTTTGTATTGATGGAGGAGACCTTTTAGATGTAAAATTAAAGGGTTTTACTTAAGACTGGCAAAAAAACAAGAAAGGGGGATGTACAAAGAAGGGCAACAAGGAATATATCCCGCTAGCTCTCCACTAGTTACTACAAGGAAGACTAAAATTAACTAGAGAAACTTGGTGAAGCCTTAAATTCAAAACCAACTTATCAGGTATAATAAATTAATTCTTATGTTATGAATGAATATTTATAGATAGAAACCTTAAAACTATCAAAGATCGGGGAATAAAAAATTCCCCAACTCAGCATTTTTTTATACCTAGTGTGTGATGTATTACACCCAACAGTTTACATCAAGTGAGTAATGAAAATGAAAGAAAACAATGGATGTTGGGGCGTAACCCCACACTATTATTTTTCAACGCGTCATCATACTAGTCAAATACCAAATTTATTGCAGGCAATTTACGTACGATATTTTTCAAAAAGTGATAGCCAGTGGCTATATATTCAAGCGACTGATGCATTGGATCGATCCACTGGCTATATTTTCAACAACAGAATAATAATGCAAGGTTGGGACCAGGGATTCCCATTAAGGAATGGGGAAGAAAATTAAGAAATAAAAACTGTCCAAAAATGGCTCTTTTCTAGAAATATTTTATACAACTGTTATTTACAAACCATTTTCTAAAGGGTAATAATGCAGGTGAAAATTACACAAAACCTTGTGTACCGCTCAGAATTACTCTAAAGATAGGCTACCATTCTCACTATGACCTTGTTTATACTGGTATCACTTATTTAACCATGTGGAGTGCAAGTTGGGACCAGCCTCAGAAAACAAAGGGGTCACTTGTTGAAACAGAAATTATTCCTTTGATTGTTGTTTATCATGGTAGACAAGGCTAACAGATGTGACCCATCTGCAAAATATGCTATAGTACATCCAGCATCCACATGAGTAAAAGCAGCATCACTTCAGATCCATAGCAAGAACCCTGCACCAGAAAAAATGAATACAGAAAAAATTAATTGAAAGAAAAAGTGAGCATGCACACTCATAATTCCTTATCCAAAATCAAAAAGAAGTGCTAACCTGTAAGCAACTTGAGAAAAGAAAATGTTTCTTTGATATAAGCTTCTGAGGCTCATTTTTTAGAATACAGAGTCTCCTCGATACTCCTAATTACAACACTCAAACTGCCACCACTTTCCAATGCTCTGACAGCAGCTCGGTGCGCAGCTCTATGCCACTTGAGCAAATTATAGGATTGCAAAACTGACCATCTTGCTTGATTGGACATCTGCTAAATGCAAGAATGTCAAGATTTAAATTTTAGCATCACAGATAAATAGAAACCATCAAACCAGACACATCAGTTGTGAAAAGACCTCAGCCGTTGACAATGGAGGCTCAAGAAGAAGACAGATGCCTCTGAATAGATTTTCATCATTTTCTCCACCCTCTGCCTCACCATAAACAAGAGCTTCAGCTGCAATGCCAGCAAAAAGTACCATGCAGTACCTAAAGCATTGGTTACAGAAAGCATCAATGTCACTTGAAAGGCTTGAAAACTGAATAAACTTGAAAAAAGAAAAATAAAGAAAAAGGGCAAGGGGGAAAGGGGACTCAGTTCAACCACATGACTTTATTAATTAGGGGGAGTCTAGCTTGGTTTGCAAATTACAATAATATCTCTATGGGCTTAAACAATCACCACAAGCTTGGTTTGGCAAATTTAGTTCTATTGTCCAAGCTTTTGCATTGAAACAAGGTGAAGCAAATTATTCAGTCTTCTATTGCCTTACTAATCCAAATACATGTGTTTACTTGGTGGTTTAAGTAGATGATATCATGATATAGTCATCACATGAAATTGAAATGACAATGAAAAGATCTCTCAACTGAAGGAGCATTTACGCAGCCATTTACAAACCAAGGACTTGGGGAAGCTAAAATATTTCCTTGGTATTGAAGTTGTTCAATCAAAGAATGGGATTATCATCTCACACTCACAGAGGAGGAAGTATGCATTAGAGTATTAGACATACTTAAAGAAACTAGATGATGGATTGTAGACCTGTTGATAGTCCCATGGACCCAAATAAAAAAATGCTACCTAGTCAGGGCAGGTGGTGCCATATACATTCCAACTTGAGGGGGAGTGTTGGAATTAGTAGTTAAATGCCTATTGGAATTTGTAGCAATTATTTTTCAGATTCATATACATAGCTAATCTTGTTCCTAGACTATACCAGGCATGTACTTAGGAACTAGAATCATACTTGTAAATACAAAATTTGCCAGTGTAAATAAATACTAGATCAGCTGAGTAACTCATTCAAGCTATTTAGAAAATTCATTCTCACAATCCCTAAAACTTTCTCATGTATCACTATAATATAATGTGATACACACCTGTCAAAAGCTGTACCATCAAGTCGGCCTTCAGCAAGGTCATTGGCAACTTTCTCATCCCAAAACTGAGTCCCTGCCTAAAAAATAAGGATTTACTGCAAGTAAAATGATGTTAAATCATTCTCATAAAGATTAAGGATTCCCTATTTACTACTGCAAGTAAATAAGGAATCATCATACTGTGGAAATAAAGATTAAAGTACAAGAACAGGAAATAAAATCTAGACTTGTACTTGTATGTATACAAGTGTAAACAAATACAAATAATCCATTATTAATGACACTGCAGCTTGATCACTGAACTCATCTATGAATTAATCAGTCTTTCAGTCAATTTTCAAAAGAATCAACAGAAGCTATACTAATATTGGTATTAATGAATTAATGAATGAATATATTCAGTCATATTCAGCACACAAACAATTGTCTTCTGCAGTGAAGGATTAAAAGGAAAAAACTGTCTTTCTCATTTGTTTTTTCTCTATGGTTAAATTCCCTTATTTGTTAGCCTTCATTTTGTGTACAGATGCAATGTTCAATATAGAAAAGAGGACACAGAGATAAATTTTATGGAAAAATCTTCAAAATATTGTGCCATGAAAGAACTCGCAGAAGTATTGTTCTCTCTCCGGGGAAGATTGGGCTGGTCCAGTTCAATGGCCTTCACCTGAGCTCTAAGAAAAAGACCCCTAATTCAGACCTATATTGTCGTCAGTTAATGTGGTACGTGAATAACTGCCCAACATGAAAGATGTGAGTAGCAAGCACAATCCAGATTACAGACAGTAGAGCAAGAAAAGAGAAGGAAAGATCAATTCAATATAAGAGAATAGAGTGGGCATGAGAGGGTAGATTTTCTCAAAACCATAGTTGCACCTTAGAACCATTCTTGGAACAAGATCAAAGAGAGATAACATTTTTTTGGTGAGAATAAGTATCATTACCACCAGTAAACAGACATTGCTCAAAAGTAAATTTTTTGCATCATGTAAAGTGTTTTATTATATCTCATAGTACAATGAAGTGAATGAACTGATGAAGGTAGCCGAGGTTTTTGTCATCAAACTGACGAAGGATGAACAGAGCAGGAAGAGAAAGGAAGGGGGGGGAAAGGGTGAGATAGAAAAGGGGGCGGAGGGTGTAGGAAGAACAGAGATAATGACTCAATAATAATACCAAGTATCTCAGTCAAAATAACAAATGCACAAGAATGATCAAATAGTCAAATAGAAATAATATATTAGGAGACTACCAATAGGAATTATCTGCAATAAAGTGTCGTATTGTGAATAAAAAAATGAAAGAATACCTGTCCTTGAATGCCCATTTGCATTGCCACTATGGGGTCTAAAATCACCCCCCGAATTGGGCAACCCATTAGGTAAGCTGAAATTGCATTAGGATGGACCTTGTAAGATATAATATACACAGCACACAGTGAAGAGCAATGAAACATGATCCAAAATGTATACCCAATATTTGACATATAAAATCCATTCAAAAAAACAACGGTATTTACCTGTTAGTAGATGTCCTGCTTCATGAACAAGAATTCGACGCCTATATGGTGGCCAGTAACTTGAGATTTGAGCTAAACAGGTACCACCCAAAAATATAGCATCTACAGTGGCTAGACCTAATATCACTGCAAGGTTGGGCCTGAGGTCAATTCCTTGTGTTATAAGAAAGGACACCCCGCCAAGAAACGCGACTAAAACAATGCTTGAACTATCTGAAAGACCCCACTTCTTGGGAGCAAGTTTAGTCACTGCACAGAAGAAGGAAGGGAAAATTATATAGTACAACCATTTTTCAGCAGCAGAGAATTGTATAAAATGATATTCATTCCAACATAACATGACTGAAATTGGCAATTTTAGCAATTTACAGCAACGGGGGAAATATTGTGTCAGAAATTCATATTTGCACCTTCCAAACCAGTTGAGGAGCTCAAGACATCTGGTGTCACCTTCCTTGGTCCCTCCAAAACTGTACAGGATGGACATTAGAAAAAGGGGAGAAAAAACAAAGGAAAAAAAGACCAGTTAATGCATGAAAAAGCTTCATCAGAAAAATTACAGAAAACAAATAATAGACAAGAAAAAAGTCCATACCAAATTACCAAAACATATCAATTTGGTAAAATTAAAAAGACACGTAGCCACCAGCCAGAAATGATTGCTTTGATTTACAGATAAAACCACAAAATCCATTTGTATGACTTTCATCATATGCTAAAAAAAGAAACTCTTAATTTCTTTGAATACATCGCTTATGAATGACAGAAGACAGCTACAATACTAAAAATACATGTTTACATATCACAGAAACTCCAACAAAAAACAAATAAAGCACAACTTCTGAAGGAAATTTCTCACATAGAGTACTTTAAACCAGTGTTATCGAATAGCAGTCATGCCAGCACTATGGCACTACAGAATGGTGGAATCTGTACAAAACGCCACGAAAGGAGAATGGTGTGGTGGCTTATGGTGGACACAATAGATGTGGTGTTCGTGGTGAATTGTGATAGTTTCTACTCTCTAGTTTCTAGTGAACTTATGCTATGAGACTTAGTGTGTTTGGATTCATAATGAGTCTTCTAGAATCACGTTGAAATACCAGTCAACATAATTTTAGGTAAATAATTCATACTTTATATGTATAGTTTCACGTTGAAGAATTAATTTTAGGTCTATAATTGATTTCGAGTTGAAACAACTTTAGGTAGCTTTTGCATTGGATAAAAAATTTTATACTGAATTTTCTTACTAGTTTTTAGAATAAAAATATCCAAACAAATATCACATCACTTCAAAGTCAATTTTAACTAAAACCAATTTTGCAAAATCAATTTCATTTAAAGTCAATTTTGCAAATGCTCACCCACGTGTAGTTGGATCGTTTGGGAACATGTTAAAATATCAACTAACGTAATTTTAAGTATATGTTCACATGTTTGGTTCCAAGTTGAAGAATTGATTGAGTCCATAATTGATTTTGAGTTTAGGACACTTTGATAGCTTTTACGGTGGATAAAAAATTTTATACTGCGTTGTACTACTAAGTTGCATTTAGTATAAAAGCATTTAAGCATAAATAGTTCAAAAATTTTAACCAAAATCAATTTCGCAAAATTAATTTTATTCAAAATCAATTTGCAAATCTCACCCAAGCACACTTATAATATTATCCCTAAGTTTGTGAATTATGAGACTTGGAGTATTGTATATGTTTCTAGTTTATTGTTCTTCGTATATGTAGCTGCCATGTTTCCACCGAAATCCACAATGCCATCTTCGGATATTCCATATTTTTATGACAGAATTTTGGCTTGCCTCCATGAGCCACGATCCCCCCTCCCCCCCGCCAAATAATAAAAATACTTAAATGAAAAATTGAAATCGGACTGTACATGTTGGTCACAATAACAGTAACAGTAAGAAATGCACCAATAGCACTAATAGGCACACACATGTAACCAAACCAAGACTATGTCTCACACTTCTCAAATTTTCACTTATTTATGTTTCACACTTTCAAATTTTCACTTAATTATGTCTCATATTCAAATTTTCACTTAATATTGTCAAGGATCAACTTCCCTAAAAGCTTAAGGTCTAAGGAGTTAAACAAAGGCTTGTGATTGTTTATATCTAACATGTCATTCACCTTGCTCTGAAATTCGATACAGGGAAGCAAGAAAACTACTTGATCATAGAGACTCTGATATCATGTTAGGCTGTTTGCAGATATCTTATGATTGGTCTAACACACAACTCTTCCTTGTGCTGAAATTCAATAAGGAGGCAACAAGGAAACTACTTGATCAGAGAGTCCTGATATAATACTTATAATGAACTCTCGTTAGTTAAAGCTTAAGCTGTTAGGTAATAACTCGTGATTGGTTTTATAACTAACAAAAATCACGTGACGGAAATTATGATCATTAACAAAGCTAAAGTATTGCATCCTTTCTATACACAAAAGAGAACAAAATAATGGCTTAAACTATGTGCGGTGTGTCTGACAATTTTAAACAACACAAATGATAAAAAAAAAATCATCAAGGCAAATTACACTTGTGCCCCTTAACATTTAGCAATATTATCCTCGATACCCTATTAATTTCTTAATCTTACAAAATTTTCCTTAAGTTATATGATAACATGTAGCCTTCCTAGTAACGCAGACCTCTCCGAATTTCATACGGTGCTATATGAATTAAAAGACATCGGTGTAATGTCAAAAAAGGCAAGGATATGGGATATACTGTTGTTAAACCTGAGTATTATTACTATTAATAGTAGTAATTTCATTTTGATATATTAATACCGTAACTAACTGTAGATTCAAACTAATTAGAAATCACTTTAAATACAATTTTTGCTTAATTGCCCTCGTGATCCCATACTATTATTAAAGTTCGATTTTAATCCCTCAATTTTTTTTCTTCATAAAATTGGTTCCCTTGCCCTTATTATTATATTTGTGTAACTTTAGTCCATATTCCATTAAATATTAAATGTAAATTTCACATATCAACAAAAAATTAACCAGGAGATCCAATTGGCGCAAAAAAACTAGAGACCAAAAATTAAACTTTGACTATAATAGAGGACATCATTTTTAAAATAATCATTATGTAGACAATTTTCAATTATAAAGCATTCCATGGATAGTCAATATATTTTAATTAAATTTAGTATTATTATTAAAAAAGAGAAAATGAAGAAAACTCACCAATGTTTCTGCATTTAGCAAAATTGGGCAAGAAACCCCTATCTCCGAGGAACCTGTAAGCGTTAGCGACAAGCCTCATGTCATCTGCATTCAAGCATGTGTCCAGAACCTCCCAATCCCTCTGCGGCCCGAACCGTTCCAGCTCGCGGAACCGAGTCGACTCGGCCACCGGAGAAGCGCCGTCAACGAGCGGCTCCACCGGGCGCTCCGTTTCGAGGGACTTCAGAAACCTCAAGGCTCCGGCGAGGTCCTTCCGCTTCACCGCCTCCTCGTACTCCCGCCATTCGCGGAAGGCTCTGCATATTCGAGTCGCGGCAGGGAAAGTGTGGGAAAATCTGAGGGAAAATGGAGGGGAGACGAGAAAGTGAGGGGAAATTTGGAGGTTGGGGAAAACGCTTGGAACAGCCATGAAATCAAACAATTTACAAAAATGGTAGCTATGTGTATAGTTTTCGTACTTTTAACTATCTTGCTTGTTTTGTCTTTTTGTTTTTTTTTTTTTTAAAAGATAGATACAATAGATCGATTTTATAAGTTCCTTTTCCAAAATGTCGTTGATTTTGGTACTATTAATGTTACGGGGAAAGCATAATTTTAGAGTTGTGTTCCATAAATAATTTTTATAAAAAAATTAAGTAATTATTTTATAAAGATTTAAATATAAATTTAATCCTTATAAACAACAGAGTTTTGATTTTAGTATTTAAAAATTTTTTGATTAATTTTTATCTTCCCAAATTTGTAATAATATTTTAATTTCTATAAAATAATAAATTTTAATTTTATTTATATAAAATATTTTTATTTAATTTTTAATTTTTTAAATTTTAAAATAATTATTTTTAATTTTTAATTTTATTTTAAGATAGATAAATAACATTTAATTTGAAAATCTAATACCACGTAATACATCAGTATGTATAGCTTATGAAACTCATTTCACCTTTCATTTAACATATATATAACGAATAAGTCTCACTCAATAATAAGGTAAAAAAATAATTATTTAAATTTAGAAAAATAAAAATTAATAAAAAAATTTATAAGAAGTAAAATAAAAAATATTTATTTTATATTATTTAAAAACATATTTAAGTCTTTTATAAATATATTTTAACATAATTTTAATTATTTTGTTTTTTATTTTTATAAGTTTAAAATTAAAAAAAAATTCTTTCTTAATAATTACGTGACATGTATTTAATTATTAGTAAAATAATTTTTGCATGTATGAAATTAAGTTTATAATATATTATTATTATTATAATTTATATAAAAAAATATATATTAGTAAATATGCATATTAATATTTATAAAATGGCCACACATCTTTTTGAAAAGGTTGTAATGGCTGGCTTGGGGAGCATGACTATCAAGATGTTTGTATTTCAGATTCTACATTATTGGCTATCTCCTTGGTAAAAGAGACATCTTCCATGTTTTTTATGATCCACCTCCTGTCGTATCAGCATTGTTGATCACTGATGTTATTAGCGTTCTTTTCTTGCATGTGTAAATTTTAATTCTATGGTTCATGTCAAAATTTTGGATCTTTATAAATGTTCTTTGAATAAGGCATGTCTCGACTATGGTAAATCTCATTATTTAATACAATAAATAAAAAAAAAGGAAGTACACAAAAAGAAATAGATAAGTAAGTGTCTTATATGTAAAAGTGTTCAAAATTTGAACGAAATCATTTTAAGCCACTAAATTGGTCCAAAAAAATTATAAAAAAATCAAACAGATCAAATTGAAAAAAATACATTTTTATTACTGTTTTTTATTTTTTGTTCTTGTTGTTAAAATAAACCAAACCACACTTTTAATATATTTATAATGATTTGTAAGAAGAAGAATCAAATTGAAAAAATCACATTTACAGCTTTTCTTTTCTTTTCTTTTTCTTTTTTTTTTTTTTTTTGTTCTTCTTGTTAAAATAAACCAAACCACACTTTTAATATATTTATATTTTTCAAGGATTGGGATTTTGTGTGTATTACATTTATAATATCGACAATCACTAATTGAGGTATAACGTTTTTATAATGGGTTTATAATATATGTAAATATTAATTTTCAAGGATTTATAATGACTCAATTGGTTATTAGACTGATTTATTTTACTTTTGTCAAATAAAAACTAATTGTGAAAGTCAAATAAAAAATTAAAAAGAAACGCAAAACTAAATCAAACCAAACTAGAAAGATCAATTTGGTTTTGCTAAATTTGGTATTGCATTCAAATTTAACCAAAATAATTAAGGTATTATTTTTATGTTTTTTTAGTGATTTTTTTTTTTTTGTCTAAAACTTGAATCAAAGTGAACTACAAACACCCTACATGTACGTAAATTGTAAAATATAACACAATACTTGAATCTTAGTTGATGAATATATCTAATGTCAACATTTGTGAGAAGTTTCAATTTATAATGTCAAATTAATGGAATAAAAATATTCATCGACCATGGACACAAGGCATGTAGTCTTAAAAAAACTAATTTTGAATAACTTCATCTTAGTTAATTGCAAAGCCAACACTGCCAAATACTCTAAATTTTAACAATGTATTATAATAGTTGAGTTGTCAAATTTTATCCTTCCATGAAGATGAATGAAATGTTACTTTTTTTTAAGACCAATTGAAATAACTAAAATACATAAAAACAATAATTGAAAATTGCCTAACTCTACAATATAGGTGATTGTTTTTTCATCGCACTAGTATTCAATAAACTCCTCCTTAGTTGTAAATACTCTAATGATGTCTAAAATAAACACTTAATATCAAATTTAACACAAACAAAAAAAAATGTTGCTAAAAAATTAAATTTAGAGATTGTAATAGAAGTAAGTGTCTATCCATACACTGTGTGAAAAATAAACCTAAAAAAAAAAAACAATAGTCAAATCATCATACGGTTTCACCTTTGTATTTGACTTAAAATATAGTTATATGGATACTTAGTTGGCTTATATTTGTAAATATTTAGAGCCACTCATAGATTACATAGCTCATAACACCTCCCTTCCATAAACAATGGTTCAAATTAATTTATCCATTGAACTACTACATACAATGCACTACATTTTGTCAAGTTACAAAAATTGTCATGATGATCATTTCAATAATTTTGTTCTAATTTTGTTGTTTAAAAGTTGGAAGCCTTAGAAGAGAATAATCTTGATTCGTATTTTCTAGAACTTACAATTATTTTGAACATTAATGACTATAATATTATCAAAATTAGAAAATGTGTTACAAGAAAGAAAGAAACTATTGCAAGGTCGGATATTCATTAAATAAATTATGGATAATAATAACTATTTTTTTAAATGTTTAAATTGTTAAAACAAAGGCATAAAGTTTCTAACTCCTAAAAATTTTGATGATAATAAAACTAATAAAATTTATGATTAAGACGGTTTTATATCTAACTATGTCTTCATGTACAGCTTTACTTAGTAATAAAATGTCTATTTTATATAGAAAGATATTGTTTCTCGCATATACGTCCAATACTTGGTTTTATAAACAAGGGTCCAAAATATTACTTTTCACTTATACATCCAATATGTTATAAAAAGGAACGTCCAACTCCTTATTATTTTGAACAGTCTTGTATATGTCATAGCTTTTGTATATTCTAGATGAAATGAATTTGAATAAAAGGAAGAGTGAAGACTTTCAAAATTCGCTTAAGTATTATAAACATGTTTTTCAAATTATCAAGGTTTTTAAAAAAAGGTGTTTGTAACATATTTTTGTCTTATTTATTATTGGTTGATGTGTTATTATTATTATTAATATTAATATTATTATTATTACTATTATTGATATTATTATTATTATTAAGTGTTAGATTAATTTATACTTTTATTTTGACTCTGAGTTAGTTTCTCTAAACATATGATTTCAAACCAGAAAGTAGAGGAAAGAAACCCTTGAGAGGACCCTATAGGAACAAGAAGAAGACTTTTTGCTTGAAGTCAACGATCTAAATAAGGGAGAGTGACATTGTCTCGCTATTTTGGATTTCCTTTACATAAGATGGGTAGTAGAATTGTTCTAAGATCTTTATTAATATTTGTTATTGTATTTCTTTGTGGTATCTAAAGGAGGATTAAATCCTTGAATTAGTATTACATCTTGGTGTGACTTTCGTGTGAAATTGTGTGGTTAATTGCTTTAATTACTTAATTTTCATGTTTGTTCATGATTTGAGGGTTTTGGGATTCAATTTGGGGCTTTTGTGTGTAATGATGAAATTGGATGAAACTAAATGGTGTTTTATGTGTGTTTCTAGGTGTTGAACTTGTGTGTGTGGTAAGCTGGATTTTAGTTGTCAATTCAACTATAAAAAAATAACTAGATTTCCTATGTTGTAGGTAGCATAGGGGTAACCTAAGTCGAATCTCTCGAGGACACGTGATTCTAGTGAGGTCTAGTGTAAAGGACTGAGAATCATGCAGAACAAGGAGTACAGAATGCAGACTCAGCAAATGAAAGTAAAACAGGGGGATTTGTTGGCGTTGGGAAGTAAAGACAGAAAGTAAACTATTGCTATGAAAGTAAAGGCAAACTACAATTAACAGAACATATATTTATCATATCACTTCCAAAGTTATCAAGTAAATGGTTCCTATTCCTATTCCTATTCCTATTCATGCATTCGATTCCACACCAACCTATGTCTTAAGACGATCGTCTAACATTCGATTGTTGCCTACTGAGGGCTTACATGATAGCAGCCTCGAGTTAGCAGGGATTATGCCCGTGGTTGATGTAGGTTTTCTATCGATTACCTATAATGTTGCTTAGATTGGTTCCAATCGGCCCCTAACCTAACGTAATTTATTCCTACCATGCACAATCGTGACATAAGCAAGAATAGAGAAACAAACAAGAATTACAAACAAAACAGTAAGGAAATACAAATACATTTTATTGAATAACCATTGGAGCGATACATGAGGTGAAGTGTGGATACATGGAAAGGTGAACTCAGCCTCCCACAATGATCGTCGTGGTAGAGTTATAGTGTTCCATCAGAGATGGGCATGTATAGAGGGGTTAGTCCAACAGAGTGTGCTGTGAAGATAGACGAATTTGTCCCTCCTGGTCAGTCCTCTCTACCAACCAATCGCTACCCAAACCCTGGTCCTACGTCCACTCGATCGACTAGACGTCATCTAAAGCACCGTGGAAACATTGAGGAATGAAGTGAGAACATAGGTGTCTATGATGAAGTATGAATGTGTAAGTGTGTGTGTACGTGACTTGGTTGGCTAACCGATGAACGAGCTACATTTTCCTATTTATACATGTCAGACTAACTAACTCTCTGACAACATTCTAACTGACTTAACAGAAATAAATGTTTTAACTAATTGTAGCTAACTAAAATAACATAATTAACAGACATAACAATTATCTAAATAATTCATAAATGATCACGTGCTAGAAATCGCTGGAGTGGAGTTGGTTTTAATGCTAGGAGGGATTTGGATGGATAGGACGACTTCGGTATCTGGAGTCGGCTAACAGGAGTCGAGTCAGCATGTTGACTTGACTACTGGAGACGGAGTCGACATGTGGAGACGAAGTCGGCATGCGGATTGGAGTCGGCATGTGAATTTGAGTTAGTATGCGGAGACGAAGTTAGCTTGGAGAGGAACTCGTCTGGTTGGGACGACTTCATCTAGCCAGGATGACTTCAATCTCAACTGAGTTGACTTCATCTGGACTCCAATTTGACCTGCAAAATGAGATTACTCTTTTTGTTAGCTAAAATTCGTAAATTAGCATAGATTTGTATATTCCTTGTTTTTACCTTGGAAATCTGAATCTTAGCTAATACGTGATTCTTAACTTTACAGTCTATTTTACCCATCTTAAAACCTTATAGAGTGTCTAAAATATGAATTATCAGACCCTCATACTTACACTTTTGCACTCCTGGGCAAAATCAAGAAGAGATCATCAAGGAAAAATTTTGAAAAACAACTAATTGCGAGAGGAGGATGGATTTTTTTTAAATGAAACCGTTAAGTGGATAAACAAACTAAGTATGCATTCACCCCAGACTCAAGACATCCAAACAATCTATGTAAGTACATTCTCAACATCTAAAGTGAACAAGCAAGCCTTAAAATTTTAAAGAGCAAATTGTAAATGATAGATCTCTCACAAGGTATATTCTCTCATTCTCTCAAGTGTTTAGGATTGTATTTACACTCAAGTACCCTATGTTACTAGTACTACCAAGTTTTGACTAGCCTCTAAATTTTTACACTTGAACACACGTGCACTAGTGATCAATAGGACTTTTGTCAGGGTTGTAATGTGGTTAGGGTTAAGATAGGATATAAGGAAGTAGAGTGAGCTTTAATCACCAAAGGGGAGAGTAGAGCAATGGGGAATAAGCCTTATAAGTATGGAGACTAACTTCAAGATACTACAAGTCTTTTATTTTAATATACTTCCAATGATCTTTGTCCTTTATATTTTTCTTCCTTACTTTTGTATTTTTCTTTTGGACTTTTGTAGCCTTGTATTGCATTTTTCTTACAACCTTTTTGCTTTTGCCGCCTCTTTCTTTTTCATCCACCATTTTCTTTTTATACCATTTTTCTTTTCTTCTTTCAACAACCCTTTTTCTCCACATACATGAGCATTACTTGGTACCATTACTTTGGAGTACCCTTCACTCGCAACACCTTGGAGTAACAAGGTTGAGGTGGATCATGGTTTTTCGGCTTTCGGGCTTGTAATGAGCTACCATATATAAAAAAATGGTTTTATAGGCTCAAAGAGGGTAAACAAGGGATTCATTGCAAGGTAGGTTTTATTTGGTTAGTAGCTTTATAAGAAAGAAGGCCTAGATCATATCATTACTGCATGTGAGACAAGAAGTATAAAAGAGAGTCAAGGCAAAACCTAGAGTAATCTATCAACATAGATGCAAAATCACACAAGAAAGAAGAGAACGACAAGATGGAAGCCATTATTATATACAAGGCTCAAATTCTCGCATGGTTTAATTGCTCTATCACTATTGGTTTCAACTTTTAATTTTTCTCAGTCACTTGTTGTCTAAGGATGCAAAAATTTCCTTTCATGTTAAGTTGAAAAATCTCTTATCCAAGATTATGCATTACCTCTTCATGTTTTTTTCAACCTAAGGAATTTCATTTAAAAATTTTCTAAAGCATTTTCTTAGTAATCAGAAAATAGAAAAACTGAAACAACTAGCAACAAAACAAAAAAACAAAAAAAAAACAAAAAGAACAGAAAAAAAAAAACACGAAAAACAGAACAACAAAAACAACACGAAATCGGAGTCGGCACGACACGAAACCGGAAATGGAAAAACAAAAAAGGAAAAATAAAAACAACACGGGACGAAGTTGGCATGGACCCGGCATAACACGGAACGGTAAAAACAACACACACGCTTGGAATCGGGAGTCGGAGTTGAGAAGCTATATGTCCCTTCCTTAGGCACTTGAAACACTTAATACTACTAGTCCTAGGGGTCATGGGAGTAGGGGTAAAAGTGACCTCTTTTCGACCATTAAGGGCTTCACTCTCCTTCTTAGGGCTTTTCTCCCTTCTAGCCCTTTCTTTCTCTTTATCCTTTCCCTTCCATCCACTAGTACCATTATAGGTATTCCTAGATGCACTCCTCCTAATTTACATCTCTACCCTGATAACTTAATGGACTAACTCGCCTAGGGTCCTATAGTGTTGTAACTCTATAACATCTTGGATTTCCTTATTTAGGCCATGAAGAAACCAAGCCAAAGTGGTTTCTTTACTTTTCCTAATTTGAGCTCTCATCAAATCTATCTCCATTTCTTTGTGGTACTCTTGCACACTCTTAGATCCTTGGTATAACCTTTACAATTATTATGTAAGTCCTTAGTGTAAGATGGTGGGACAAACCTATTCCTCATCAATCTCTTCAAGGCTATCCAATCCTTACAAAGATCTTTCTCACCCCTCCTTATGTCCTTCAACACTTGCGTTCATCATACTAAGGCATAGTCACCAAACTCAGGGTGACAAGCCTCACTACCCTTCAGCCATAGAGGTTAAAGCATCTTAGTATTTGCTCCACCTTGAGCTCCCAATCCACATACACTTTCGATTTGAAATTCGCCTAAAATTAAGGGATTTTGCACTTAGACATCTCTAATTCTTCCTCCCTTGATTCCTCATCTTTTCTCCCATGTATTTCCCTTCTCTCTTTCCTCTTATTCCTTTCCACCCTTCCATGTCTCTCATGTCTCTCTCCCAACAAGGATCGTGAGCTCCTACTACCTTCTTCACTATAATTTTCTCCCTCAAAGCTTCCCTCACTCTCATGCATAAACACCACTTTAGGCCTTTCCTCCTATTCCTTACATAAGGCCTCTACTTTGGCATTGACACTTTATATGTCTCTTTGCACCATGTCTAATCCTTTTCCAACCTTGTCCAACTTCTCCCTAAGCTATCTAATATAGCTCATTATAAACTTTGATTTAGGGGACAAGTTTCCCCAATCAACACCAGGTCCTTCCATCCTCCTTTACACATTTTTCTCTCCCCAAAAATACTTCCTAACCTCCTAGTACTACTACAATATTTAAAGCGGAGAAAACGCCAAGGAAACAACACTAGCTCACTTCACTTTATAAGTGTTTCACTCCTCACTTTTATGGCTTTTTCACTAGTATGCTCTCATTTTACCTCTCAACTCTAACTCTAAGCTTGAATAATAAATCTCTATCTTAAATCAAACAAGCCAACTGCAAGTGAAAGCTAACCAAATCTCCACAAACTCTCAAGAGAAATAAAGGAAAGAAAACTCAAGGACAAAACTATAGAAGCCAAAAATTGACAAGCAAGAAAAGCTCAAGAAAGGAAGCTAAACTCAAGGAATTTAATAAAGACATAAAGGAAGACTCAACATGGCTAAAAACAAACATTAATTGCAGGGGAATTAATTTCAAACATAAACGTATGAGGCGTTTAACAACGCTCTACAATTAATGCACCAAAACTAGTTTAATAGTTTCCTAGAATTCATGTGCAACTAGTGTTGCCATTGGACCTCCAAATAATATTTTCTTCCATACTTTTTCTTTTGTTTTTGTATGGCTATTCTCTATTTTTACTGCACTATTTCAGCCACTTAAATACTCTTTTTCTTTTTCACTAGTACTCTTTTTCACAATTTTTTTGGTCCACAAATTTTTTGGCAACTTCTACATTATTTCTAACACAATTTCTCAAGTAAAATAATCAAACAAATGGTGCAATTTTTATAGAATAACATGTTCATTCCCTACAAAAGAATATTAAAAGAATAAATAAAAAATATCACATCTTTAGAAGTTATTCTAAATGTTAGAAATGAGTTATCTAACTGCAAAAAGAGGAACTAACATGACCCTAAGTCAAGAGAAAAGTCAATAATTGCCTAATTTTTTATATGTTTAATTATCTATAAATTGTAATTATTAAACATCTATGCATTAAATGCCAAAGATGAACTTTTACAAAGTTGCAGCAGAGGCTTTGTTTTCTTTTAAGGATAGAGAAAAAGGTGCAACAAAAAGCTATTTTTCTCTTTCCTTAAACATGTTTCCTTTTACTGATATGCAAAAGATCATTTTGCTTATTCCTTAGAATATAGAAGCTTGATCAGAACACTTTTTTTTATCAAGGTTGACTTGTTTCCTTAGAGCTTGATAAGAAAAGTCTTTCCTTTCTAATTAACGAAGCACAACAAAGCATAACATATAGATAGATATGAACATTTAAAAATTTCTTAAACAAGTGTTTTGCTATAGATATGATATATTGAATATGGATAAGATAAAAATCAAGTTAGAAGATATACTAAGAACATAAAACAATATGTACTATATAAGGAGGGATAACTTAGCCAGCTTTAGAATAGGTCCTTTATGGACGGTAAGTTCTTTTGGACGCTAATAGTTAACTTTTCAAAGACAAGTTTTAGTTCTTTTTGATACAATCTCTTTAACATAAAGGTTGTAATGACTTGTTGTACTCTTGAAATATTAAGTACTCAAAAAACTATTAGTCATTACTCTTTAATCATAATGTTTGTTATCATAAAAAATATATGCGACTTTTGGATACATAAAAAAATGCTCCAACATACGATTATAATGACCTCAAATGATGTGTTGTGGAAGCAAATGTCATGGCTATTGAGAAGTACACTTGTGTTCACTCTGCCAAGGAAGATGGTGTATATAGGTCACTTTAGCATAAGGTTTATGACAACCATAGTAGGCCCATGCTTGGCCTAGTGGGTTAATCCCATCCAGTAGAGGGTGTGGTACCGAGGAGAGGTAATCTTAAAATACATACTCGCCAATATTCCTTGGTTTACCTTTTCATTCTTTACCTACCTAACACTTTGGTTATCAATAGTAGCCATGTGGGGCCAACTTACTAGGATGTCACATTTAGATCTTATAGGAAACCATTATTGCAACCCCAACGCTCACAACCTATGTTCTTGTCACTTCAAGACTGGACCTACAGACATTGGGGGTGATGCAGAAGCCTCGTTGTCTACATTGTTGTTGTATTAGTGATCCATTTATTGTTTTGATGTTTCTATTATAGGGATTAACTCAAGGGTATTTTTTTATCCCTATATCCTTGGTGTACTCCCCTTTTTATGTTTGGACATAGGTATAACCCTTACCTTCATTTTTTTTTTTATGTTTATGTTGTAAGCCATGATCTTTACCATTGTAACCAAAATAATTGTAAGTATATATATATATATATATATATATATATATATATATATATATTTTTTTTTTTTTTTTTTTTTTTATTTATGCATGTTGATGCATTGGATGTTTTACTTTACGTTTTATGCTCTTGTGGATGCACTTCATGAAAAGAGGGAAAATTTTATTTATTATTTTTAGAATTAAATTAATTAAGATTTTCATTAAAATTAACCTTATGTACTTAGTATAGATGTAATTATTTATAGGTTGTGGTGGCATGTGAATCGTGAATCGTCACACGTTTAGTCTCGTGTAGTACTTGTCTTTCCACCTTTCTCTGTATTACATTCACCCTACCATTTCTTGGTTTGATCTCTCTACTTTAGTTTTAGTTATTATAAAATATTTTTTTAATAGTTCCTAGAATTATATTCTTTTTTATCTTGGTCCTTAATTTGATAATGTTGTTGTGTAAATGTAATCCTACCTAACATGCTGATATAACTTTCTAATGGTTACGGGAGCACTTAATATAAGCAAAATAACGTCAGGGAACAAAACAAAAATATATAATTTTATATAAACTATTTACAAAATTATAAAGATAAAAAAAACATGTATTTATAAGATCAAATGTTAATTAAGCCTATATTAAATTATTCTCTAAAAATATAATTATCAATCAATTTAATTTTTAAAATTATAAAAATGTTACTAACTTCTAATATTAACAAATGTATACATTTTTCTTAAAAAAATAGTGCAGATCAATTATTTTTATCTTTATTTTAATAAAATTTTAGATATACAACTATGTTAAATATTTTAAAAAAATATTTATTATTAGGGGTGAAAATAGATTAGAAGAAAAAAAACTTTTGTTTAAATAAACTTGCCTTGTTTAAAATATTTAAGGATTAAGTATGTTCTATTACTTGTTATAGGTTTATTTATAGCTTTAGCCAATTTGAAATCTTGATTTCACTTGTTATCACACTTGAATGGATATTTCATATTAAAATTTTTATATAGATCAAACTTCTCTCTATGGACTAAAAAGCTAATAGGTAAATGAAAAAAAACACGGTAAAATAAACTATAATGTATAAAAATTAAAATCATTACTACTTACAACCTGAGACAAATGTAGAAATAAGCAAACTCAATTTTATAAGAGTGAAGTATAACATAATGATATAAGTTTATTTTTAATATTTAATTTAATTTTCATGATAACTTATTTAAAACTTATTTTGTAATATGACATCTAAACATGGTATAAATTTTTCCATCGACAAGATTATAAGTTTGATTAATTATATAGGTTAACAAGAAAAAAAAAGTAAATAAATACTTAATAATACATTATAACAAATTTAATATAATAATAATAACAAAAAATATTATTTATATTTATTTAAATAGACTAGTCTATTAGAATTAAAAATTTTTGAATGCCTAAAACCTATAACTTTTATTTAAATAAGCTTTTACAAAATATTAGGCTAGATTTATTTATTGAAAAGTATGACTTAACTTGAACCTAATATAGATTAAGACATATCTAATTATTGTTTAATTTATCTATTTCCATCCTTATTTATCGTCTATAATAATCATATTCAACTTTATGTAAATATGTTTTTTGTAAAATAATAGATGCGACCTTGTAATAAAAGAGTAAATAACTGTCATTTGACGACATTAACCGCTAAAGCTAAAATTACCACTGTTTAATAATTTTAAAATTAAAAAATGTTTTTATAATTTTAGAGGTGTATTTAATTAATATTTTAAAATTCTTTTTGAATAAAAAGAGTATTGTAGTATTCAATCAAAGCTATCAAAATTTTTTGAAAAGAATGTGAAATTTTGGTAGTATTCATTTGAAAATTTTTACAACTTCAAAAAAGTTGTGTAATATTCAAAAATATACAAATTTTGATAAATTATTTTGTAGGATGAATTTTAATAAATTTTTTCTTATAACTTTTTAGTAGTAAATTACTCATCCAATCATTCTACCTAAACTCTTAAAACTTTTTTTAACTCTTCATTTTCTTCTTTTTCTACCATTGTTAGACTTTTCTTCTTTCATAAAACATAATTCTTTATTTTTTTTTTCGTTTAAGGCAGTACAAAATGTTGCTATACACGGCTTCTTTGTGATCGGGTAAAAGACATTTATATTCTTTTATTATCTTTAATTAACTTGTTTGAACCAATTGATTATATGCATCATCAAAAAGATAATGTACAAAAAATATAAAGATTTTTGGATACTTAACATTTTTTTGTACTCGGTCAAAATGCATAAAGATAATCTTATACTTTATAGTGGTGTATTTTGAATTAAAAACATGTATCATGTTGCATTTTTATAACACAATTACATTGATGTGAATAATCATTTTCATGTCCTTTTCTTTTTTTTTTCTTTTTCTTGTACCATTTTCATGCCTCTTAAATATATTGTTATGAAGAAATTAAAAAAATAAATATAAAAATTCCATTTAAAAGTGGTTATTTTAAAATATTTACAAATATATTATTTGATTATTAGTATGATAAGTATTCTTTTGAAATTAATTTTCTTGATTGATGATAACTATTCTTACATATGTTGTGTTTAGAATTGTCATCAAATTTGGTTTAACTTGATGATGTGGTAAGCCTAAGTTGGATTAGACTCACAAAATAGAACTCTATAAGAAACATGCCAAATTGGCTCAACTGAATGGACACACAAGGTGTGAATTTGTAGGCTTGAACTCTATCAAACCTATTTTGGCGAGATATTTTTTTTTCTTTTAAAATTTATATAAATTTAAGAAAAAAAATAGGTTAATTTAGCCCGACCCAACTAATTAGACTGAATTATGTAACCCATAAAGATTTTGGATCGACCCGAGCTAACCCATTTTTACGCTTTGGTCCATCGGACCTAATTAATCTAATCAATATGCTTTATTTTGACACATTTTAGTTATGTTGTATTAGTAATTTAAATGAGGATTCACAATAAAGAAATAATAAAAAAATATAAAGAGGTTAAATAACTTATTTGGATAAACTTTTCTATATGTCTTGTGAAGAAAATATAAAAGAAAGATCAAATAAATTTATCCGTAACATAAGTTAAACATTTATTTATAGAGAAACTAAAGTTCATATTAGTTTATACAAACTATTTTAGGAATAAATTTATTTTTTTATTTTTTTTATTTTCTCTTTTTATAAATTCTTTTCAAAAAATTTATTCAAACATACTCATAAATGATTTGAGAGTTTATAAATAATCTATAAAATTTTTTTAAATATTATAAATTCATAAATTCTTTCAAAATTTTCTAAATTCTTATTATATAAATTCATCAAATTTCAAATTATAAGTCTTGATTATAAATTTTTATAATCATTTCCTTCTTACACAATCTTTTAAAATTTAAGAAATCTTTTTACATTAAAACTGAGTTTTAAATTTTAACCCAAAACACCCTCCTCGGTCAAATTAATGAAAACTGAAAATCCAGGAAAGAAACTTATTTAATGTTATTATTAGAAGAGAAAGCATGGGCTTAGGTAGCTGAATATATGAGTGAAAAGCAAGGAAGATCTTGAACCTCTCCTGGACGATAAGAGAAATCCAAAATCCTCTCATCACACCCAATCGTTCCCCCTTTGTACTTTACGTCCTCATCTTTCATCCCTCTCTCTTCACCAAATAATATAAAACCTCCCTCATTCCCACTCCTTAACGATTTGGAGCACTCACACTCAAACACACTCTCTCTCTGCAATGGCCTCAGCGGCAGCCCCTACCACTTTCTCTCTCCTCCACTCCGCCACCCCCGCTTCCTCTTCCTCGCGCGTGCAGCTCTCGTCCTCCCTCCGCGTCCGCCCGCTCACTCGGCGCCTGGGGTTCGCGGCGGCGGACCCACTCCTGGCGGCGCACGTTGCGGCGCGGGTGACGGCGGTGAGGGGAGGGAAGGGCGCGAGGGGGGTGGTGTCGATGGCGAAGAAAAGCGTCGGGGATTTGAGCGCGTCGGACTTGAAAGGGAAAAAGGTCTTCGTGAGAGCTGACCTCAACGTCCCATTGGACGACAACCAGAACATCACCGATGACACCAGAATCCGCGCCGCCATTCCCACCATCAAACACCTCATACAAAATGGCGCTAAAGTCATTCTCTCTACCCACTTGGTATGTCTTCACTCTTTCCTACATTCACCTCCTTGTGTCTAAAATTGCCCTTACAATGTATTAGCTTCTCGAAAGTTCTATACAAATTGGTGCGTCACGAAATTAACTTGTTAGTGAATTGATAACTTCACCTTCATTTATCTAAAATTTGGCGGATTAGACAAAACTTAGATGCAGTAGGTTTTTACGCCGTTATCCGATCAGAATTAGAGTTTCAATAGTCTGGTTAATAAAGATTTGCATTAAAGGTTGGGAGAGACTATTGAGCTGAAATTTCAATTCTGGCCGGATAATAGTACCAGCTGTATCTAAGTTTTGTGCTTTTTAGAGAAGTGTTAGAAAAACATTTTCTAACACACTTCTACTACACTCTTTACTATGACTAAAATTTATTGAAAAATACAAAACCATGAACTCGGCTGGTTAAATAAGTGGAACTCATCAAATCTTGTGATTTCCAACTTCAAAAGAGTGTGTTGTTAGAATTTGTTTTTAGTTTATCGTTATTTATAATGGTACATTTGGCTTTACCTAGTTTATAGTTGTGAAGTTGTTTTATTTATTTATTTACTTTGCTTAGATTAATGTTTTGGGTTGGGTTCAGTTCTCGGATGTGTATGTGAGTTTTGTGTTTCAAAGAGGAAATCTTTTTTTTTTTGGTCCTGTTATTATTATGTTTTCAGTTTTTGTTTCTGCTCAGTTGTCTGTGCCTATGAAAAGTGGTTTGAAGGACCAATGAGGGGTGACAAGGGTGTTGCTGTTTGTGTAACAATCTACTTTCTTATTTTAGTTGTGAGATTTGTAGTCAAAAGATATGATTGGATGGTTGAAACGATTCAGTTTTGTTATAGTTTTGGCAATGTAGATGATAGGCTCTCTTGATGTGAGTGTAATTTTTCGTTGTGAAAGCAGAGTAGATTTGTGTTAGCACTATGGTTTAAATTTGTGAGTTGAATTGTTGCAATTTTTTATGTAATTTCCAGGGGCGACCAAAGGGTGTCACTCCCAAATACAGCTTGGCACCTCTTGTACCCCGACTTTCTGAACTCATTGGCATCCAGGTATGTTTATGTGTTGATCATTGAGGAATATGTTGGAAGAGAGATATTTTATGTGTTGTGACTTTTGGTGTTTAATTACAATATTCTTCTCTTTTTATGTTTGGATATGGATAATTCACAGGTTGTCAAAGCTGATGACAGTATTGGTCCAGAGGTAGAAAAATTGGTGGCTTCTCTTCCAGATGGAGGTGTTCTTCTTCTAGAAAATGTGAGGTTTTACAAAGAAGAAGAAAAGAATGATCCTGAGCATGCAAAGAAGCTTGCCTCTCTGGCAGATCTGTATGTAAATGATGCATTTGGTACTGCTCACAGGGCACATGCATCAACAGAGGGGGTTACTAAATACCTGAAGCCATCTGTTGCTGGTTTTCTTTTGCAAAAGGTGTGTTTATCTCTTCTCTTTTACTGCATTATTATCAGTAGCTAACTCAAAAATTCTGCAAACCATCCTAATAAAGCTCCTGAACTTCAGTACTAATACTTTTTTTGTGAGTCATCTTTAAAAAGTTTGATCACTTAGTGTGAAATAAACCTTCATGTCAAATATCAATTATTCTTCAAGGAGTTTTTCATTTTCTTAAGAAAATTATATATATATTTGATCAATATCATAATAACTATTTTTCACATGTATCTTTCATGTTTTAGGAACTTGATTACCTTGTCGGGGCAGTATCAAGCCCAAAAAGGCCATTTGCTGCCATTGTTGGTGGTTCCAAGGTCTCATCTAAAATTGGAGTGATTGAGTCACTTTTAGAAAAAGTTGACATCCTTCTTCTTGGTGGAGGGATGATCTTCACATTTTACAAGGCACAAGGTCTTTCAGTGGGTTCATCCCTTGTAGAGGAAGATAAGTTGGATCTTGCTACATCACTACTTGCAAAAGCCAAGGCAAAGGGTGTGTCTCTCTTGTTACCAAGTGATGTGGTGATTGCTGACAAATTTGCTCCTGATGCAAACAGCAAGGTTTGTTTTCTAATTTCTAAGCTCCTTTAGACAAGATATTGGTCAGAATATGGTTGGTTGAACCATTTGAAATATTAATGATATAGCAGACAATTATTTGTTATGAGTCTCTATTCATTTTGAAACATTTGCAGCTAGAACTTAAATTTTGCATTAACCCTTTCAGGTCGTGCCAGCATCTGCCATCCCCGATGGCTGGATGGGGTTGGATGTGGGTCCAGATTCTGTTAAATCATTCAGTGAAGCATTGGATACCACCAAAACCATCATATGGAATGGACCAATGGGAGTGTTTGAGTTTGACAAGTTTGCTGTTGGGACAGAGGTATGCAAGAACACCCACATATGGGGTTCGGTTCAAATTATATGTTAAAGCATGTTTGCGGTAAATATAAACAAGGTCCACTCTAAGTGATGCATACTCTCAGAAATATGCAGTAGGAGTTGGCCTTCATAATGTGATTTGTGCATCTTGTAAACTAAATGCTTGTTCATTTATATCAATAATGTGTCGGATTAGGGATGTTTCAAATGTCATCTGCAGTTACTACAGCATATTCTATTCTGTTTGGCTAATAAATGTGTGCACTGTACATAATTTGCATTTTGTACCCTTCTTTCAGGCTATTGCAAAGAAGCTGGCTGACCTCAGTGGAAAGGGGGTGACCACAATTATTGGAGGAGGAGATTCTGTTGCAGCTGTGGAGAAAGTTGGAGTTGCTAATGTCATGAGCCACATATCTACTGGTGGTGGTGCCAGTTTGGAGTTATTGGAAGGCAAACAGCTTCCAGGAGTCCTTGCTCTTGATGAAGCCACACCAGTCCCTGTGTAAGACAATTTTCAGCTTGGGAAAATTTTCTCATCCTCAGGTGTCTGTTGTCAACCTTGTAAAAGAGCATATGTTGTAGTACCCTTCGGAGTCTGTTAGTGTAAATTTTATAATGCTTGAGTTATTTTCTTCACACATAAATTGCATGTAACTGTAAACCCAGGCTGAGAGCCATAAATTCAAATAAATCCATTAGCTGCTGCGCTTTTTGCACTTTGCTTTTATATCTGTCATACTCCTGATCCTTGAATATGAACCAAGTTTTGTTGGCATTGCATGCTTACCTCTAGTTTTACTTTGTGGAGGTGGCACGGGTTGTATCCACTGACATGAATTACAAGTTGTCAATTTAATGAATT
The DNA here is from genome assembly GCA_025330945.1 of Mucuna pruriens. Taxonomy (NCBI): domain Eukaryota; kingdom Viridiplantae; phylum Streptophyta; class Magnoliopsida; order Fabales; family Fabaceae; genus Mucuna; species Mucuna pruriens. The sequence goes on from JAENHJ010000128.1 coordinate 843,594, forward strand.
CTCGTGAATCTAGACTTTTTAGTGGAAGAGTTCAGACTAAAAAGAAGGCATTGAATGATTGAAAAAGAAGTGGATCCCATGAGCTCTAGAAAAAAAAACCGGGCTGCATAATCTTTAGCCGGCACACTAGGTGTCACAGTCTAGAACTATGTTCTCTTGTTTGATTGTTTTCTTCCAAAGATCCTAAGCCACAAAATTGAGAAGCATCTTTTTTAATATTTAGCGTCCTATCTTTTTTAAACCATGGGCCTGCTACATATTGAGATATTAACTATTGGAACTACGAAAGAGAAGCACATTTCTCACAATAAACGTCGTCCAGTAACATCTAATGACATTTTGTGGGATTTGGCACATGTAAACAAACCATGCCTTTGGAAATTCATATCTTTTTAGGATAAATTTTAATTAATTTTTGTTTTTTGTGTGGGTACATTGTTCCTTGTGCATTTACTATATGACATGCGTGGCATCATTTTCTGCAATTATTTGGAAAGTTTAGTTTTATTTCATCATCGTGGCTTCCTTACATCATCTTCAGGCGGTCCAAGCTGTAGTTCAATATTATTCTCTTTTGCACCTGCTGAGAGGACTTTCCATTTCTACGTCAGAATTGCACGCCTAAGATCTTTCATGATTGTAGGAATTGGGACAGGAATTTTAAAACCTCCGAGCTGGGTTGTGTTTAAAAATTATTGCAAATAAACAATACAATTTCAATCAGGTATGAGTCATGATCTAAAATTTAATTTAATACATTTCTTTTTTAAACACAGTGAAAATTTATGTATTATGGACCATTAGATATAGACTATGCAAAATAATAATTCTTACTCATTATTGGAAAATCAGAAAAATATTATATTTTAGAATATTTTAAAGTATCCTAGATGATTTCTTAGAATTTATTCTTCATTTATATTTTAGGACTAGTTTTCTTATTTAATTAGGCATATCATATATTATAAATAACGATATTATCTCTTATATTTATTGTAATAAATATATATAAAACAGACTCTTTTATAGTTGATATATATAGATTTCAATATCTCTTTCATCTATTTTTTTCAACATGATATCATAATGATATCATCCTTTGTGACCTATTCTATCATTATTCTGCTATCCAATTTCTAAAAAGAAAAAAAAATTCACAAATACCCTACCAACCACTATGTTGCATCGACATTGCAAGGGCACAATTATGGATGCTATCACTCTCAATTTCCGCCTAGGTATCAGTCTTCTCACTTGGGATGCCAATATGTGAAGCATATACCCAAATAGAGGAGCAACTTAACATATATGATGTGGTGCATGTTAAGTATTTTGATGAAGAATCCCTCAAATTGGATATTGTTATTAATTTTCCAAATCATGGCTCCATCTTCATTCAATTTGCGGTCTCAAAGATTGCACTTTATAGAAATATTTGATGTAAAACAACTTGAGATGCGTTATTCTACTTCGTTGACTAGAGGACAATCAACTTTTATGTTTTCTATTCTAAGTCAATTTACAAACTACTGTCATAATGGGAGAGTGAAATTGTCATTGGAGTTTCCATATGGGACTATACTAGTTACATGTGTTTTTATATATGATAGCTCATTTGATAAGAAGGTTGGTGTGGGGTCCTTAATGAATGAGACTTCTGCTCCTCCATTACTTGTTGGTAACATTTACATGAAAGAGCTTCAAGTAAAGCTGGAGAATTGTACTTCACCATTGGTTTTCAACACATTCCTTTTGGTGGATCTTCACAAGATGTATAGATTGAGCATTGACACTCATTATGATTTTTTTTCTATTATAAGTTCATATCTTTCTTTTTCTTTTATCTTCAACATTTTTTTTCTATTTTATTTTCCCTAGAAAATTCACTATACAAACCTTATATAATCTTCTTTCTCATTGGATTTTTCGATTTTGATCTCTTCTTTAACTCTCATAACAATATGAAAGCATAATTGATATGTAAAGGGAATGACTCAAGCCATCAACATTGGCGTTATATAAGGAAGAATACAGAAGGAATCAAAACAAGATTTATTGTGCACAACATCGATTTGATGAAATGTTTTAAATTCAATTTGGCTTTTGAACCATAAGTTTGCTAAGTTGCGGTTGTGCTTTCTACTTTGTTCACGTGATGCTTATGAAAATTTCTTTTTAAAAACAGATTTGTATTGCAATGGTTTCTTGTAAATTTCTTTTATAAAGGTTTTTTTATATGATGGTTAAGCATTAGTTTAAGCTTCTGTCATAGATGATTACACATTGAGATGTTTTGCTTTTGTTTTGAGTGGCTAAGCATTGTGTTTGGCCTTTACTCTTGATGGTTAACCTTTTTTGCTTCTGCTTTATGGTGGATAAACATTTGTTGTTGGTTTGTTTTTGTCTTTAAGTGGTGACTTCAATCCTACCGATTATTATTCCAATGGTGACTCTTTTCTCATACATGAATCATATTAGGTGTGACTTCTCTCTCATCAATGTTTATTTTGATAATGATTCTTTTTCCACTAATAATATTATTAACTTGAAACTTCCAAATGTGATCTCTCATCAACGTTTATTTCAATAGTGACTTTTTTACCACTAACAATATTATTGATTTGAAACTTCTAATTGTGATTATTAGAAAGTTAGACTTTACTTTTTTGTCAAGAAATTTGTCCTTGACTGATGGACATTCTAATTATTTTGGCTAAAGTATATTTCTACCAACTTTTCCAACATCCCTGAGTTGCCTCTCATATTTTTTTTATAGAACTCAATTTTTATGTTTTCTCTTTATTTGTAGGAAAATAAATTTTTCTTCTTGTAACAAGTTGAAAGTTTAGTAAGCTTCAACTTGAGGGGTATTGGAAAATAAGAAAAATATCTAATGATATCACTTCTATATTTTAGAATATTATCATAAATGATTTCTTATTATTTATTCTTATTTTATATTTTAGGACTAGTTTCCTTATTTAATTAGGTAAATCATATAATATAAATAAGGATATTATCTCATATATTTATTTATATTTATTGCATTAAATTTATATAAAACGAACTCTATTATGTAATTGATACACACATATTTCAATATCTCTTATATCTATTTTTTTTCTCAACATTTATACATATTGAAGACAATGATTATTGATGTAAAATTTTATAATTTTTTTCATCAAGTAAATTTCTATTTAAGGTTTGTTTGTAGTGATTTTTAGTTGTAAGTTTCAAAAAATAAAACGTTTTTTATTTTTAAAATTTAGTTTTTTTTTTCTAATTTTAAGTTTCAAAATAAATTCACTTTGCAAGTTTCATTTCCTCGTTAAAATTAGTTTAAAAATGTGTTTGTATAGTGGTGACAATGATAATAATAGTAGTGATAATAGTAGTGATAATAGTAACGATGTTAGTATGGTAATAGTGATGTAGTTGGAGGTCGAGGTGAAGTAGTGGTGGTGTGGTGGTGATGAGAACATCGTAAAGAGACATTATCAAATATAATGAAATAGTTTTTATAAAACTAAAAATTAAATTCGTAAATTTTTTTATTTTAAAATGAATATAGAAGTATTTTAAAATTGAATTAAAAATTATTTCAATTTCATTTTAATAAAATATGTTTCATTTTAAAAATTATATTTAAAACAAAAAATAAATTTGTAATCATTCCGAACTAAGTAATTGTAATTTTTTCCTTAAATCACGGAATAACATATTACCGTAATACTCAAAAGCCATTCTTAAAATCTCAAAGTAATTAAGTTTTATTTCATAGTAATTCTTGCATGGGGATTGTTCATTCAAATCTTCCTTGGACTAACTCCTCTCCATCTATAGTGTGATCCTGATCAAATGTTTAACAGTGTATTTAGATTTGCATTTGAACTCTACAATTGTCGATTCTACCGCGAAAATTAACCATAAATTACAGTCGATAAGATATAATACACGTCCAAACGCGCACTAATTTACAATTGACCCTAATATGCCAGTGGGGTGAATGTATATCTGTGAATGGTTGAATGTGCAAGGACATGTGTGTGCATAGCTGCATGTGAGTGTGTTATGGAATGTACTTGTTTTTTATTCCTTTTCATGCTATTGTGTAGGTTTCAAACCATTCATGGGTGTGCCATGATCGTTAGAACATGAATCCTTCTATAGGTGATATACTTATGGACACTGAATGTAAGGTTCACAAAGGATAATATGAATAGTTGCCCACAAATTCAAGGATTTTGATATTTTCAAGTGTCGAGATGCTTAGAGTTTTCTTTGTTAGAGTGACAATTCTAAGGTTTAACGTGCATTATCTAATGACGTGTTCTCAGGTGGATCAGGTTCTCATACGGTCCATTGTGAATATTATTTTTACTGCTTATAATAAGTGAAGCAAGTACTTACTTTCTTTTTAAAATGTGAATTGATACTATTGTTCTTCTCAAAAATATTGTCATTTGTGACTTTTTGGCACTCTTCCATCAACCACATGGTCATGCCTCATTGCTCACATCCCCAACATCAACCTTGTCAACTATTACATCATCTTCTTCGAAAAAACATGGTCTGCCTAAATTCTTGTTAGCTCCACAAAAACCACCCACCCCTTTGCAAAAAGGTTGAATCTTGGGTTGTTTCCATTCGCAGGCAAACGCGTAAGACTTCATATTCAAATCGTACTTCAAGAGCATGTACCATCATTTTTTCAAAATTAATTTATTTATGTATAATTTTAAATAAATCATATATTAAGTTATTGATTATATTTTAATTTAAATAATATATAAAAATTAATAAACAATGTGAATCATACAAATAAAAATTAAGAACTAAATTGTATTTTTAATAAATTTTGTAATTTTAATTTTATTATTTAATTATTATTATAATTTAAATTAGTTATTATAGTGACTAATTTATATTTTTAATATTTATAAAATTAAAGTGTAAAAATATATTCTTAAATCTCATATATACAACTTCATCCCTAATCCTAATTTTGTCTCAATAGAATGGGGGAAATTAAATTTGAACCCTCGTTAAAAATAAGTTTTTTACATCAAAATTGAGTCAAGATCAATTGAATATTCACAAATTTACATTTAATTTTTATGCCTAATCTAAACCTAATTTAATATCTTGGATAATTTTTTTATCCTAAAGTTCAATTAGATTCGTTTATAATAAAATTAAATCCTAATAAGAGAATCAAATCCTATTTATTTATGTACCCAAAAAAAGTTAATGTACCAAAAAAATCCTTTATTTTTCTTAAGCAATAGAATCTCACAGAAAATTAAATTATGTATAGGTAACATTTCTATTTTATTCCTTAGTAAAGTTTTATTATATAATTCTAAAAATAAGGATGTTTCACTTATAATATATTACTTTGCAAACCACTTTATAAACTTATTTGATCGCAATAGAAAATTTTGGTAAATAAACTTATCCCACTAGCTTGCAGCATATTATATATATTACTTCAAGTAATGTTTAAACTTACAATAAAGTTGCTTAATTATATTATACGAGTGGTTTAATAATAAAATAATATTTTGATATGTAATAATAAATTTAAATTATTTCTAATTATATTATATGAGTGATTCAATGATATAATATATTTTGATATGTTACATGGATTTGTACTTTTGGATTATTTATCCAATTTTTATGAGTTACTTAATATTTGTACATGTAGATATAACAGAGGATACATGAAATATTGAAAGAAGAAAAAATATTTGTAATTTAGTTGTTTAATATTGAAGTGACATATTAAATTCATTTAAAGAGATAATGTGATTGTTTATTATATTATTATTTTTTCACAAATTAATATCACATTATTTTTTAATTATTATATTATTTACATTATTTATTTTAAAATTTTAACAAAATATTAACCTTTAAAGAAAAAATATAAGAGTGTTAAAAATTATAAAATTAAAAATAATTAAAAACTTAAAATTATAATTCCCTAAAAATACATTTTTATTATAAAATAAAAAGATTGATATCCTCGTATCATACGCAGGTCCCTATAGCTAAAATTTCCTCCTCTTGAAACCGACCGAAATGTTATTAAGGACCTTTGCGTCATGAAGCATGGAATATGAGTCCTACACCAAATTGCGTATAATTAAAGCACCTAATCACTATCACTATATTTTCTTTTTTCTTTTTATTAACTTCAAACTCGTACAAGAATAAAAGAAAGATGCTGAGTGGAATATCCCTTTCTGAATTTCCCCTATCCCTCCCTGTCGGTTCTTTTCATTTAATCTTTTTCTTAATTAGAGGTCTCTATACATTTTAAGTCCATATTTGATAATTTATTTCTAAGAATTTTTTTTATTAACTTTTTTAGAAAAATTAAAAAATAAATGAATACTTTTTAAATTTAAGCTGAACTAAATATGTTATAAGATTAATTTTTCAATCAAATAATAATTTGGTAAAATCCTGTCTAGAGTAATAATTTTAGGATAAATTTCTAACATGGCAACTAAATTTTACCTAAAATTAAAGTTCATTTTCACTGTGGGTAAATCACTCCTAGTTTTTATGAAAATTTCGTTTGTGTATGTTGCATGTTGTTTACTCTTGTTTTCTTGGTGATTCACCAAATGTTTTAGCATATAAGTATTCTTTGGATTTTGTTTTTTGTTTTTTCAAAATATAACAAATTTGCGACATGGAATATTTTCATTGACTTTCAATTTCGAATGACTGCTAAATGAATATTTTGATTCGGAGTTTAATAGTTGATACTTAATAGATTGTTTATCGAACAATTTACTCGATTTATTTTTAGATGTTTATTGAGTCACAATACTATATTTTTACAATAATATGTTTTTTTGTATATTGTATGAATATTTTTTAAAAATATAATATAATATTACATGTCTTTATTATTGAAAATAAATATTTTATTTTATAAAATATAAATAAATTGAAGAAATATTTTTTAATTGATAAAGTTATAAAAATAAATTATTTAAATCAAAATGTATCAATGTTATATTTATTAATCTAATACAATATATTAAATTTTAAATTTAAATTAAAATTAACTTAATTGTGTAAAAAATTTGTGGATGTATTCTAATTAAATTTAAAGAGTAATACTAGAAAAATAAAATATTGAATAAAAACACCTTAATGAAATTAAAAAAAACTATAATAATATTCTTACTTAAGAGTGAATGTTTGAATTTATAATATAAAAATGAGTAAATAAATTTACATCTATTTTTTTATTATTTCAATTACAAGAAAAGACAATAAAACCAAACTCAGCGGCAACAACGTTCCCATACCCAATTTTACGTCTATTCTCTTACATTAAATTCAATTTCCTTCCTAAACTCATCTAAATAAAATAATAGTGCATTGATTTTATATTTTAAATGTAATTTTTTACATATCGAATAATTTTATGAAACTAATAGTGATAGCTTCTGCCTCTTAAATGCAATTTTTTATTTCTCAATAGATTTAAAAATATGCTATAAAAGATATCAATCAAAATCCAACGTTTTCATTTTAGTCAAAAGAAGAGAATCAAATGTCTTGTTAGAAAAGAAAAGGTCAATTACAACAAACAACAATGATAAAATGAATGCAATAGTAAAAGCATGAAATTAGGATATGTGAAGGTACACTTTTTTCTTCTTTTGAACGTAGAATATGATGGTTTGTAGAGAAATTGCTAAAATAATTTTTAATTGTTTTATAACATATTTTTGTCTAATAATTAACTGCAGATCATTTGACCTGTATTTTATCTTAATTAATAATTTTAAGTTTATTTTTTAATATAAAATTGATTTAAATACACGTAATCTAAAGAAATATATATTTTATGGTAACTTTAATTATTAAAATTTCAACTAATGATTTTTAAAGTGCACTCCTAATTGGGAGTGTCAAATTCATTAAACAATGAACCCTTGCTCTCACCACTATATATATTAATATGCTTCAGTACTAACACAAATTGTTCTTTCTTCTCTCAAAAACAATTTTAACACATATATTGTGTCTTTTTGATTCAACCCTTGCACAAGTTTAGTAAATAATTTTTTTTAATTTTTATTTTGAAAAATAGTTATTTTTATTTTTCAGTGTGGTAAAATAACCGCAAAAAGTGGCCAAACATTGGGCTAAAATATTACCATGTTCGCCTAGAACATTAGTTCTACCTCTGGCCCACAGATTCTAGTTCCACTGCGCCCACCGTGCCACCCAGAGAAAAGGTTCCCCAAACAGGGCAAAGAAACCTACAACCCCTCACACGTGCCGCACGCACGAGTACCACCCACCCCTTCTCTATAAATCTTCTAGAACGTTCCTGCACTCTCCTTGTCCGAACCTGATCTCTTCCACACACACACACTACACCGAGATTTCCACCCAACCCGTTGTGTTGTGAGTTTCGCCCCCGAAATCTGAATCTTTTCGGCGTTTCCTTTCTGGGTCCTGATCCCTCTCTTGTTTTGGATTCGGGTTTGTGCAGATTTGCGAAGAATGGCGACGAAGAAAACCGTGGAAACATTGAACGTGGGTGATTTGAAGGGGAAGAGGGTATTTGTGAGAGTTGATCTGAACGTGCCTTTGGATGACAACCTTAACATCACCGATGACACTAGAATCCGTGCCGCGGCTCGTACAATCAAGTATTTGATTCAAAATGGTGCCAAAGTCATTCTTGCTAGCCATTTGGTAAGTTATTTCTAACCACTTTCATGTTTTTAAGGTGTTTGTGTGCGTGTTTTGTTTTAGTCTAGGAATGATTTCGAATCTGGGTTTGTGATTTGGTTGGATTTGATGTTGTGTTACTATTGTTGGTTTCTATCTCTTTGTGTCTGTGTGTGTTTTATTAATAGTAACTTGGAAAACAATGTGTTGCACTGTCTAACTTTTAAAAATTTTCCAGGATTTGAATCTGAAAGAAAAAAGGAAGATTAATGGAGTTAAACAAATAGTGACAGCTCTTACTATGATTTTTTTTTTTTTTGTGAAAACTTACATGAGAGGTTCTCTTTTTTTACACTAATAAAAATAAGTTATTTTTATGGTTTGAGTTTGATTTCCGTTGATCCCAGTTGGGGTGACATTTCTTTCTATTGAAATTGGTTTTGCAGTGATTTAACTCAGTTTGTTTTTCATGAGATCTGTAAAACATATCAATCTGAATGAACGTTTTCTAACTAATATAGTTGCGGGGTTATGTATTAGTTAAAGAGTTATTGGATCATGGGAATCAGAGAAGTTTGATGCGAGTGGTAGTGACTTGAAAAGTGATTTTGTTTTGACTATGCTGTTTTCAGGGACGTCCAAAAGGTGTAACACCTAAATACAGTTTGAAGCCTATTGTACCAAATCTGTCTCGACATGTAGGAGTTGAGGTTTGTCTTTTAAACTGCTCTATTTAGTTTTGCTTCCTTGCACTCTCTCTTTGTTTGCTGGATTAACTGTTTATTCATCACGTCATTTTCTCTTGATTCTAGGTTAAGATAGCAAATGACTGTATTGGGGAGGAAGTCGAGAAGTTGGTTGCACAACTTCCAGAAGGTGGTGTTTTACTTCTAGAGAATGTTAGGTTCTACAAGGAGGAAGAGAAGAATGATCCTGAGTTTGCAAAGAAGCTTGCTTCTCTTGCTGATATCTATGTGAATGATGCATTTGGCACTGCCCACAGAGCTCATGCTTCTACAGTGGGAGTGGCCCAATACTTGAAGCCCGCTGTTGCAGGATACCTTATGGAAATGGTTTGTAGGAATTAATTGTTAGCACCATTATATATGTTGGGTAATTTGTGTAATTTTATGAAGTTGATTGATCTGTTGTTTGTTTAATTGTTTCAGGAGCTTGAATTTCTAGTTAAAGTTGTGTCAAACCCCACCAGACCATTTGCCGCCATTGTGGGTGGATCGAAGGTGTCTTCCAAGATTGGAGTTATTGAATCCTTGTTGGAGAAAGTTAATGTTCTCCTCCTTGGCGGAGGAATGATATTTACCTTCTACAAGGCTCAGGGTTATTCAGTTGGGACATCTCTTGTGGAGGAAGACAGACTAGACCTTGCAACTACACTTATTGAAAAGGCTAAGGCTAAAGGAGTTTCTCTGTTGCTTCCAACTGATGTGGTCATAGCAGACAAGTTTGCTGCTGATGCCAACAGCAAGGTACTTCTTTTCGTGAGAGTTGGGTTTAGTGTAATGCTCCCATTTTCGTGGGAAGAGTTGTATTTTGAAACTAATGCTCAACTCTAGGCCAGGGAAAACGTGTGAAACCCCTAATTTAGAGTGTGTTTGTTTTACTCATTTCCCACTAATGCACTTTCAAAGCTAATCCATGTCTCTATGGTCATTGATACTTAACTGAACTGAATGAGAATTCAAAGAAGTTCTATTATTATGTCATGACACTTTCAATAGCTTCATGATCATGTACTTGATCAATAACAGTGCTTCAAATATTGAGACATACTTGCTTTGTTTATATGTTCTGTCAGATTGTGCCAGCATCAAGCATCCCCGACGGATGGATGGGATTGGATATTGGACCTGATTCCATCAAAACATTTAGTGAAGCATTGGATCAGACTAAGACCGTCCTTTGGAATGGACCAATGGGTGTTTTTGAGTTTGATAAGTTTGCCCAGGGAACAGAGGTATAAATGATAAAAAAATAATAAATAATCCACTATTTTTGAAATATATTGCAAGACTGTTTAGCTGTAAAGTTTTGTCAATCCATTTATTTGTTTTGTTAATTTGGATCCTTCTTCATAGGCCTGGCTATTGACTTAAGTATTCAGAATTGGGGCGGTGATTACCGTATTGAACCTTGAATTTTTTTATTTTTTATAGTTACACTAATTGTTTGGTTTTCAGTTTATAATAGAAAGTCAGTCATTTTCCTTTTAATTTGTGTGGGACAAATACGAGTTATAGTGCGCACAAGTCTTTCATAATCTATAATGAGAAGATTAACCTTTTACCTTACACTTGTTCAATGTGGGACTAGTATAGGATGAGAAATTTTATATATTCTCTTTTATTTATTCCATATATGGCTATCATAGGTTAGAAAATGATATTGGTATTAGTATAATATAGGTTTAATAAATGAATAGGTCTTTGAACTATTTGAGAATTTTTAATTAGGTATTTAAACTATAAAAATTTTAATCGAGTTCTTAGTTTTTTTTACAAGTATTACATCTTAGAGTTAGTTTGCAATTTGAAATAGCTAGGAAAATAACAATGTGGCGATTTTACTAACTCTTGGACTCAATTACATACATTGTAAAAGATCAAGGATTTTACAAACCTTTTTAGTTTAAGGATCTAATTAAAAAATTTCAAATAATTCATATACCTACTGATGTATTAAACCTATAATATAATACTTTTGCTTTAGTATTTACGTGAAAAGTTTATTTATATTAGAAATATAACAATTTTCTTTGGCTTTATTTATACACTTGCATATGTATACTATATTATTATATGTTTATTTAACACATGCATATATACGAAGGGAATGTCTAGTGAGAAGTTTTGCTTATTGTCAGAAATCAAAACTATAAATAAATCTAGTGGCTCCTTAAACAAGATGTCCATATATCTTTCATTTTAATGTGTCTAATGTCATGTGATTGAAATTTGTAGTTATCATTTATCTCAATAAGCAAGAGTTTTTCACTTAATTTACTTTATATATGAAGCCCCTTTTCAGGTCTGGTAAATCCTTAAAAGCCTTTTTCTTTACTGTTTAAATGATAAGTCTGCAGAGCATTACATGCACTAATGAAAAGCTCTTTGATGCTTTAAAATCTGATACTTGCACTTTTATAATTTGATGTACTTTTATCACTAGCAACTGCTGATGACTATAATACCCTTTTGTGCACGCACAGGCTATAGCAAGGAAACTGGCAGAGCTCAGTAAAAAGGATGTAACAACCATCATTGGAGGAGGTGACTCTGTTGCTGCTGTGGAGAAGGTTGGACTTGCAAGCGAGATGTCTCACATCTCCACCGGTGGTGGTGCCAGCTTAGAGCTTCTTGAGGGGAAGCAACTCCCTGGTGTCCTTGCTCTTGATGATGCTTGAGCAAACATCACGTGGCTCGCTCATTCCTTTGTAGTTTGTGCTTTATTGTTATTATTATGGTTGGGTTTCAGCCAACGATGGATTGAGGTACAATGAAAGTTGCTGTTCCTGTAGAGGTTTAATATAGGATAGGTTTCTAAATAAGAGGGTTTTGTGTCATCCATGCAACAGCATGATCGATCTAATTGTTCTTGAACAGTGTTCATTTCCAAAGGAGTTTTACTTTGGTAGTTTTGTTCCTTCGGTTTTCTCACCGGCCAATTTTTGTGTTAATTTCCAAAGTCTTTTTTTGATGCGATCCTCAATGGTTTGGTTGAAGTTGAGTTTTGTGTCAATGATAATTCACTTGGCCATGAGTTGTTTTTGGGAGCCTAAATAAAATTACGTAAGAGATCATAGGATGAAGTGCAGCTTAGCAAATGTCACAAATAGGATAATAATTAAGCGTGGCACTTGAGTTATGGCTATGTTCCTATTTGGTTTTGCGTTGTGTTCCCATGTCCTTACCTCTATTTTGGTGAGAAAAAAAAAGTATAGTTAAGCTGGGTTTTAAGTTTCACCAAGGTAAGGGTGACTTCTAAGTTACACATTATTTATTATCAAGATTTTGAGATTTAAGTTCAAATTTTACCGACTGCAGCATCAAAATTCTCATTAGTGAAATTTGAAATTTAAGTTGGTAAGAGACCTTATGTTGGTTTCTGTCCTTACCTCAATTTTGCATCTTCAAGTATAAATTATTAAATTACACTTTGTAGCTTTGAGGTTTAAATAAATATATTATAATTATTTTTTATACTATTTTTTGTAAATTTTTAAACCTTTTACATTTTTTGTATTATTTTACATTTTTTCTGCTGTAATACAAAAAATGTTAAGTTTGTTGATGACATAATGTGTTATATCAGTGATATATCATAGCAACACTTTCATATTTCGTTAGTATAAAATGTTATTTTGGTATTTAGGATTTTTTTATATTGATTTAAAACAAAATTTATATATTTATATTTATCTTTAAATGTGATGTTTTAGTTCATGTATTTTTTTTTTATCTTGTCTTTCTTATTTTTATTTTTTTTATTGTAATAATAACGTGATACTATTGTTGATGTGATATTAATAATGTATATTTTTTTATTCTAATATGAATTTGATGATGTGACTATAATGTTATTCTTTTCTAATGTAATATTTGACGATATATGTTAGTAAATTAAATTTTTATAACAAATTTTAATGATTGACAGTAAATATAAAAGATTTAAATTTAAATTTTTTTACAGAACAAAAATGAAAAATATATTTAAATAATCCCCACTATAAACTTCAAATGCGAAATCAAACAACTTAGTAACAAATTCTTGAAATTGTTAAAAATAAAGGTCAAATAGGGAGAAAGATAAAAGCAAAACTTCCGTAACTAATTGTAACAAATTGGGCAGAATGAGATAGCATCTAATTTCATTGTGAATTAAAATCAACCATGTCAAGCTTGGTAAAGAGCTTTTGAAATGAGCACGTAATGGTTACAAATTTCAAAGTTTTGTTTAAAAGAAAGTTGAAACCGATATAAAATGTTAAAAAAAAAACTATTTTTGTTTAATATAAAGATGATTTATAATGATGAAGACATATCATTTGTTGTATTAGACGATTCCAATAACTATTTAATAAGATGCATTGTCTTTGAAGTATAAATGTTTTATTTTATCAATAGATGTTATCTTATGCTTAAATGTAGCCGTTCAATAAATATTTAATTTAGAAATATTAATATTTTTTATAATTATTTTTAGGATATATTTTTAAGCAAAATAAAAGATTATATATTACATCAAATCTCTTTTCTTAAGAACTCTAATCAATGTAACTTGAGGAATAATAGAGTTAGAATCAAATGGTTAAAGTTACTTAAAAGGAAGATAAGCACAATGATTTATCATATCAATATTGACTAGTTAATGAAAGACATTTAATGTTTGTATTAAATGATTCAATGTCTCCAACATTTAGAAAAAAGATTCAAATTTAGAAGGAAGAACTCTAAAGACCCTCAATAATACATCATGAAATAAGTTTTATAAATACGTTGATGATAAAAGAATAAAGAAAGAGATTTAAGAGATAAACTTTTCATGAAAACATTCTCTTGAGCTTTTAGTATATATTTATTCTTCTTGTTCTTTGTAAAGTCCCTAACTTGACTTAGTGTTTATATGTCTTAACATAAGAGTTAACTCCTTTCAAATATCTTTCTTGTAAAGAAGTGTTGAGCTTGGAGAGACTTTTGTAAAAAATACTTGGGAGATTGCTTGAAGAAGCAATTTGAAGAATACTTAGGTTGTTTCTTGGAGAAACAAGTGAAAAAAAATACTTTGGATAAACTTAGGTTAGCTTATTATGTTGTTGTGTCTGTAAGCAAACGAACTCTTACTTACAGAGAAATTCTTGGTGGTGATATCTTCCTTATCTCCTTTGTTTTGTAACATCTATTCCTTGCTTTAAAGAAAACATATTTAAAAACAAGCTTTACTACAAGTGTTTATATCGTTTGATTATGATAAATGCAACAATTTGGAAAAGGATATACAAATTTTTTTAAAAAACACAATTCAACCCCTCATCTTCTTGTGTTCATAAGGTCTTTGGATGCTTGCAAGGCTGTCACTTGTGGTCTCCAACTTTTAGGCAAACTTCTCAAAATTTTTGTTATGTGATCATAATTGTAATAAGTTTTGCGTAGTGATGTAAGATTATTAACAATTGTTTGAAATCTTCCAAGCATTAGATAAATGATTTCATTATCTTCTATTTTAAACAATTCATATTGGTGTACTAACATCTAATTTTAGAGTCTTATACCTGAGACACACCTTTGTAAGCTAGAGTAAAAGTGTCCCATATTTCTTTGGACGACTTGTAACTGTGCATTTTCTCATAATCTGATTCTGTCAATGCACATATGAGAAAGTTTGTAGCCTTAGAGTTTAAAAGATACCTTGTCTTTTGTTCTTCGTACCACAAAGAGCTTGGAACCTTTGCTCCTTTTTTGTTGGTAGGGATATAATTGTCATTTTCTACTACGCCCCACATTGTGACATGAATCAAGGAATGCTAACATTATTTGTTTCTAATATTTGTAGTTTTGGCCTTTGAATAGTGGAGATTGGTTCATTACGTGTCCTTCGATTTCTATAGCTTTTAGGATCATTTCCTTTACATTGTAAAATGCTCAACTCCTAGATGATGAGTTCTAATACCAAGGTACATGTAACACACAAGAAAGAGGGGAGTTGAATTGTGTTTATTACTTTTAATAGCTTTTTGCAAAGATGAAGGATTTAAAACATAATTTAAGATAGTCATCTAAAGTGACTATCCAAAGAGGTCGTCCAAAGAAGTGTAGAATGTAAAAAAGGTACAGTAAGAGATAGGAAATACAAATTTTATATTGGTTAACTCTTCTAATATAGCTAAGTCTACATGAAAGATTTCCACTATGTCTACCTAACTTACAAACATGTATTCTTTACCTCTTTAGGTATTACAATCCTTGTAATTTACCTGATTAGAAGGAAAATAAGTATTCTTTTTCACTTAGCTTCTTCAGGCTATCACACCTACTCAATTGGTTTATACAAGAAACTACTTACACAGTGAACATATTACAATACAATTTACAAAGACTTAGCTTTTTTGAGCAAAGTAAACTTTACAAATAATGAAAGAAAGTGTCATTCAATCCAAATAAACTTTAGAGCATAAGAGAATATTCAAGTATATCCTTTTATCTTTCTTGTTTTTATTGTTGTGCTTATCATTCTCCGAGCTTGATCAATCATCTTTTTATAGAACATAGAAATTTGAACATTGCTTATACGTGAGGAGTGATTAAGCTAACATTAAATGATATTTTATTGCTTTCTATTGTACTTCTATAGAGGATCCTTTTTTTGGAAGATAGAGAAAGTTTGTGTAAGAGAAAAGTGCTCATGCAAGGTCTTATATGTCTTTTATTTTCCAATGTAACCCATGAGGCCACCTTCATATGCCTTTCTAACTAGCAATTCTCTAATTGAACTCCTAGGCACACACAACCTCTTTTCCTTAAATAAAAAATCCTTAATGCCGAAAGAAGCCTCTTGATAACTTGTTTTAGTATCATTTTACGTGTATCAAATAAAACTAAGGCTAACTATGGCATAATGTAACCCTAGGTCAAATCTCTCAAGGACATAGTGTGTTCTATTATGGCTTAATGTGGAAATTAGAGTTTTATATGGAAATGCTAAGTGTGTAGAATGCCAACTTGCTCTCGGTAGAGACGAATCTAATCTGGTCTTTGTAGAAGCAGATCCAATACGGTCTTGGCTAAGCGCAAACTCAAACTGGACAGATGCGACGGAGTCGGACTAGACTCGGTCTCGAACTGAAATGCAGGAAATAGGGGGGTTGTATTAAACGTAGAAAGTAAACAGAAAGTAAACTAAGTACTGAAAGTAAATGTACTCTAAACTATACTAATTAACTACTGTACCAACATAGAGATCAATAAGCAATTAGTTCTCGATTCTTCCCTCAAGCTTGTGATTCCAAATCAACCTAGAGTTCTTACGACAATAGCCAAAGATTTGTCCATTGTCATATCGAGGATTTACACAATCGCTACCTCATTAGTTGGCAGGGATTATGTACGTGGTTGATGTTAGGTTCTCTTATCGATTACCTAATTAAGTTGCTAAACTGGTTCCAACCGGCCTAGTCTAACATTATCTACTCTTATGAATACGCAATCGTGACACAATGAAAGTAGATTAAAGCAAGATTCACAATCAAGAGATAAGAAACGCAAACCAATTGTATTATTGAAACAGAGTACGTATATAGGGAGTGAATTTGTGGATTTCGTCTTCCATAACGACCGTCGTGGAGGAATGACGATGGTTCACCAATGATGGCTAGAGCGTTGAGGATTCAATCCACCAAAGTGTGTTGGCTATACCGAGCGATCACCTCTAATAACCTCCGACATCCTAGTCCCTAGCCTACACCTCCTTGTCCGAGAGAAACGCAATATTGAAGCACCGTGCACCACCAATGGAGCGAGAGCGAGAAGATGGAATGCAAAATGGAATGGATACAACTATGAATTCAACCCCTTTAGAACGTGCACTAGCACCCCTTTATATACATGAGTTGGGTAGCTTGTGACACATGCCTAGACCTAACAAACTCCTAACTGATTTACAAATTCCAATTTGACCTTTCTACCCTTAAATCATCATTCATGCGCTACACGCTTCTCCTAGAGTGACGTGGCAGATGAGTTGGACTCCTAGGAAGGAACGTTCCTTGGTTGGATCAGCTTCATTTGGGTCATAATGTTCCTTTTTGGGCTGTTGGGCTGAGGAGTCGGTCTGGTCTGGGAAGGAGTTGGTCTGGCCAGGACAACTTCTCCTGGGCTGAGATGCTCTTAATGGACTGAGACGTCCTTCGCTTGGCTTGCAAAACGAATCCAATCTTTTTATTAGCTAAAATCCTCTTTTTAGTACAAATTTATATTTCCCTATTTCTAGGTTCATATTTGAACCTTAGCTAAGATGTGATTCTTAGTTAACAAATGGTCTCAATAACATCCATCTTAAGCCCTTGTGAGGTGTATAAAATATGACCTATCAAACTCCCACACTTACACTTTTCCACTCCTATGAAAAATCAAACTTGATCATTCAAGGAATTTTGAAAGAAGAGATGTATTTTCAAATGAATTTCTCAAGTTTTGACAAAACAAACTAGGCACACATTCATCCCGGAATCAAGATATTCAAGCTATTTATGAAAGTTACTTTCTCCACATCCAAGGCAAATAAGGGACCTACAAATATCAAAGAGTGACCAAGAAGTGACTGAGCTCTCTCTTAAAGCATATTCTCTCAATCTCTCAAGTGTTTGGGATTGTATATGCACTCAAAACATCCTATGTCAACCAGCACTACTACACCTTCAAAAACGCATGTAGTAATGATCAATAGGACTTGCTTTGAGGCTTATAACGTGGCAAAGGTAAAGGGTAGGATACAGGATGGTAAAGTGTGCTTTAATAACCACAAGAGAGAGAGGAGCAGTGGGGAATGAGTTCGTAAGCATGGAGGATATCCCCCAAGACACTATGAGTAGTCTTTTTGAGTATTTCATTGCTCATTGCTTTTCTTTCCCTTTTGTATTTTTCTTTCTTCCTTTTACTCACTTTTTGTTTTGCAGCCTATGTTGCATTTTTTTCTTACAACTTTTTGCTTTTGCTACTTTTCCTTTTCTTTGATTCCTCCTGCATGTTTGCTTTCTTTTCTTTTCAACCTTTTTCGTCACCATAGCCACTTCTTTTTCAGATGCACTACTCTTGCCATGTCCCTTGGTGTCACCCCTACACTTAAGCGAGACCCATTCCTAAAATAATTCCAAAGCTCCTCTAACCCCTAAGGTTGAGGTTGGTCATGGTTTTTCCAGCTTTTGCCTTGTAATGAGCTGTTATATTAAAAAAATGGTTATACAGGCTCAAAGAGGGTAAACAAGGGATTCAATTTGCAAGGTAGGTCCATTTGGCTTGTAGCTTGTTAGAAAAATGACCTATATCATATCATTCATGCATGTGAAACAAGGCATATTCAAGAGTCAAGGAAAAACCTAGAGTAACCAATAACATGGATGCAAAAATCACACAAGAAAGGAGGGAATGACAAAATGTGAAGCCATTATTATATACAAGGCTCAAGAATTCTCACATGGATAATTGTTCTGCCACTAATGGTTTATCTTTTTCATTTTTTCAATCACTTACTGCCTAAGGATGCAAAAATTTCACTCCCTATCAAGTTGAGAGACCTCTCATCCAAGGTTTTGTACTGCCTCTTTCTATTTCATCTCTCTTAAAAAAAATCCATTTAAATTTTCAAAGCAATTTTTCTCAATGATCAGAAATCAAAAATCAGCTAAGGAAAATGAAGTAAAAATGAAAACGGGAATTGAAACAAAAATCAACAAAAACAAAAATTAACCAGAACTAAAAATAAAAATGCAATAGAAAACAACAAAAAATGACAAAATGGAGTCGACATGGAGTCTGATCAAAGCAAGAAATTGTAAGAATAGAATTTGAGCAAGCTTGGAATAACTACACCCTCCCCCATACTTGAATGATGCATTGCCCTCAATGCATGGCATGGATATAGAGGGCCAATTCCATCAGTGAGATACTCTCCATCTCGCTCATTGATGATGCTGGACCTTCATGGAAAATCTTTAGTTGATGCCCATTGACCTAGAAGGTGCTATTGGTAGCTTCATCTTTTAATTCCACTACACCATAGGGAAAACGTTAGTGATAACTAATGGTCCATCCTATTTAGAAAAAAGCTTGCCTACGATGAGCTTTAAGTAGGATTTGAACACAAGCACTTTTTGGTTGACTTGGAACACCTTCCTTAGGATCTGGCTATCATGGAATTGTTTTACCTTTTTCTTGTAGATATGGGAGTTCTCATATGCTTCTAAGCGGAGCTCTTCTAGTTCTTTCAACGGGAGCTTCCTTTCTTTTCCAGCTTTGTCATAGGCCATATTGTACAACTTGACTGCCTAATAAGCTCGATGTTCCAGTTCAACTGGTAGGTGATAGGCTTTACCGAAGACAATTCGGTAGGAGGACATTCCCAACAGAATTTGGTATCCTGTCCTGTGTGCCCAGAGCGCATCCTCAAGGAGTCGGCTTCAGTCCTTCCAGTTGGGATTCACCATCTTTTGCAGAATTTTCTTGATTTTCCTATTAAACACTTCAGCTTGGTCATTTGTTTGGGGGTGGTAAGTTGTGGCAACTCGGTGTACCACCCCATACTTTTCGAGTATAGAAGACATGGCTCGGTTGTAGAAGTGACTCCCTTGGTCACTTATAAGAGCCTTTAACATACCAAACTAGTAGAAGATATTGGATTTCATGAAAAACACAACAACTTTGGCATCATTGGTCTTGGTGGCTACAACCTCTACCCATCAGACACATAGTCAACGACAAGTAGAATGTAAGAGTATCCATTGGAGACTGGGAATGGCCCCATAAAATCAATCCCCCAAGCATAAAAAAACTTCACAAAACAAGATTGGTTATTGGGGCATTTCATGCCTTCAACTTATGGTCAATCTTGCTTTTTGACATTGTGAGCAGGTGGAGACAAATTGATAAGCGTCTCTAAATATAGTGGGCCAGTAGAACCCACAGTCCAACACTTTCTAGGTTGTCTGAGTTGATCCATAATGACTGCCTCCAAATATTGCATGACAAAATTGGAGGACCGAATTGATCTCGAAATCCGGAATGCACCTACAAATGACTTGATCATTGTGGAGTCTCCAAAGATATGGATCATCCCATATGTAGTATTTAACATCACTCTTAAGTTTCTCTTTGTACAACCGGGATGCCTTTGGTGGAAACTGAGATGCAACCACAAAATTATAAATATCTACAAACCATGGTGTAGACATGTCTAATTACAGTAGTTACTCATCAGGGAATTCATCTCAGATTGGCATTGGATCGGTTTCCCTCTCAATTTTGCTTAGATGGTCTACTATGAAGTTCTCAGCTCCTTTCTTATCTCTAATCTCAATATCAAATTCTTGGAGAAGCAGCATCCATCGAATTAGCCTTGACTTCGTATCTGGCTTCTTCAACAAGAATCACAGTGCAGCATGGTTAGAGAAGAAGATAATTTTGGAGCCTAACAGATATGAACAAAATTTGTCCAAGACAAACACAATTGCCATCAACTCCTTTTCAATTGTTGTATAATTCAACTAGGACAGATCCATTGAGATGCATACGCAATCACATGTGCTTGCTTGCCGACTTTGGCTCTCTAGCCTAAGACGACTCCGAGTGCTAAATTGGAGGTGTCACACATGAGCTTGAATGGATACTCCGAGTTGGGAGCTTGGAGAATAGGTGTGAATGTGAGTCAGGTCTTCAGCTCCTAGAAGGCTTCAACACAAGGCTGGTCAAAATTGAAGTCCACATGCTTTTGTAGCAGCTTAGACAATGGTAGGGCAATCTTGTTGATATTCTTGATAAACCTTCTATAAAACGCTACATGTCTAAGGAATGAGCGAACCTCCCGCATAGATGTGGGGTTAGGAATAGAGGTAATGATACCTACCCTAGCATATCAACCTTGATGCCTCTGTTGGATACAAGGTGTCCCAACAAAATTACCTCAGTCACCATGAAATGACATTTTTTGAAGTTAAGCACCAGATTTGTGTCTATGCATCTAGTTAACACTCAGGATAAATTTTCCAAACATCCATTAAACGATTCAGCATACACCATGAAGTCATCCTTGAAGACTTCCATTCAATCCTGTAGCAAGTTCGAGAAGATACTAGTCATACAACATTGGAACGTACTCGGTGCATTGCACATGCCAAACGACATGCATGTGTATGCAAATGTGTCAAATGGGCAAGTGAAGGTAGTCTTATGTTGGTCTTTAGGTGCAATGTGGATTTGCATATATCCAGAGAATCCATCCAGGAAACAATAATGGGATTTTCCTACTAGTTTTTCTAGGACTTGGTCAATGAAAGGCAAAGGAAAATGGTCCTTGCAAGTCGCCTAGTTGAATTTTCTTTGGTCAATATAGACTCGCTAGTTATTTTGAATCTGCATAGGTACCAACTCGTCATGCTGGTTCTTGATTACAATCATCCCAGACTTCTTGGGTACTACTTGCACTAGACTACCCATTGGCTGTCCAAGATGGGATAGATAATCCTAGCAGCAAGTAGTTTCGTCACTTCCTTCTTGACTACATCTAGGATGGTCAAATTCAGCCTTCTTTGCTGTTGCCTTATTGGATGGGCTTCCCCCTCCATTAAAATTCTATTCATGTAGATGGAGGGGTTTATGCTCAGAAGGTTAGATAATTTCCACGATATTGCCTTCTTATGATGCCTCAAGACATTCAGAAGTTTCTCCTTCTGCTCCCGATAGAGGTTGTTAGCAATTATTACAGGGAATTGCTGATCATTTCCCATGTATGCATATTTTAAATGACTCGGCAACGAATTAAGCTCTACGAGTGGTTTCAGATTATCCAAAATGAACTCAACTCCTATCTGGTTGATGGAGTTGGCTCTAGCTTTCATCTTCACATTGAAGTTGGATCCGGATGGAACCAGGTGTCAGACTTGGTTGTCTGAAATGATTTGGCTTCGACTTCTTCCATCCTTCACTACTTGAGTTGCTTCCAGCTCTCGGTTGTATTCTCAAGTTGAACACGACCTTGATCTTTCTGACCGAGTCACTTTCATCCTTCATCAGATTTCGGTCTTTGTTGGCCGAATCATACTCGACAGTAAAAATTGTTGTCACTTGTGCTAATAACGACTTTTTGGTCTTGACAACTTGGACTTATACACACTTTGGGCACTCTGATTCTTCATGATTGCACACATGGTCAAACAAATAAAAAATTTTGGACTCGTGACCTAAGTTGGCAAGGTTAGCGATATCATCCTCGAAGTCGAAAAAGATTGTGTACTTCCATAATTTATCATAGTCGGCTTCATCTGTTATAGACCCTAAGCAGTCAAATACATCAATGTCTCGAGTAAATTTTTAAATTTCATCATTTTCGATGTCTAGTTTCATGCGTTCTTCAACTAATTCATCAATTATATCTATGCCAAAGAGCGAAGGGTCCTCGGTGGGGTGCTTCATTGCTTCAAAAATGTTGAACTACACCAGATTGTCATCAAATTCTATCGAGAGCATCCCAACATGCACATCAATCTTTGTTCTAACAATCATTAAAAATGGTCATCCTAAAATCGAGGTAGACCTTTTTCCTGATGTCTCGTCCTCCATATCCAACACATAAAAATCGGTTGGGAAAATCAGTTCATTAAATTGGACCAGCACATCTTCAAGAACACCCAAAGGTAGAACAACACTTCTATTTGCTAGTTGTATTGTCATTCTAGTGGGCTCTAGGTCACTAAAATTCAAGGATTTGTAGATTGATGTTGGCATGACATTTATTGAGGCTCCTAGGTCCAACTTGGCATCGACAAAGGTACAATTGCCAATGGTGCATGGGACAGAGGAAATTCCTGGGTCTCGACACTTCTTTGGCAGGGCTTGTTGTGATCCGGCAATGATTTCATCGTTTTTGGTCAACATCGACACTATTCCTCCCAATTCCACCCCTCCTTTCATCTTTTTTCTTTTGTGCATGCGTAACTTCTTAAGGAATTTTACGTACTTGGGAATTTGCTTTATGGCGTCTAGGAGTGGAATGTTGAATTCCACCTTTCGAAATATCTTCAGCAGCTCTTCATCATATTCAGGCTTCCTTGTTGATAAAGTCTGGGTTGGAAACGATAATGGAATAGATTTATCCTATTGAGGCCCTTATGAGTCGGCATCTGGCTCAAAATCGGCATCAGTTGGTCTTAGCCTTTGCTGTGGTGCTGCTTTTGGTAATTCTCTACCACTTCTTAGTGATACTACGCTCGCATTCCCCCTCGGATTAGGAATCGTTTATGAGGGAAGGTTCCCAGACCCAACCGACTGTAGATGACTCACAATGTTGGCCAGCTATCCTATCTGTGTCTTGAGGTTTTGGATGCACTCATATTTTGTTGGAATTGCATGTTGCTGGAGTTCATTTTTTGCTAGAACTCTAGGTTGCTTGTTGCTCACAACTTCATCAGGTCCTCTAGAGATGGTAAGTTACCTTGTAATGGCACTCTTTATTGTTGTTGTTGCAGGAATGGTGGTACCTGGTATTGCGGACTCGGCTGTCAATAACCACTTTTACTTGGAGGCACAATTGGGGCAAATCCAAACTATTGATTGTCGAACTGCCGACTTTGGTATAGTTGCTTCCCGTATTGATAACCACCTATTTCTCCAACACCTTCTGGATGGTCTGACTTAGCTTCTTGCAATGTGGGCACATGTTAGTGGGGTGCTTGATAAGGCATATTTTATACACCTTATAGGGACTTAAGACAAGTGTTTTTGAGATCAATTGGTGCTCAAGAATTGAGTCTTAGCTAAGATTCACATCATCGACTTAGAATTAGGGAAAGAATAAATCGATGCTAAAATGAGGGTCTTAAGCTAATAAAAGATTCATTCCATTTTTCAGGTTAGGAACTATTGATCTCGAGCCATCCTGAGAGTCTCAGCCGAGGAGAGTCGTCTCGACCAGACCGACTCATTTGAAGACTGGCCAACTCTGCGGTCCAGCAACCCAATAGGGAGAAGCCCATTCTACTATCCATGTAGGCAACCTAGCTCAGGTGCCAACATAACTCCAAGTCAGCGCAACTACCATGTTACCTTGGAAAAGCTTGCAGCGTAGGAAGAAATCGCTGAAGGGTAGATTAGGAAATGCAATATGTAATTCTGTTAGGAAGTCATTAGTAGCGTGTGTCGTAAGGAATTCCAGCTCGTGTATTGATAGGAAGAGTTGGTTGTATTGTAAGGTTGTTGAATTCAAACTTAATTCCATACACCTTGCATTCCATCCTTCTCGCGCACACTTTCCATCTTCATGGTGGTACACGATACTTCAATGGTGTTTCTCTCGATCGAGGAAGCATAGGTCAAGGACTGAGAGGCTGAAGGTTGTTAGAGGGGACCGCTTAGCTTGCCATCGCACTCTGGTGGACCTGATCCTAAGTGTCTTGGCTAATAGAGGTAAACCATAGCCGTTCGACCATGGCGATCGTCGTGGAAGATAGACTCATCGAATTCACACATTGTGTTTGTACTTTGTTCTTAATAATATAAGTAATTTGTAATTCCAAACTCTTGTTTGCGATTCTTGCATTTTAATCCGCTTGTTGTGTCGCAATTGCATATAATCACGTGGACAAATGTTAGACTAGGCCAATCGAAACCGGTTTAACAACTTCAATAGGTAATCAGTTAGAGAACCTAAAATCAACTCTGAATTTAATCCCTGCCAACTGATGAGGTAGCGATTGTGTAAATCCTCGGTATGGCAATGGATGAATGTTTGGCGATCGTTATAAGAAAATCCAAGGTTGATATGGAACAAAATCTTGAGTGAACAAACCATAATCGACTAGATTATTGAGACTTAGCAAGAATACAGTAGTAATTTAGCTACACTTACATTCTTAGTTTAAATTCTGTCTCATTTTATCTGCAACAAAACCCCCACATTTCCTGCATTTCCGTCTGAAATTGAGTCAAGTCGACTTGGTTGCATTTGTCTACGCTTAGCCAAGATTATGTCAGATAAGTCTCTACCGAGACCATATCGGACCAATCTCTATCGAGAGCAACTCGGTACCTAGTCGAGAGTGAGTCTACATTCTACACTTGAGAGTTTCTACACTACTTGTTTTCACATAAAAGCCACTGTTGAGTGCACCGTGTCCTTGAGAGAATTCGACCTAGGGTTGACTATGCTATAGTTAGCTTTAGTTTATTGATGCGCATAGAGATGACTAATTACAAGCTTACCAAATTGGCACCATTGCCGGGGACACAAGTTCTTTTGTCTATTTGTGTGCCAAACCTAAGTTAAGCCGAATTCTAAGTCTGTGGAGTGCTGTGTTAGTCGAGTCATAGAGTCTAAATCGAGTTTGTATTTGTTTTGATTTGGATCCTAAAATGATATAGCATGTTGAGTATATGTTAATTTTTGTGCATGAGTTTAACTGCTAAAAAAAATAATAGCCATTTCTACAACATTGACTTCATTTTCTTTACTGCATATTTGATTTTGTATTATGATAGTTACTTATTTTCCTGTTGTTTACTGTTGCTGACTTATATAACTAACAATAACCTTTCTACATGATTTTATATAATGCATGACTAGGAGTAGTTTTGACCCATTGTATGATTTCGATCCTGAGATAGAAATAACTTTGTGTAGATTAAGAAAAACTAGGAATATAGTAGTAAGCACTAGTTGTAACTCTATTTCTACTTTTGACAATAGTAGTCATATTACTAACACTTCTGATTTTGTTGAATTTAGTAGCACTAACAATTTTGCAGAGCTGAAACAGATGGAGAACAATGATAGAACTCTAAAGAAGCTGGCTATACCAGACGTAGTGTACCAACCTTGGTGCATCCAGTATACATAGCTGGAACCAACTTAGACATACAAATTGAAATATGGTCTTATACATTTGTTGCCTAAATTTCATGGTCTTGTAGGAGAAGATTTCCACAAGCACTTAAAGGAATTCCATGTGGTATGTTCCACAATGAGGCCACAAGGGATACCAGAAGATTACATCAAAATGAAAGCGTTCCCATTCTCCATGGATGTAGCTGCAAAAGATTGGTTGTATCTACAACCAGTTCTCTTCAACACCTGGGGAGATATGAAGCGCATGTTCTTGGAGAAATTCTTTCCGACATCCAGAACCGCAACGATCAAGAAGAAAATATGTGGGATAAGGCAACATTCTGGAGAAACTCTACATGAATATTGTGAAAGATTCAACAAGCTTTGTGCCAGATGTCCACACCATTAGATTAATGAGCAATTGTTGATCCAATATTTCTATGAAGGTTTGACGATGATGGACCGGAGTATGATTGACTTTGCCAGTGGAGGAGCATTGATGGATAATACACTAGTAGCAGCAAGACATATGATCTCCAATATGGCAAGTAACACAACAGTTTAGGATCAGAAGAGCCAGCCAACCCTGAATAGTGAATGAAAGTGTTGCAGTTGATAACCTGAGACTAGAAAACCAGTTGATCGAGTTGACATCATTGGTGAGGCAACTTGCTGTTGGACAACACCAACCAAGCACAACAGCCAGAGTCTGTGGCATATGTACTTCCATGGAGCATCTTATTGATGTATGCCCCACATTGCAAGAAACTGAGTTGGACTATCCAGAGAGTGTTGGAGTAATAGGCAGGTACCAGTACCGGAAGCAGCCGTATCAGAGTCGGGCATTTGATAATCAACAATTTGTTAAGCAACCATTTCGGCCAAGGCCGAGTCAAGGGCCATATATAACTTAACGATTCAGACTTGCCCCGAATGTACCTCAAGGACAAACAGGTTATCAACAACCGACCCCAAAATATCAGGAACTACTGTTCCAACAACAACAACAATAGAGAATGCCAACTCAAGGCATTCACCATCTCTGGAGGACTTGATAAAGCAACTAGTAGCTAGCAACTTGGAGTTCCAGCAAATAATAAGCTCTAGCAATATGCAGTTCCAGCAGAATATGAACGCCACTATTCAAGACCTCAAAACACAAATAGGATAGTTAGCCAATACTCTGAGGCATTTATAGTCGGCCGGATCTAACAACTTACCCTCCTAAACAATTCCAAATTCGAGAGAGAATGCGAGTGAAATTACTCTAAGAAGTGGAAAAGCATTGCCACAACCAGCACTGCAACAGTTGTCAAGATCAATTGATGCCCACTTCGAGCTGGATGTTGACTCATAGGTACCTCAATAGGAGAAGACTGTCCCATTGCCAATTCCAACTCGAGCCATTCTAGCAAGAAATCCTGAATTTGATGAAGAGCTGTTGAGGATGTTTCGGAAGGTGGAAATCAACATTCTACTCCTCAATGCAATAAAGCAGATTCCTAAGTACGCAATATTTCTCAAGGAACTTTGTGTGCACAAGAGGAAGAAGATGAGAGGAGGTGTGGAACCAGGAGGTATAGTGTCGACATTGACCAGAAATGAAGATTTCACTACAGGAGCACAACAAGCATTACCAAAGAAATGTCGAGATCCTAAAATTTTCCCTATCCCATGCACCATTGGCATTTGTACCCTTGCCGATGCCATGTTGGACCTAGGAGCTTCAATTAATTTCATGCCAACATCAATCTACAAACCTTTGAATTTTGGTGACCTGGAACCCACTGGGATGACAATACAACTAGCAAATAGAAGTGTTGTTCTATCTTTGGGTGTTCTCGAAAATGTACTTGTCCAAGGTAATGAGCTGATCTTCCCAACAGACTTCTATGTGCTGGATATTGAGGATGAGACATTAGGGAAGGGATCCACCTTAATCTTAGGGCAATCATTCCTCATGACGTCCAGAACAAAGATTGATGTGCATTTTGGGACACTTTTAATGGAATTTGGGGATACCTTGGTGTAGTTTAATATTTTCGAAGGCATGAAGCATGCCACCAAAGACTATTCGCTCTTTGGCATATATTTGATGGATGAACTAGTTGAGGAGTATCTTTAACTAAACAGTAGTAGTGAAGATATTTCAAAATTTGCTGGAGATACCGATTCATTCGGTCACCCAGGGTCCATAACAGAAGAAGCCGATTATGATGAATTATGGGAAGTACATAATCTTTTCAACTCCAAGGATGATAATATCGATATTACTGACTTCAGTCAAAAAGCTAAGTTAATCAAATTATTATACTAAGTGTGAAAGTATGAGAACTTGGAGTGTTCGAATAAGGCAGAAATTCAAGTTGCCGAGACCGAAAAGCTATTCCCAGCACAAGTGGCAATAATGTTCACAGTCGAGTACAAGTCGGCCAAAGGAGGCTGAGGCCGAGACCGAGAGAGGACCGAAGTCAACTCAGCCAAAGAGATAAGTGCCGATTCCGACTCCAATCCAGTAAGAGCCGATTCTATCCGGCCACAAGGTGTCGACCATAATAGCCAAAGGTTGAGATCATGTCAACGCACCTGGTGTTGAGTTCAACTCAAGTCGGCCAGCCGAATTTGAAAGTATCTAATGAAAACTCTTCATCTCCACCACCACCCATGGAATTAAAGCCATTTCCAAGTCATTTGAAATATCCCTATTTGGATGCTGAATAGCAATTTCCAGTCATCATTGCTAGTAATCTTCTCTAGGAGCAAAAAGATAAATTGTTGCGCATCCTAAGGCAACATAAGAAGGTAATTGGGTGGAATCTATCTAACCTTCCAGGGATAAACCCCTTCATTTTCATGCATAGAATTTTAATGGAGGAGGAAGCCAAACCCATAAGGCAACAACAAAGAAGAATGAATTCGACCATCCTAGATGTGGTCTAGAAAGAGGTGACAAAGTTGGTTGCTGCAGGGATCATCTACCCCATCTTGGATAGCCAATGGGTGAGCCTGGTGCAAGTAGTACTTAAAAAGTCTGGGATGACCGTCATGAAAAACCAGCACGATGAGTTGGCACCTATGCGAATTTAGAACAACTGGCGAGTGTGTATTGACTATAGAAGATTAAATCAGGCAACTCGCAAGGATCACTTTCCTTTGCCTTTCATTGATCAAGTCCTACAAAAACTAGTAGGGAAGTCCCATTACTTCTTTCTGGATGGTTTCTCTGGATATATGCAAATCCACATAGCACCTGAAGATCAACACAAGACTACCTTCAGTTGCCCATTTGATACCTTTGCGTACACTTGCATACCATTTGGCCTGTGTAATGCGCCAAGTATTTCAACGTTACATTACAAGCATTTTCTCGGACATGCTGCATGATTGCATGGAAGTGTTTATGGATGACTTCACGGTGTACATCGATTCATTTGATGCATGTTTGGAAAACCTATCCAAGGTGTTAACGAGATGCATGGATACAAACTTGGTCCTTAACTTTGAGAAGTGTAACTTCATGGTAACCGATGGAGTTGTGTTGGGACATCTAGTATCCAACAAAGGCATCGAGGTTGACAAATCAAAGATTGACATCATCACCTCTCTTCCAAACCCCGCCTTTGTGTGGGAGGTTCGCTCATTTTTGGGACATGTAGGATTCTACAAAGGATTTATCAAGAATTTTAGCAAGATTGCCCTCCCAATGTTCAAACTACTACAAAAGGATGTGAAATTTAAATTTGACCAACCATGTATTGAAGCCTTTTAGGAGTTGAAGAACTGACTCTCATCCGCTCCTATTTTGCAAGTGCCTAACTAGGAGCTACCATTCAAGCTTATGTGTGATGCATCCAATTTGACATTGGGAGTCGTGTTAGGCCAAAGAGCTTGAGTCGGAAAGCCAGTGCATGTGCTTGCCTATGCATCTTGAACAATGGACCCGACCCAGTTAAACTACACAACAATCGAGAAGGAGCTAATGGCAATTGTATTTGCCTTGGACAAATTTCACTCATATCTATTGGGCTCCAAAATTGTTGTGTTCTCTGACCATGCGACACTAAGATTCTTGCTAAAGAAGCCAGATGCAAAGCCGAGACTGATTTGGTGGATGCTTCTCCTCCAATAATTCAACATAGAAATCAAAGATAAGAAGGGTGTTGAGAATTTGGTAGTAGACCATTTGAGCCAAATTGAGAGGGAGAACGACCCGATGCCTATCAGAGACGAGTTCCCAAATGAGTAACTGCTGCACATCACCATGCCTACACCATGGTTTGTAGTCATTTGGAACTTTGTGGCAGCATCTCAGTTTCCACCAGAGGCATCTCGGCTATACAAGGAAAGACTACCAAATGATGCCAAATACAACATATGGGATGATTCCTACCTGTGGAGAGTTTGTAATGATCAAGTTATTTGCAATTACATTCCTAACACCGAGATCAATTCAGTCCTCCAGTTTTTTCATGCAGCACCTGGAGGCAGCCATTATGGATCAACTTGGACGGCTAGGAAGGTACTTGATTGCGGGTTCTATTGGCCCACCATTTTCAGAGACGCCTATTAATTTGTCTCCACCTGTGAAAAATGCCAAAAGGTTAGAGTGGCCATTAGCAGAAGGCATGAAATGCCCCAACAACCCATCCTATTGTGTGAAGTTTTTGATGTTTGAGATATTTACTTCATGGGGCCATTCCCAGTCTCCAATGGTTATTCATACATTCTGCTTGGCATAGATTGTGTATCAAGATGTGTAAAGTCCATAGCCACCAAAACCAATGATACCAAGGTTGTAGTGGATTTTTTGAAGTCCAATATCTTTTGTCGGTTTAGTGTGCTAAAAGCGCTCATAAGTGACCAAGGTAGTCACTTCTACAACAGAGCCATGTCCTCCTTACTCCACAAGTATAGGGTGGTTCATAGAATTGCTACAGCCTATCACCCCAGACCAATGGCTAAGCTGAAGTTTTGAATAGGAAAATAAACAAAACATGCAAAAGATGGCCAATCCTAGTCGAAAGGACTGGAGCTGACACCTCAAGGACGCTCTTTGGGCACATCGAACTGCATACCGAACTTCGTTGGGGATGTCTCCCTACCAAATTATCTTCGGTAAAGCCTGTCATCTCCCGGTGGAAATAGAATACAAAGCTTATTGGGCAGTTAAGCAATGCAATTTGGCCCATGACCAAGTAGGGAAGCAAAGAAAATTCCAGCTTCAAGAACTGAACGAACTCCGCTTGGAAGTTTATGAGAACTCTCGGATCTATGAACAGAAAGTTAAGCAATTTCATGATCAATATATTCTGAGGAAAGAGTTCTGAGTCGGCCAAAAAGTACTTCTGTTCAATTCACGTGTAAAGCTTATCGTAGGTAAGCTCCGCTCTAGATGGGATGGACCTTTTGTTATGTTTTTTCCTATGGTGCAGTCGAATTAAAGGATGAACACACCAACAACACCTTCTAGGTCAATAGGCATCAGCTTAAGCTATTCCACGAAGGTCCAACACCAATAGCAGGCAACATGGAGACCATCTCACTAATGACACACCTTGAGCCAGTCGCATGAACCCCTCTATATTCATGCTATTCATGCCATGCATTAATGACAATGCAACATTTAAGTGTGTGTGTGTATGGGGGGGGAAGGAGAGTGTGGCCATCCAAGGCTTGCTAAAATTTTGTGCTGAAAATTTTCTGTGCTATTCTTGAAAGTGCAAACTCCATGGCAACTCAATTCTGACTGTTTATATTCGTTTGTTTATGGCTGTTTGTGTTTTTTTAGCCTTAGTTTTGGTTTTCTTTTGCATCTTAGTTTTCATTTCGATTTCATTTCAGTCTAATTTTTCTTTTTCAAGTCATTTCCCGTTTTGGTTTTCTTTTGCATCTTAGTTTTCATTTTGATTTCATTTCAGTCTAATTTTTCTTTTTCAAGTCATTTCCCTTTGTTCAAATGAAAAGTTGTCCAAGCCGAGTCTGTTCTGGCTCCAACTCCATCTCGACCAAATCCGGACCAACTTCGTTTCGGCCTATTCAATTTCAATTTTCGTTTTTAATTCTGATTTTGTTTTTCCTGACTGAATTCTGAACTATGATTGCTGAGAAAAATGCCTTGAAAAAGAATTTGAAACGATTTCTTTAAGTATTAGATGAAGCAGTAGGAAGCAATTTAGAACCTTGGAGGACAAATATTTCAAGCTTGATAAGGAATGAAATTTTTTTATCCTTAGGTAGTAGGTGATTGAAAAACAGAAAAAGATAAACCATTGGTGCCAGAGAAATTAGCCATGTGAGAACTTTTGAGCCTATGTACATATAAATGGCTTTGCACCTTGACCAAGTTTGCAACCATGAGAACCAGGAGTGTTCAAGTAATGCAGAAGTTCAAGTTGCTCGAGACCAAAGAGTTATTCATAGCACAAGTGGCAACCATGTTCACTACCGAGTATGAGTCGGCCAAAGGAAGTCGAGACCAAGAGAGGAACAAAGTCATCTCAGCCAAAAAGATAATAGTCAAGACCGACTTGCATGTACAAATGCATGCCGAGACCATCTCGGCTAAAGAAGAGCAAAAGCAAGCTTAAGTTGAGTCTATCTCAGACAATCAAGGCAAGAATTGTATTCCATCAGATCTGACTTCAGAGCGAACCAAAGAGCCGAGTTTGTCTTCCATCTGACAAGAACTGTTTCTATCAAAAGGAGTCGACCACAACAGCCAAAGGCCGAGATCATGTCGGCACACCTGGTGCTAAGCTTAACTCAAGTCGGCCAGCTAGATCTGAAAGCATCTAACGCCAATTCTTCATCGCCGCCACCACCCATGGAATTAAAGTCATTGCCAAGCCACTTGAAATACGCCTATTTGGATACTAAGCAGCAACTCCAAGTCATCATTGCCAACAATCTCCACCAGAAGCAGGAGGATAAACTATTGCAAATCCAAAGGAAACATAATAAGACAATTGGGTGGAAATTATCTGACCTTCTAGGAATAAACCCCTCCATCTACATGCATAGAATTTTGATGGAGGAGGAAGCCAAGCCCATAAGGCAACAACAGAAAAGAATGAATTTGACCATCCTGAACGTGGTCAAGAAAGAGGTGACAAAACTACTTGTTGCAAGGATCATCTATCACATCTCAGATAGTCAATGGGTGATCCTAGTGCAAGTAGTGCCTAAAAAGTTTGGGATGACCGTCATGAAGAACCAGCATGATGAGTTGGTACCTATGCGGATTCAGAATAGCTAGTGAGTCTGCATTGATTATAGAAGATTAAATCAGGCAACTCACAAGGATCACTTTCCTTTGCCTTTCATAGATCAAGTCCTAGAGAAATTAGTAGGGAAGTCCCATTACTATTTTCTAGATGGTTTCTCTGGATACATGCAAATCCACATTGCACCTGAAGATCAACACAAGACCACCTTCACTTGCCCATTTGGTACCTTTGTGTACACTCGCATGCCATTTGGCCTGTACAACGTGCCGAGTACATTTCAACATTGCATGACAAGTATCTTTTCAAACCTGCTACAAGAGTGCATGGAGGTGTTCATGGACGACTTCACGGTATATGTTGATTCATCTGACGCATGTCTGGAAAACTTATCCAAGGTGTTGACAAGATGCATTGACACAAACTTGGTTCTTAACTTTCAAAAATGCCATTTCATGGTGATTGAGGGAATTGTGTTGGGACACCTAGTATCCAATAGAGGCATTGAGGTTGACAAATCAAAGATTGATATCATCACCTCTCTTCCAAACCCCACTTCAATGTGGGAAGTCTGCTCATTCTTAGGACATGCAGGATTTTATAGAAGATTTATTAAGAACTTTAGCAAGACTGCCCTGCCCCTGTGCAAACTGCTACAAAAAGATGTGACATTCAAATATGACCAGCCCTGTATTAAAGCCTTTCAGGAGCTGAAAAGCCGACTCACATCCGCCCCTATTCTGCAAGCGCCTAACTGGGAATTTCCATTTGAGCTCATGTGCGATGCATACAATTCGACATTAGGAGCCGTCTTAGGCCAAAGAGTTAGAGTCGGTAAGCCAGTTCATGTGATTGTCTATGCATCTTGAACAATGGACCCAGCCTAGTCAAATTACACAACAACCGAGAAGGAACTTTTGGCAATTGTATTTGCCTTGGACATATTCCATTCATACCTTCTCGGCTCATAAATCATTGTGTTCTCTGACCATGTTGCATTGAGATTCTTGTTGAAGAAGCCAGATGCCAAGCCGAGACTGATTCGGTGGATGCTTCTCCTTCAAGAATTCAACATAGAGATCAGAGATAAGAAGGGTGTTGAGAATTTAGTAGCAGATCACTTGAGCAGAATTGAGAGGGAAGTTGACCCGATGCCTATCAAAGACGAATTCCCAGATGAGCAACTATTGCACATCACCATGCCTACACCATGGTTTGTCGACATCTACAACTTTGTAGCAACATCTTAGTTCCCACCAGAGGAATCTTAGCTATAATGGGAAAGACTACAAAATGATGCCAAATACTACATATGGGATAATCCCTACCTATGGAGACTTTGTAACGACCAAGTTTTTTGCAAGTGCATTCTTGACACCAAGATCAATTCGGTCCTAATTTTGTCATGCAGCACCTAGAGGCAGCCACTATTGATCAACTCAAACTACCAGGAAAGTGCTTGATTGCGGGTTCTATTGGCCACCATTTTCAGGATGCCTATCAATTCGTCTCCACTTGCGAAAATTGCCAAAAAGCTAGAATGGCCATTAGCAGAAGGCATGAGATGCCCCAGCAACCCATATTGTTTTGCGAAGTCTTTGATGTTTGGGGTATCGACTTCATAGGGCCATTCCCAGTCTCTAATGGGTACTCTTACACTTTGCTGGTCGTAGATTACGTGTCAAGATGGGTAGAGTCCATAGCCACCAAAACCAGTGATGCCAAGGTTGTAGTGGACTTTCTGAAGTCCAATATCTTTTGTCGGTTTGGTGTGCCGAAAGTGCTCATAAGTGACCAAGGCAGTCACTTCTGCAATAGAGCCATGTCCTCCTTACTCCACAAGTATGAGATGATGCATAGAATTGTCATAGCCTATCACCCCCAAACCAATGGCCAAGCTGAAGTTTTCAACGGGGAAATAAAGAAAATGTTGCAAAAGATGACCAATCCCAGTAGGAAGGACTGGAGCCGACTCCTTGAGGATGCTCTTTGGGCACATAGAACTGCATACCGAACTCTGTTGAGGATGTCTCCCTACCGGATTGTCTTTAGTAAAGCCTGTCATCTTCCTGTGGAAATAGAACACAGAGCTTATTGGGCAGTTAAACAGTGCAATGTGGATTATGACCAAGCAGGGAAGCAGAGACAATTGCAGTTGCAAGAATTGGACGAACTTCGCTTGGAAGTCTATGAGAACCCTCAAATCTTTAAGCAGAAAGTCAAGAAATTCCATGATCAACAAATTTTGAGGAAAGAGTTCCGAGTCGGCCAGAAAGTATTGTTGTTCAATTCACATTTAAAGCTCATAGCAGGTAAGCTTCATTCTAGATGAGATGGACCTTTTGTTATCACTAATGTTTTCCCTATGGTGCAATAGAACTAAAGGATGAACACACCAACAGCACCTTCCAAGTTAATGGGTATCAAATTAAGCTATATCATGAAGGTCCAACACCAATAACAAGCGACATGGAGACCATCTCATTAATGGAACCAACTCTGTCGGATGACACACCTTGAGCCAGTTTCATGAACCCCTCGAAATTCATGCCATGCATTGGGGACAATGCAACATTTAAGTGTTGGGGGGATTTCATGGCCATTTAAGGCTTACTAAATTTTGTGCTTGAAATTTTGTTCTGTTCTTGAAAGTGCAAACTCCATGCCAACTCAACTCTGACTGTTTATATCTATTTGTTTTATCTGTTCTAACTTTGGTTTTCGTTTATGTCTTAATTTTCCTTTTTGTGTTCATTTTAGTTTTATTTTAGATCAATTTTTCATTTTCAAGTCATTTTCCCTATGTTTCTTTATTTTAAATAAAAAGGTTGTCCAAGCCGAGTTCGTGTAGACTCCGACCCCATCTTGGCTGGATCTGGACTGACTTCGGCTCGGCCTAACCAATTTCAACTCTCATTTGTAAATTTTGCTTTTGTTTTTCTTAACTAAACTCTAAACCTGGATTGCCCAGAAAAATTCCTTGAAAAAAAAAAAGAATTTGACACAATTTCTTTAAGTATTGGATGAGTCAGTAGAAAGCAATTCGAAACCTTGGAGGACAATTTTTTCAAGCTTGACAGGGAATGAAATTTTTGCATCCTTAGGCAGTAGGTGATTGAAAAATAGAAAAGATAGACCATTAGTGGTAGAGTAATTGACCATGTGAGGATTGTTGAGCCTATGTACATGTAGATGGCTTTGTACCTTACCATTCTCTCTTTCTTGTGTGATTTTTGCATCCATGATAACTATGTATTCTAGATTTTTCCTTGACTCTCTGGGTATATCTGGTTTCGCATGCGGGAATAAGATGATCTAGGCCATGTTTCAATAAGTCTCGAATCAAATGGTCCTACCTTGTGAAGTTTATCCCTTGTTTACCCCCTTTGAGCCTGAATGACCTTTCTTTTGTGACAGCTCATTACAAGCCAAGGCTGGAAAAACCATGATTACCCTCAACCTTAGGTGATAAAGGATATTTGGAATTATTTTGGGAGTAAGTTACGATCAAGTGTGGGGGAAGCACCAGGGAGCAAAGCAAGAATAATGTATGCTAAAGGGATGAAAAAGAAAAGCAAGAAACAAGTGCAAGGAAACAAAAGAAAAATAAAAGAAGCAGTTAAAAGCCATTAGCTATAAACAAAAACACAACACTAAGCTGCAAAATAACAGTGAGGAAAAGAAAGGAAAGAAAAAAAAATGAAAAAGGGGAAGAAAAGAAGCGAGCAAGGAAAGTCTTCAAAAATAACCACAGTATCCTGGGATGTCCCTTATACTGACGAACTTACTCCCCGTTGCTCCTCTCTTCCCTACAGTTAGAAAAACTCACCTTTCCATCCTATATCCTCCTATTATCCCTGGCCCCGTTACAAGCCGAAAGAAAGTCCTTTTGATCAATTCTGCATGTGTTTTGGAAGGTGTGGAAGGAGAGGCCAGTCAAGTTTGGTAATACTAGTTACATGGGATGTTGAGTGTATATACAAGCCAAACACTTGAGAGATTGAGAGAATATGTTCCTAAGAGAGAACTCTATCATTCTCGGTCATCCTTTGATGTTTGTAGGTCATTTAATTGCCTTAGGTATGAGAAGAGTAGTTTTTGCAGAGTGCTTGAGCATCTCAACTCTTGGGGCAAAGGAATGTTGACACTTGTTTCCATTTAGATCTTAAGAAATTTATTTGAAAATTCGTTTCTCTTTTAAAAAATCTTCCTTGTGTTGAACTCTTATTTTGCCCAGGAGTGCAAAAGTGTAAGTGTGGGGGTTTGATGAGTCATATTTTATACACTTTACAAGGACCTAGGATGAGTGTTTTTGGGATCATTTGGTGCTTAAGAATTGAGTCTTAACTAAGATTCATATTATGGACCTAGAAATAGGGAAAGTATAAATATGTGCTAAATTGAGGATCTTAGCTAATAAAAGAATTTATTTCTTTCTACAGGACAAATTGATCTCAGCCCAACAAAAAGAGTCTCGCCCAGGTGAGTCGTCCCAGCCAGACCGACTCCTTCCCGGACCGGCCGACTCTACGGTCCAGCAACCCACTACACTATCCATGTAGGTAACCCAGCTAAGGTGCCATTGCAACTCTAAGCCAGCTTAGTTGCCATGTCACTCCTGAAGAAGCTTGTAGAACAAGCTACGCAAGGATAGAAT
Organism: Mucuna pruriens; assembly: GCA_025330945.1. Classification (NCBI taxonomy): domain Eukaryota; kingdom Viridiplantae; phylum Streptophyta; class Magnoliopsida; order Fabales; family Fabaceae; genus Mucuna; species Mucuna pruriens. Next base: position 881,790 of record JAENHJ010000128.1, read on the forward strand.
AACAATTGTACTACGTAATTCAGTTAGGAGTTCGTTAGCATGCACGCACTGAGCAAGTCCGACTCGTGTATATATAGTAGGAGTTGGGCACGTTTAATGGTTATTGAATTCATACTCAGTTTTCATCTCCATTGCTATCTATTCTATCGCTCTCGTTTTCACATTTACGGTGGTGCACGATGCTCGTATTGGTGTTTCTCTCGATTGAGGAAAGCGTCGTCAAGGATTGGGAGGCCGAAGGTTGTCAGAGGGGACCGCTTGGCTTTCCATCACACTCTGGTGGACTTGATCCTCAGCTCCTTGGCTAATAAAGGTGAGCCATCACACTCTGGTAGACTTGATCGTTGTGGAAGACGAAGCCACTAAATTCCAAACCTGTGTTTCTATTTCATTCTTAATAATATGAATCGTTCTGATTCCGATTTCACATTTGCGATTTGTAGCATCCCAAAATTGTCCAGGCCAGAGCACATTCAAATCAGCCTCCTTTGTGGCCCAATCCCAAACTCTTGGGCCGCCTTCTTGCGGCTCCGAATTGGGCCGGGACTGAGTTCACCCCAGTCACTTCATGACCGAGTCTCCCACATACTGGTGGACCCCATATGGTACGTATCAAATCACGAGAGACTCGCATGAGAAACGGAAAGGAGGAGAGAATAATATCTATGAGATCCTAAGGACTTAGGTTGTTACGTACCCACCTCGTGCCCTATAAAAAGCCTCGGGACAAGAACTCAGGAGAAAAAAAAAGGGGAGGACGGAAAAGAAAGGAAAAAAGAGGAGAGAAAAGAGGACTGAGTGAGAGCACGTCGTAGCAAGGGGCTAGTGAAGAGAAAGTTGATGACTACACGTAAAATGCAGAAGGGGAGTCTCAAAGGTTGGCAGAAGGAGAGGCACAAGCACTGGACGAAGGCTGGGAGGAGGAGCTCACCATCCTTAAATACCAGGTTAGTATTCATAAAATACCTTTTTGCATCATTCCAAATTAGGACCCCTTATCGTCCATAGCAAGGCAGGCCTCCCACTATACTATAGCCGCTAGGGCCGAGTCCATATCGGTTGACACGACCTGAACCCCACGTCAAGTCTCGTCGTAGTGGTCGACTCGGTTTCGGTCCAGTGAGAGAGTGTCTCCTACCAGCCCGTGCCTTAGTCATAATGCCGATTTGGTGTGGACCCCAGTAAAGCCGAGTCGGCACCAGCCGACTCGGCCCTCCTACCTTAACCCATGTGCCGATCCCGTTTCGTTCCCAGCGAGGCTGAGGCGGGACGAGCCGTTTCGTCCTCCGTCCTAACCTCGCCTTTTTCCAAAACTAAGTCTTTCCCAGAACTACGTGGACTTTGACTCCTCTAAAATCGAGGTACATAGGCACAAGAGGCACACTCCTATCAAGTCTTGAAACCCACAACTCCAAAATACCCCTAAAACATAAGCCTCGCCCCTGTCCCTTGCAGCTAACCTAGGGTAACTATCAAGTGATAGATATGTTGGGGCCTCTTACGCTCCCAACCCCTTAACTCATGGCTCTGATGACTTGACCATCCTTCCTTTAGGTTTCTTGGCGTACCACAAAAAGCGTCGGTGGCGACTCCTTATGGCCGAATCGGTCTCGGCCATCCCTTGGCCGGGTCCACTTCGGCCTAACCCTAATCCTTCTGTGTTTCGTCATAAATTAGGTTGTGACATGATTCCTGCACTTTAATCTGCTTGTTGTGTCGCAATTGCATATAATAATGTGGATAACATTGAACTAGGCCGATTGGAACCAGTTTAACAAATTCAATAGGTAATCAAATAGAGAACCTAATAGAGAACCTAAAATCAACTCTGAACTTAATCCCTACCAACTAATGAGGCAGCGATTGTGTAAATCCTCGGTATGCCAATGGACAAATATTTGGCGATCGTCATAAGAAAACCTAAGGTTGATGTGGAACGTGAATTTGAATGAATGAACTAGAATTGAATTGATTGTTGAGGCTTAGTATGAATACAGTAGTAGTAGTAGGAGTAGTTAGTTTAGCTGCATTTGCATTCATAGTTCAATTGTTGTTTCTTTACTTAATCTGTAACCAAACCCCCTATTTCCTACATTTTAGTCTGAAACAGAGTAAGTTCGACTCTGTTGCGTCTATCAGCACTTAGCCGAGACCTTGTCGGATAAGACTCTACCAAGTCCATATCGGGCCAATCTCTACTGAGAGCGACTCGGCATCTAGCCGAGAGTGAGTCTGTATTCTACACTTTAGTTCTGTATCACTCAGTTTTCACATAAAGTCACAATCGAGCACATTGTGTCCTTGAGAAAATTTGACCGAGGGTTGACTATGCTATAGTTAGCTTTAGTTTATTTGATAGACTATGAGACGACTAAAATGATCTTATCAGTTTTCTGTGATGATTGTCATGGAAGGCTAAACTATCTTATCAATTCAAGATTCTAGGATTGTAGTTCGGCTTGAGTTCTTGAATCTTTCTTTATGCAAATCTTACTTTGTTCTTTCATTTCCCATTCTTGACTCATTTTCATGATTATGATTTTGCTTGAAGTTTTGGATTGTGCTATGTTAGGTAATCGATTGATTATCAAACCAACCCATTATGTGCTTGAATCCAAGCTTATTAGGGGCTACAATTGTGAGCTCAATTTGTATGGACGAATGTTAGATGATTATCTAAGGAATTTTGGATTGATATGAATTTGCTTCCTTATTAGAATCGTGATAATGAACTGTGTGATTGATCCTTAGATTGATGTTCCATAATTCAATTGCATTTTATTTTTGCTTTGCATTTCACAACCTCATAATTATGTTCTACATGATTTTATTTTCTACATATTTCCAGTTTTCTACATGATTTTTTTTTTACAATACAAACCCCCATTTTACATTCTAATTTAGTTCCTATTTAACAAGATTAGACATTATATGATTGTGTCATTGGGAGATTTGACCTAAATTAGTCCCTACACTACAAAATTAAAGAAAAATATAGTAGTTTGGTAGTATTTTGACAATATTATCATAGGTTATAATGTGAGAAGTATCTATACTAAGATTATGGATGTTAAGTTTAAGACATGTGAATTATTTATCTTTTGAGTATATGTTTATGGAGTTTTATTTTATCAAGAAATGGTTGCAATGCATCACGTTTTCAAAAGAGTATAGTGTTATTCATATTTAAATAATTGCTTAAATATTAGTAACTAGATCACGGGGTAAAGGGTGTTATACACTTCTCCAAGTTAATGTACAAAAATATTCATTTTTACGGAGTTGCAACACATTTTTAACACGCACAATATGGTAATCCAAACATGTAACTATGAGTCTTCTCAACAAAAGACATGATTAGGCATTCATATAGACAAAATAGACATAGTTTATGAGTCTCATGAAGGTACTAAGAACATTGCTCAAGACAAAGGACATGATTAGGCATTCATATAGACAAAATTTGTTCTTATAGGTTCTTCCCATTCTCTTACCATAATTTGGTGATAACCACTTTTCAAATCAATTTTAGAGAAGATATTCGACCCATGCAATCAATTTCTAATCAATGATGTTAATTAAGTGTATGGAAGGTATTGAAAATCTATAATGTTTGTTTTAAAAGAAGTTACCCACACCTCCATCTGAAAAATAATGATGATTATATTTTCAAACTCTTATATTCTCAAATTTTGGATTTTTGAGAAAACACAATAATTATATAAATTGAAGTATTTTATTAAGGGTATGGAAGGTATTGGGAATCTATAATGTTTGTTTTAAAATAATTTACCCATACCTCAATGTGTAAAATAATGATGATTTTATTTCCAAACTTTGGATTTTTGAGAAAGCAAAATAATTATATAAATTGAAGTATTTTATTAGATATATAGTGACTTATTCTCATTTTGAAATTAAATGTGAACTTGGCAGTATATAAATTATTGTAAGATGTGATTTTTCTTGCAATATCCTACACCTTCTTGAATCAATTGATTCTCAATGTTGATGTATTGGAACCTTGCTTTTTCTAGTATCTATGTTTTTTTGTAAAATTTATTTTGTTCTTGGCTTGTTACTTAGTTATTCTTTGGATTCAACTTTATCCATTTGATATAATTAAGTTTTATTTACTATACACTATTATGGTAGATTAACCTAGTATTTACTAAATTTTTATAATTTAATAATGGATTTTCATTATTCAAATGGTAAATTTAATATTTTTATAATCTAAAGAAAAGAATTTATCTTAAAACATTTCAAAAACTGAAATACTTCAAAATTATATTCATTTGCTTCTGTTTAAATTTATGAATTATTGTATAAATTAATTATTAAAAAATTAATGAAGTTGTTCATAATTATAATTTTTATAAGTACAATGGTATAACATTTTTTAATAAAAAATATTATTCAACATTATTAAAATGTAAATGGTCTATAAAAATCTACTAATTTTATAAAAAAAAATTGGCATAAACATATTTAATGTTCCAATAAAATGGATATATTTTTATTTTGGTCCTTACAAAAAATTTTGTTTGTTTTTTACTCTATAAAATTTAAAATTATTATTTTTTATCTATAAGTTAGACAAAAATTATATATATATATATATATATATATATATATATATATATATATATATATATATATATATATATATATATATATATATTTTACAAGAGTACCTTAATAGTTTTAGCCTAAATTTACAATAATAAGAGAATCTCATTAAGTTATATAGTTTTTCACATGCTTCTTATCAATATCATGAACAAAACCCAATCTAATTCAACAAACATTTTTTTATTTATCTTACTAACAAGCACTCATTAATTTTTGTGGAATCGTGTTTACACGTGATGTTTCAAAAAATTTCAAAATCCGTAATAGAAATATTATTTTGTTACCTTAAAAAAAAAAAAAAAAACCGAACACACATTATGACATTAACTTATAAATATGTTTTTATTTTGAATTTTCCCTTGTGAGTGAGTCTTAAAGTCATCACAACAACCATTTATACAATTCAAAATGAAATTAGAGAAATTCTACCTAACAATATTGGTTGAGGTCACAGAATATGCGTACTATATAACTTATCATTTGAATTTATACATAAAAAAATAATGTTTCTAATATATTAAGTATTTGAAAATGAAACTTTTAAATATTATTTTATACAAAGGTCAACATTTTTATTAAAATAAGAAAATTGAGTTAGATTTGTTTTGTGGAATGTGTTTCAAGCTCGTACATAAATTTCTCTAGTTTTTGCAATATGGGTAATCTAATTTTTTTTTTCACATACTTCTTTCATTTGATTGTAATAACTTCTTCTTTCATTTGATTGTAATTACTTATTGGTGCCATCATTAATTGGATTTGTAATCATATTCTCGAACATATAAAAGGAATACAAGAAAAATAAAAAGAAATAATCGAGATGTTTGCAAAAATAAATAAATAAATAATAGATATTGTTGATTTATTAAGATTTGTTTATTACAATCATGCCCAACTAATTTTTCTGGTAAAAATCTTTATTTTCAACATTCTTGTTATTGCACTCTTGCGCACAAGAATCCACTGCATAGGTTGTAGGACCACGAGCACCTATCAAGCAAAGTTAATAATAAAAAATATGGAAAAGCATAATTAACTCCATGATAAAAAATAATTATAAAGCATTAATTAAAGAAAAATTTTGGAAGAGATTGAGTACCAATGTTATCATCAATGGACTTGGTCAAGGCACAATCAGTAATACAATCATAAGAAGTATCGGTCGGTATGGGTAAACATTTGTTAATACAAGGGGTCAAACATTTTATCAACCATTTTTTAACGAAAAATAAAATCATACATTTTAGTTGACATTTCTTAAGACAACCAATTTTATCGGGCACATTATTTGACTCAGTTGATGCAAATTGGGGATTGCAGTTAGCTTGTACAAATCCTACTATAATCATTATCATAATCATCACAGCATTAGTTTTCTTTGCCATAACTATTCTCGAAGTCCTCACAATTAATCTAACAAAATTTTGTATAAAGGTTCAATTCTTGTTGTGATGTTTAAAGGAAACCAAATATCAATTTATAGTCTAAAAATAATGCATAGGAATTAATTTTAACTCTTTCACAAAATTATGAATCAATCTCTTTCAAGATTTTGTACCATGTTGACTTGACTTGTTTCCTTTTGGTAATTAAATTTAATATATTATAAATTTAAATTCAATAGTCTAAATGTGTATTATGAGTCATAATAAGTTTTACCATAATAAATTAATCAATAAATAAACAAAAAAATAAACATATAAAATAATTTAGAAAAATGAACTATATACATAAGAGAATATGTCAAGGATATGAATTGCATAATTAGATTGAAATTTAATAATGTAGAAAATATTCAACCAAATTAATTTAGAAGACAAAAGGAATAAAGAAGAATATATTCTCATCAAATAAGATAAAATTGTGTACACGTTTTTTTATTATTGAATAATTTTACAAAAATATTGAAACTAAATACTCTATCATTATAATATTTATTTATGGACCATAGATCTCCCGATCATACTCGATTGGAAGAAGATTATTATGATAGTAAAGTTGTGTCTTCAAGAAAATTATTTAAAATATAAAAAAATATGTCAAAAATAATATTCATTTACATCTATTAAATTTATAAATTATTGTATAAATTTACTAATAGAAAATTTAGAAAATTTTTACATAATTCGACTAATAATAAATCTTTAATGTAGAGTACTTTTAACTTTATTAAAAAGTAATTAGTCTTCACATATTATATTTACTAATAAGTTGTAGTTTTTATCTTGTTATTTTTATTGTGATTTTTACTTTTACTTTTTTCTATTGGTGAAAAGTGTCAAATAGCTAAATATTTATTTTCTAATAAAAAAATAGAATAATAAGATCTCGTTTTATTCTACAGAAAAATTTTGAGGATATATATATATATATATATATATATACTTTCTATTTTGAAATTTTCCTTCTCAGTCAGTCTTCTTTTCAAGTCATCTCAAAAACCAATTTTACAAGTCAACAAAAAAATATTGATATTCTATGTAAAAATATTGGTTGAGGTTACCAAGTATATGCATTGTACCATATGCAAGTAACTAAAAATATTGATTGACTTGTTTTCTTTTCGCAATAAATTATATACAATTATTATAAATGAAAAATCATAAGTCTAAATGTGTATTTGAAAAATTATGTGTTTCCATATAATAAGATGTCATAAAATTATTAAGAAATTAATATAAAAAAAGAAACTATATAATCTAAGATGTCAGTAATAAAATTGTAGTAATTTTGGATTTCATTAAGGTAAGAAAAAATTCAAACTAATTAGTGTTGAAGTCAAAAGAAATAAGAAAAAATGAAATTTGACAAAATAAAGTAATGATTTACTCATGATCGAATAATTTTATTAAACATTGAAACAAAATTATCATTATAAATTTTAGATAAAGACCGCAAGTATTCTATTCAAAAGAAAATTTTGCTTGTATTGTTTGATATTATTGTGTCTATCAAAATTATTCATTGAAGTATTTAACACAATTATATATTTTGAGTTAAAACATAAAAACACTAGTTAAGTTAAGTTAGAATAAACACACGTCACTTGCTACTTGTATTCGGTGGTAATTTGATATTATAATAATCTAAATAAATCAAATGTATTCCATAAATAATGAATGGAAACAAAATAGATAACTAAATAAATAAAAATACTCATAGTGGTAAAACAGTTAAATAAATGTTAATTAATTACTAAAAAGGAAATAAATTTTAAAAAATTAAATATTTACATGACATAAAAATTAATATAATAAATATATAGAATTGATTTATTAAATTTACAAATTAACGATTATACAGAATATTCTTGATATACAACCATAATATTTTCATTTCCAATAATTAAAAGAAATACATCAAATAACTACTAACATGTCAAGAAAATTAATTGAGTATCATAAATTAACTTACGACATTTATGATTTTAGCTTTTTCAAGGTAAGCATTCTATATAGGTTTATCCCAAATTATAATGAGAACTCAAAGCCATGTAATTTTCATAAAAAAAATTAAGGTTTGTCTATCCGAATTTAGAAATGGTTTTCAAGGTTTTGTTTTAATTATTTGTTTCTGTTTTTAATTTGGTTTAAGACGACACATAAGTATGTAATTAATTTTTAATCAATGATTTCAAGAATGACATAAGTGAAGGGTAATTGTGGATTGGTTTAGGTTTCTAATTATCAATCCAAATGTTAGAAATGTTTAGGATATATAAATCTGATCCATAAAAGTAAATTCTAAAAAGAGCGGATTAATCCTATTAATTTAATTTGTCGTAATTTGGATATTATAATGGAATGGTAAATAAAAAAATTTAAAAAGAATTAACAAACAAAAAGGTTGTCATGCAAATTTATTTAATCTCCGGTCAAAACAAGATAGTCTTCGAAATAACATTTCAAATTCAACACTCTATTATTTTAAAATTCAATACTTAATTATGTATAAGGAATGTATTAAGACTCTATTATATTATTTTAAAAGCAGTTACGCACAACTCGAAAAAATAATGATGATTTTATTTTCAAACTCTTATATTTAAAAAAAAAATTGGAATATTGAAAAAACATAATAATTATATAAATTGAAATATTTTATTAGATACATAGTGATTTGTGCTCACTCTGAAACTTTGTGGAGGTATTTAAATTATTTTCAAAATGTGAGGCAATATCCTACCATCTCTTTATTGAGTGTTCTAATTGTCTATCAAATTTCATTTGGAGTTTAGTTTTTTTTTTTGTTTGTCAATTTCTTTGACTTTTTAATTTTATCCTTAAATTCTTTTTCCTTAGAATTCTTAAGAGTGTTAAAATTTGATGTATTTCACTTGCAACTAAAAATTTCGTTAGAGAATTAAAAACTCTTACACAAGCTTAAGATAGGAAAAGGGTGGTAAAAGGAAAGATAGTAAAGTAGAGAAAAAGCTCTTAAAATGTGCATACATGAGAGTAAAGTGTAAATACTAAGGAATGATGAGTTTTTGCCTTTTCTTTTATCATGTTTTAGGTGCAAGAGTTGGAGGTCATTTGCAAACTTTTAGGTGAAAGGGGGGAGAAAAAAGTGAGTTAGAGAGATGGCCAGTTCTAACATTGATTTGGAGAACCTTTCTCCTAAATCAAGGATGATGATGATGAAATATATGAAAAGGCTAGAAGATGAAATTGAGAAATTTGGGGGTGGTTTAGAATCAATGAGAATAGACATACGAAGTGTCAATGCAAGGATAAATGTTTTGAGTAGAGGGAATGAGAAAGAAGTACAAAAATCTAGGAGAGAAAGTAAGAATAGTCATGATAGAGGATATCAAAGTTATCATAGTAAGTCTAGTAGATCACAAGCGAGTAAGAAGGTAAGGAGACATGATATAGATTTAAGGATGAACCAAAAAGAAATTCCATGGATCTAATCAAAACTAAAATCCCTCACTTTCTTTGTAATTGTTGTTCAAATGATTATTATGATTGGTAGATGAAGGTAGAGCAAAATCTTAAATGTATTGATGGTGATGATATGATTAAGGTCGAGCTAATTGCTTTGTCTTTTGAAGGATATGCATTGGTGGAATGAGATTATCGCTCAAATAAGAGGTATGAGAAGAACTCACATTGAGTCATGGGATGAACTAAAAAGAGAAATGAGATAAAGATTTGTACTGTCTTTTTATACAAGGGACCTTTTTGTAAAGTTACAAATAATGTATCAAGGTACTAAAAGTGTAAAAGAATATCTTAAAGAGATGGAAGTAACACTAATAAGAGCACAAATTGTTGAATCATAAGAAGCCACAATGGCTAGATTCTTGCATGGATTAAATAGAGATAAACAAGACATTGTTGAATTGCATGAATATACATCTCTATCTACACTTGTACACCAAGCCTCAAAAGTTGAACTTCAACTGAAAAGGCATAGAAAAAAAACTTACCCTACCACAAGCTCCAATTGGAAGGGTAAGGAAAGGAGAGAAAACAAACTCCTAAAAGAGGACAAAAGTCATAAAAAAGGGAGTGCCCAATTCAAAGGCCAAAAAGATGAGGTAAGTAAGGTATGTATTTTTAACCTTAATTCTTCTAAATCACATAACAAAAAGTGTTTCAAGTGATTAGGGAAATGACATTGCCTCACAATGCTCTAATCACTAAAAAAAATGAAGTTTAGTGACCTCTAAAATTGATCACTAAACTAATAAAAATGGTCGCTATTTTTGAAAATCAATGGCAATATTATTTAGTGACCGAATTTGGTTAGTGACTAAACCATTTAGCTACCAATACTTATTCGGTAACTAAAATAGCAATCGAAACTTCGGATGCTAACTTACTTGATGATAACAGTTGTCATACCATAATTAGCAACAAAAACATAGGTGACTAGTTCGGTCACTAATTTGTTGCAAAATATAAAAAAGAAAAAATCGATCGTTAATTGATTTAAAAATTAATTTTCTAAAAAAGGAAAATTGGTCGCTATTTTTCCGAATTTTAATGTAGAAAAATAAAATAACAGTTGCTAAATTGGTCGCAAATTTTTTCGAAATTAAATTTTAAAAATAATCAGTTGCTAAATCGATAATTGTTTCGTAGAAAATTAAAAAGTAATCGGTCGCTAAAATAATCGGTTGCTAAATAAATTTTGTAACTTTTTTCAATCCTTTGTTATAAATTAGTAATATATATAATCAACTTGTCAAATATTTACAATAATCACAAATTTAATCACAAATTTAATCACACTATAAATAACATACAATAAATTAATTTGAAATAAACAATTATATATGAAAATATTAACAATTAAAAGTACCAATATAATTATTAATAATTCAATATCATAATAAACACTAACATAATTATCCTAAACATTGTGAACATGATTCTTTAGTACATCATCTTCAAGATAAGCATCCTAAGCCTTATCATCATGGCTGTCATTATTATCTGGTAGAGTAGAGCCTGGCATAAGTGATTTCAGCTGCAACTGTTGTAAAATTAGTTCCATTTTCTTATTTTGTTGTCAAATCTTCTCACTTTACTGTTCATGATTATTCAACAATTGCACAACTTGGTTTGCAAGTGACTTCTCATTAGTTTTTTTTCCAGAAGTTTATTATTCAATTTATTAATTGTCTCATGCATATCCTCCATTTGTTGTACCATTGACATCTCAATCAAATTAGTCGGCATGTGTGTTGAGTGCATGAACTTGCTAGTTAATTTTCTAAGTCCATATACATTCACTTTTGCATACTCCACCACCTCCCAAGCATTTGACGGCTATTGAAGCTATATAGCCTACTTACATTTAAACAAAAAATAGAATTATAATATATCCAAGCAATTAAGTAAATTAAAAAGCAATTAAAATTATCATTTTTCCATAATGAGCTTATGTAGATATAGATCCACCACAATAGGATGAGGCTCCTTTATCAATAGCTCGATTTACTTTGGCAATCGAGCTCTTATTTTGAAAATCTATGGAACCCCAATGTTCATTCAAAATTGTTTAAACACTGGGTGGAATCCAATTGCATGATGATGACCATTTCTAATTTTACTCATTGCATTTTTGGAAATGCATGAATCCTTTTGCTCAAAAATGACTTTGATACTTTGCTCTTTTGATGGGTCCCAGCTATAATGTTTATGCATTAAAAAGTAGTTAAGAAAAATGGAAAAACAATGAACAATACAATTGAAATTGAACAAAAAGTGTAAATTACCTTAAACTCTCCAAATCATAGGTCACGAACTTCAAGTCATACCTTCTTTCAACTCGGTCAGAGTTTATCAAATTTTTGTTTAATGATTTGTGAAATCACACGAAAAGGATCATGGGGTGGTATAAATAATTAAATTTGAAACAACTCTAGTCCATGATAAACAATTGTTTCCAAAACATATTAAAAATAATTAAATTTCAAACAACTCTAGTACATGATAAACTCTTATTGAAGAATATATTAACAACAAATAAATTTCAAACAACTCTAATCCATGATAAACTCTTGTTTTCGGAATATATTAAAAACAATTAGGTTTCAAACAACTCTATGAAATAAAATAATATTTGGCTAAAAGTAAAAAAAAAAAACTTATATGCACATCCATGTCTTTTTATCAATTTATTCAATTATCACTACACGAATTTTTAAAATTTAGTAACCTTTTTATTAGCCACTATTTTATTTTCTAGCTATTTATTAACATTGAAGAATTAGGTATTTTAATGGTTGACAAAAGTAATTTACCTACCTCTGGGATGTTACATTTATAGATTTAATTGTTTTTTCTTTAATATAATTCATTTCAAATTTATTTTGAGGTCCTTCTTTCTTTTTTTAATGCAATTGCTTTTATGGTCTTAAATACAACACTAAGATCCTATATAATCAATTAAAAATTTATGTATTAAAATCTTCTTATATTGGAGAGTAATATCACAATATCATATAATAAAAATAAAATTAGTGGATATTCTATATAAATATATTCAGTCATTTTATAATTATTTTATATTTTTTACTTTAGTAAAGTAACAAGATCCAAATTTTCTTGCATACCATATCCCATATTGTCTTCATGTTTCTTAAGCCCCTAAGCTAATATGATAGTAAAATATAAAAACATTCCAAATCACAACTTGTTCAAGACTAAGGATTTGTTGAGAAATAGCAATGTCTATTCCCTCCTCTGTGAACACAAAGTGGGCACTATACGGAAGCGTAAAAATATAATGACAAAGCATAGAAGTAGATGACACTAGAATTTTTACCTGGAAAACCCTCTCGGGAAAAACCACGGGACCTAGTCCAGTAAAAGATCTTCACTATAAAAGTAGGATTACAAAGTATTTCTCTCAATCACTGAGGATCTCTCAATGAATCTCACCTTCTCGGATGGTATACAAACCTCTCTGTATATATCTCTCTTTCTCTCAAAGAAGAATACAGAAAAGACACTCTAACTCTCTTAGGGTTTCTTCACTTGGATGTGTGTTGTTGTGTTATCTCTAAAATCTAACCCCTTCTCCTCTTATAAAGAGAAATCTAGCGGGCTTGAGAGTATTGGGCTTTTGTCCACATAATTGGGAGCCCAAAAATAACCCAATATGTTCATCCCCCAAGCATTGTGACTTGTGAGCCACAATTAAGGAGGGAATTCCAACAAATCTCCCCCTTCCTAACTTAATTGGGAGGCACCACAATACCAGGACCTTGGTAACAGTCTTCAATCTTCTTGGTTGGCATTGACTTAGTCATCATGTCAGACCAATTCAAATTTGTATGAATTTTCTCTATCTTCAATTCCTTCCTATCCAACACTTCTCGTATCCAATGATAACGGATGTCAATATGCTTTGAGCGTGAATGGAACATGGGATTCTTGGTCAGATGAATTGTACTTTGATTATCACAGTTCACCACATAATCATCTTGATCATGTCCCAATTCTCTCAGAAAGTTCTTCATCCATAACATCTCTTTTGAGGCTTTAGTGACTGCTACATACTCTGCTTCAGCTGTAGACAATGTCACACATTTTTGAAGTTTTGACTGCCAAGAAACAGCTCCCCCTACAAAAGTAATCAGATAGCTTGATGTTGACTTCCTTGAATCCACATCTCCTACCATATCTGAGTCTGAATATCCAATGAGCTTTAGATTTTCATTGCCAAAACATAAACTTCTTTTGGCAGTTCCTCTTAGATATCTTAATATCCATTTAATAGCTTCCCAATGCTCCTTTCCTGGGTCTGATAGGAATATGCTCACAACTCCTACAGCATAGCCAATATCTGGTCTTGTACAAACCATTGCATACATAAGGCTACCCATGGTAGAAGAATAGGGCACCTTGTTCATTTCTTCTTTTTCTTCTTCATTCTTTGGACATTGCGATTTGCTAAGTTTGAAATGTCCAGCAATTGGAACATGAGCAGGTTTGGCATTGTGCATGTTGAACCTTTTGAGAATCTTCTCAATGTAATCTTTTTGAGATACCCACAACATTCTTTTTGAATGATCTCTAAAAATTTTCATTCAAGAATCCTCTTTTCTTGCTTTCCAAGTCTTTCATGGCAAAAGACTTACTCAATGCCTTCTTGAGAGCAACTATTTTTATTTTGTCATTCCCCACAATCAACATATCATCAACATATAAGAGAAGTATGATGGACTCACCATTTTCATATTTCTTCACAAACACACAATGGTTTGTAGAGGTCTTCTTAAAATTATGTTGGGTCATAAAAGAATCGAATTTCTTATACCATTGTCTTGGGGCTTCTTTGTAGACCATAAAGACTTTTCTTCAGACGACACACCAAGTGTTCTTTGCCCAGTTCTTCAAAGCCTTCAGTTTGCTCCATGTAAATTTCCTCCTCTAGATCTCCATGTGAGAATGCTGTTTTGACATCCAATTGTTCAATCTCAGGTCTAGTTTTCTTTGCCGGGCCGAGAATTGCTCTTATAGATGTCATCTTCACCTTTGGTGAGAATATTTCATCAAAGTCTATTCCTTTCTTCTGGTTGCATCCCTTCATGACAATTCGTGCTTTGTATCTTGGGTTTGGATTGTTCTCTTCATTCTTGAGCTTGAACACCCATTTTTTTTGTAATACTTTTCTTCCTTTTGGTAATTCTACCAAATCGTATGTCTGATTATCCTTTAAGGATTGAATCTCTTCTTCCATGGCTTGCAACCATTTGTCTTTGTCTTCCACCTCAATGGCTTATGCAAAACATTGAGGTTCACCTTCATCAGCAAGATTTACATATTCATCTGAAAAATACCTTCTTGACGGTTGCTTCTTTCTTGTTGATCATCTCAATTGGGGTTCTTGCTGAACATTCTCAATTGCTTGATCTTCTATCATCATGTTAGGTTGATCTATCTGATCAGGTTCTTCAGCCATCTCATCAAGTTGTCGCTCCTGAACGAGCTCTATCTGAGGAGTCTTTTCCCTTATGTTGTTTACCACAAGAGGACTTTGATCAGTAATCACCTTGAGTGTTGGTTTCTCTATTTTCTTGATGTCTTGGATTGCCTGATCTTCAAAAAACACCACATCTCTGCTTCGAACAATCTTTTTATTTGCAGGATCCCATAATCTGAAACCAAATTCATTTCTTGGTGAACCAAGATATACACATTCTTCATCCTTATCATCAAGCTTTGCTTGTTCATCTTTTGGAATGTGAACATATGCCTTACATCCAAAAACTCTCAGGTTGCGGTATGAGGCCTTTTTGCCGGTCTATACTTCTTCTGGTATCTCTCCATTTAGTGGTCTTGAGGGTGATAAGTTGATCAAATTAGCTGCAGTAACCACTGCCTCTCCCCATAATGTTTTAGGAAGTTTTGCATGAGACAACATACTTCTGACCTTCTCAACAATCGTTCTATTGAATCTTTCAGCTACACCATTCAATTGAGGTGTCTTGGGAGGTACTTTCTTGTGTCTGATCCCTTGAGTCTTACAATAGTGCTCGAATGAACCTCTATATTCTCCACCATTATCACTCCTCAAACATTTCAACTTTTTACCAGTTTCTCGTTCAGCTGAGGCGTGAAACTCCTTGAATGCTCGAAGAACTTCATCTTTTCTCTTTAATGGATACACCCACAACTTTCTGGGTGGTCATCAATAAAGGTAACAAAATATTGAGCATCACCAAAGGACCTTTCGGATGTTGAACAAACATCTAAATGTACAAGATCCAAAATATGCTTTCTTCTTCTTCCACTATCAGGTCTATGGAAGGATACTTTGTCTTTGCTTACCTACTAGGAAATCTTCACATAATTCAAATGGCTGTCCCTTTATGCTTTGGAGATGATCTTTTGCAAGAATCTCTAAACCCTTCTCGCTCATGTGGCTCAATCTTTTATGCCACAACTCCTTACTTTCTTCTTGAGCAACATTTGTCTCCCCTTTACATATCTTTCCTTGCATGATGTACAAGGAGCCTTCCTTCTTCTTGCGAGCAACAATTAAGCTTCCTCGGCTAAGTTTCCATTTTCCACCACCAAACTGGTTGTTCATTCAAGTATCATCTAGTTTGCCTATTGAAAGAAAGGTTTAGGCGTATCTCAAGCACATGCCTTACCTCCTTTAGCACAAGTTTGTTTCCATTTTTTACGTTATCAAAGTCACTTCTCCTATTCCCACAATCTTGCTTGTGACATGATTGCCCATTTTTCTTTGTTCCAAAATCTCCTTTTTGATAAGATGAGAAGAATCCTTCATGAGGGGTAACATGAAAGGATGCTCAAGGTATCAAATATCAAGTGCAATCATCAAAAGCAACATTTAGATAATTTTCTTTACCAATAAGGAATACGTTTTCATCGTCTGATACCACCGCTGTTGTGGTTTTCTCTTCCAACTTCTTTGTGGGGTCTATCTCATAAGGATGGACTGATCCAGCCTTTTGATCTCTTTTCAAGAATCTACATTCTTGTTTCTTGTGGCCAATTTTTCCACAATAGAAACATGTCAAACCTCTAGGACGAGACTTGGATTTTCCTCGTGATTTTCCATGGCTTCCTTTGCTTCTATGCTCACTCCTTCCTCTATTCTCAACAATGTTGACTTCTGAGTGACTACTCATTCCTCTTTCTTTCCTTCCGGATTCTTCATTCAGCAAACTATCTGTAATAGTATCCAGACTAAGCTTTCCATCTGGTGTTGAGTTGTTGAGAGTGACAACCAATGTGTCCCAGCTCTTAGGTAGAGAACTAAGGAGTAGAAGAGCTTGTAATTCATCATCAATCTTCATATCTGCTTTCACTAATTGATTCACAATACCTTTGAAGGTGTTTAGATGCTTGATCATATTCTGGTCGTCAGAGTATTCTAATTTCACCAACCGTTTGACAAGATAAGCTTTGTTTCTAGGAGTTTTCTTTTGAATCATAGAATCAAGTTTTGTCCACAACTCATACGCGTTGGTATAAGTTGACACATGCTCAAACAAGCTTTTGTTGATGTATTTTTGAATCATAGCAACAACTTTACAGTTCAGAATCTCCCAATCTTTTTCAATCTTCCCTTCTGGCATTTGATCATTTGTGATTGGCTCATACAAATCTTTGTAGTATAGATGATCTTCCATCATTGGCTTCCAATAGGAATAATTATCTGTGATTAGCTTGAACATGTCTCCATCATGGCGAATGTATCTTCCATTTTGGGATTCACGGGACTATGATTTTTCAAACCAATAACTCGATACCACTTTGTTGGGAAATAGCAATGCCTATTCCCCCTCCGTGAACACAAAAGTGGGCGTATGCGGAAGATAAAAATATAATGACAGAGCATAGAAGTAGATGACACTGAATTTTTACGTGGAAAACCTCTGGGGAAAAACCACGGGACCTAGTCCGAAAAAAGATCTCCACTATAAAAGTAGAATTACAAAGTATTTCTCTCAATCACTGAGGATCTCTCAATGAATCTCACCCTCTCGGATGGTATATACAAACCTCTTCGTATATATCTCTCTTTCTCTCAAAAGAAAGAAAAGAAAAAACTCTAACTCTCTTAGGGTTTCTTCACTTGGATGTGTGTTGTTGTGTTATCTCTCAATCTAACCCATTCTTCTCTTATAAAGAGAAATCTAGTGGGCTTGAGAGTATTGGGCTTTTGTCCACATAATTGGGAGCCCAAAAATAACCCAATATGTTCATCCCCTAAGCATTGTGACTTGTGAAACACAATTAAGGAGGGAATTCTAACAGGATTACACCAATGGATGAAGCTATGAAGGGATTGGGACGTACCTGAGCAAACATATGCAAATTGCTATCAAAAAGGGTGGATCACCGTTGAAAAACCAGATCTGGTTGCAGATCCCATGCAAATTGTCGGAGATGCACATCGGTGGACTAGGATATGTTGGGTGGGGGCATAGGTGGTGGGTCGCACATGGTAGGTCTCATATTGAATAGGGTGGTCTGGTTCAGGCCACATTAGAACAGAGAAGGTTGTGCTTGGAGGGAAGGTCGTGCAGAGGAGGGAAGGTCACATTTTGGAGGAAAGGTTGTGTGAAGAAGAACAGTGTCAGGGTCCTAGGAACATGGTGGTTGTCGACGTGCTGCGACGGTGGTGGTAGGGCAACGTGGCTAGGCGATGGTGATTATGCACACTAGAGAGGAAAGGAGGGTAAGGAGGTAAGGTGGGAGACTAAAAATTATTAACTTACATTTGGATTGGAGTGTAAATTTTTTTAAGAAAGATGGGAAAATTAAGTGGGAAAATTTAAGTAATCTAATTTTGAAATAAAATTTACATTTCATTATTAAAGTCATTATTATATCTAATTTATTAAATATTAAATTTATTTTATTTTAAAAGTTTATAAAATTTTCAACATCATAATTTCACATAATAAAAATATAGGAAATTTAAACTCAAAAAATTGAAATTTATTATATTTTAAAAATAAATAAATTCAATTTAATTTAAAATAATGTCACTTGAATTAAAAATAAACTTTACTTTATTTTATTTTATTTTAAAAATAAACTTAAAATATCTAAAGTTTAACGACAAAAATATTAAATTTATGTTATTTTAAAAATAATTAGTATTAGTTAACTTAAAATAAAGTTGAGTATCATAATTATACGAAATATAAACTCAAAAGACTAATTTAATTAAAAAAATAGTATTATTTTGATAAAGAACTAAAATAACTTAAATTTAAAGACAAAAATACTAAATTTGCACTATTTTAAAAATAATTAGTGATAATTGACTTAAAATAAAGTCAAGCACCATAATTACATGAAGTATAAACTCAAAAGACTAATTTAATGAAAAAATTATAATTATTTGGATAAAGAATTAAAATATCTAAAATTTGAAGACCAAAATACTAAATTTACTTTATCTTAAAAATAATTAGTTTTACTTGACTTAAAATACACTTTAAGACCATAATTATACGAAATATAAACTCAAATACTAATTTAATTAAAAAACACACACTATTATTTGAGAAATATCTAATATTTAAATACAAAAATACTAAATTTACTTTATTTTAAAAATAAATATACTTCTTTGACTTAAAATAAATTTCAAGACACTAATTACACGAAATATAAACTCAAAAGACTACTTCAATAAAAAAATACTATTAATAGTATAAAGAAAGAAAAAATCTATAATTTAAATACAAAATTAGTAAATTTACTTTATTTTAAAAATAATTAGTTTCACTTGCCTAAAATAAACTTCAAGATCATAATTCCATGGAATATAAACTCGACAGATAAATTTAATAAAAAACACAACATTATTTTGATTATGAATGAAAATATCTAAAATTTAAAGATAAAAATAATAAATTAACTTTATTTTAAAAATAATTAATTTTAGTTGATTTAAAATAAACTTCAACATCATAAAATTTTAAGTTTAAATTTATAAATAAGTTCAAATTTTTAAATATTTTAGAAAAATTAGGTTGCTATTTTATTTAAATAAAATATTTTTTTATTGTTAACATTTAGCAACCAATAAATATCAGTCACTAAATCAATCATTAGTTATTTATTTTATTATATATTAAAATTTGGTCGCTATTTTATTTTTATATTTTTTATTTTTTATTTGATATTTGGTCACTAAAATTTTTTACTTAAAATTTGGTGGTTAAATATTTTTTAATTTTTTATATTATAATTTGATCACTAATTTAGTTGCTATTTTTTTAATTGAAATTTGGTTGATAAATTCGGTGGTTAAAGTTTTTTTTTATAATTTGTATAATTAAAACTCGGTCGCAATTTAGGTGGCTAAATGTCGTTTTAAAATTTTTTAATTATTTAAATAAACTTCAGTCGCTAATTCAATGACTATTTTCTTTTTATTTATTGTTTTTAAATTTGAAATTTGGTGGCTAACATTTCAAATTTTTTATTATTTTTTATTTAAATATTAGTCACTAATTCGGTGGCTAAATATTTTTTTAATTTTTATTTTTTTAATACAGATCAATTACTAATTCAGTGGCTTTTTTGAAATTTTTTATTTGAGATTTGATTGCTAAATCAGTTGCTAAAATTTTATTTATTTTTATTTTTTATTTAAATTTTAGTCACTAATGCGGTGGCTAAATGTCTTTTTTTTATTTTTAATTTTTGAAATACAAATCGGTTGCTACTTTGATGGCTACATTTTTTTAATTGTAGTTGATAATTCTGTCCCTAAATTAAATTTTTAATATATTTTTCAATCAAAATCAGTCGCTATTTGGGTAGCTAAATGTCTTTTTAATTTTTATTTTTTAATTTTTTTTTAAAATTCTGTCGCTTCGATGATTATTTTTCTTTTTATTTTTTTTATTTGAAAATCGGTCTCTAATTCGATTACTACATTTTATAGCTAACCCATTTAGTAAAGGATATTTTGATTGCTAAATCACTTTCAAATTTCGGTGGCTACATGGAACCCAAACTTATGTCTTCATTTTGCAACAAAAATAGTGACAAATTTAGGTAGCTACAAAGTTTTTCGATTGCTAGTTTGGTCGTAATTTTATTAATATAAAATATCACAAATTCAATTGCTAATTTGGTGACTATTAGTACAGAGTTTTTGGTGGCTATTAGCGATAGAGCCTCTTGGTCACTAATTTCGATCGTTATTCATGATTTTTCTAATAGTGAATAAAAAATCAATGATCCTTTAAGAAGATTGAGAAATTGAAAGTAAAAGTTCCAAGGAGGAAACTCAAACATTAGGGAGTGAAGATGGATACTCAAGTGAGGAAGCACCATATGAAGGATGCCTCTTGATGGTGAGGAGGTTGATGTGCACCTTTGTTGAAGAACAATCCTAAAGAGAAAATTTATTTTACTCTAGATGTTTAATACAAGGCAAATGTTGTTTTTTAATAATAGATGGAGGAAATAGTGTAAATGTAACTAGTTAAAGACTAGTTGATGAACTTTTATTTCCATTATTCCCCATCCCAAACCTTATAAACTTTAATGGTTGAGTGAGCATGGAGAAATTATTGTGGAGAAATAGGTATCAATTGCCATCACATTGGGCAAGTATAAAGATAAATTTCTTTGTGAGATAGTTTTAATGGAAGCTACACATGTTCTATTGGAAAGACTCTAGCAAGTACAAACAAGTTCTCCATTGTGCATTTGGATAATAAGATAATTCTTAAACCCTGAATGCCAAAAAAAAAAAAACATGTTTTAGAGGATTAACTTAAAATGAAACAAAAGAGATGAGGAAAAGAAAAAATTTACAAAAGAGAAAATCAATAGAAAAGAAAGATAAGAAAAATATGATACTCATTTAATTTTCTTGACATGTTAGTAGCTATTAGATATAATTTTTTCTTAAATTGTTGGAAATACAAATATTATGGTCATGTATCAAGAATATTTTGTATCTTCATTAATCGGTAAATTTAACAAATCAAATCTATATATTAATTATATCAATTTTTATGTCATGTAAATATTTAATTTTTTAAAATTTATTTCTTTTGAAGTAATTAATTCACAATTATTTATTTGTTTTACCACATTTTTATTTAGTTAGTTATATGTTTTTTCATTGTAATTTTTGGGATAATTTAATTTATTTAGATTATTATAATGATAAAATTACAAACAAATACATGAACCAAGTGACATGGGTCTGTTCCAACTTACCTGTCACTACAAGAATTTTTTGATTTTGCAACTAATTTTAACTATCATTTAAATTAGTAGCTAAATCCTAGCTAATTAACTATTAATTAACTAGAAAATTATTTTTTCTAGCTAAATTGAAGTTATATTCATTTATACTTCCTATTACTACAAATTAGCTAGGAAATAACTACAAATTTTAAAAAATTTACTACAAATTAACTATCATTATTTTCCTAGCTAATTTGCTACTTATTTCATGCTATCATTCAATATTGTAGTAATTTTGTAACTAATTATTTTTACTAGAAATTAGCTACAAAATAGCTATTAATTTTAAAATTAGTCACAAAATTATTTTGTAGCAAATTTTAAATTCTCTAGTAGTGTGTTCTTCTCGTCTTTTAGCACAATGTATACAACTATATTAATATTAAAAAAAATAAATAAATAAATGGTATCACACGATGCAAGCAAGATTGCCTCTTAAATAAGATACTTGGAATCTTTGTCTAAAAATTATAAATGATAATTTTATTTAGTTTCAATGTTTTATAAAATTATTCAATGATGAATAAATGATTACTTTTTTTCTTAAATATCATTCTTTCTTATTTCTTTTGACTTCTACATTAATTAGTTTGAATTTTTCTTACCTCATTAAAATCCAAAATTACTATCATTTTCTCCTTGACATTTTAGATTATATAATTTCTCTTTTATATTAATTAAAAAAAAAGAATTGACATTTTATTACGTGGAAACACATTATGGCTCACCGTACACATTTAGACTTATGATTTTTCATTTATAATAATTATATATAATTTATTGCAAAAAGAAAACAAAAATGTCACAACAAAAATAACAAGATAAAAATTACAGCTTATTTAAAAAGTAAATATAATATGTGAAGACTAATTACATTTTAATAAAGTTAAAATGTATTCTACATTAAAAAATGCTTTATTATTGGGTTCACAAAAATCTAATTATGTACAAATTTTCTGAATTTTCTATTAGTAAATTTATACAATAATTTATAAATTTAAATAGATATAAATGAATATTATTTTTTACATATTTTACATGTTAAAATATACTCGAAGGCACAACTTTATTGTCAAAATAATTTTACTTGACTCGAGCAAGATTATCTAGAATGGAGATTTGTGGTCTTTAATTAAAAACTATAATGATAGATTTATATAGTTTCAAACTTTTATAAAATTATCTAATGATGAATAAATGCATATACAATTTTATTTTATTTAGTTAGATTACATCTTTCTTTATTCGTTTTATCTTCTAAATTAATTTGGTTGAATATTTTTTACATTATTGAATTACAACCAAATTATGTAATTTATATCCTTATATATTACCTTATGTGTATATATATATATATATATTTTTTTTCTAAATTTATTTTATGTGTTTATCTTTTTATTTATTTATTGGCTAATTTATTATGTTAAAGATTATTATAACTTACAATACACATTTAGACTATTGACTTTAAATTTATAATATATTTATAAATTTAATTATGAATAGGAAACAAGTCAATTCAATGTGGCACAAAATCATGAGAGGGATTGATGCACAATTTTGTGAAAGAGTTAAAATTACTTTGTTTGCATTATTTTGAACTTTTAAATTGATATTTGTTTTTCTTGAACATCACAACAAGAATTTAACATTTATATAAAATTAAGGATTTGGAGAAGAGTTATGACAAAGAATGCGATGAAATGGTAATTATGATAATGATTATAGTAGGATTTTTTCAAGCTGTCTATGATCCTCAATTTGCCCCAACTAAGTCAAATAGTGTGTCTAGCAAACTTGGTTGTATTCCGAAATGTGAACTAAAATATGGGATTTTACTATTGTTTAATAGTTGGCTGGAAAAATGTATGACCCATTATGCTAAGAAATGTTTTGAAATGCCAATCAATATTTCGTATGATTGTATTATTCGTTGTTGCTTGACCAAATTCATTAATGATAAGATTGGTATTTAATCTCATCCAAAATTATCCTCTGTGTAATATTTTATAATTATTTTTTATTATGGAGTTAATCATGCTTTTACATATTTTTTATTATTAATATTGTGTGACAGATACTCATGGTCTTGTTAGCAATGTAGTGGATTTTTGTGTAAGAGTGTCATAACAAGTAACAATTTATTATAAGAATGTTGAAGAAAAAAGTTGTAACGAGCAAAATTAGCTAGACATATTTATAATAAATAAATTTTAATAAATCAACCACATCTACTCTATTTTTCACAAACCTTCATTTTTCGTATATTCCCCTTATATGTTTGAGAATATTTTTACTAATCCATATAATGATGGAACTAAGAATTTATTAGTGTTAAATGAAAAGTATGTGAAAAAAATATAGATGATGTATATTGCAAAAACTAGAGAAATTTATGTATGACCTTTCCAACACATTCTACAAAACAAATCTAACTCAATTTTTTTTCTTTTAATAAAAAATGTTGACCCTTGTATAAAATAATGTTTAAAAGTTTCAATTTTGTGAGCTAAACAAAATACTTAATATATTAGAAACATTACTTTTTATGTATAACATACAAATGGTAAGTTGTATAGTGCTGGTATAGTGCACTTAACCAATGTTATTAGGTAGAATTTGTCTAATTTCACTTTGAATTGTATAAGCAGATGTTGTGATGACATAAAAAGGAGGCTTATTGAGATGGGAAAATTCAAAATAGGAATATATTTATAAGATAATGTCGTAAAATATATATATATATATATATATTACAAGAGAACCTTAATAGTTTTAGTCAAAATTTACCATAATAGGAGAACTTCACTAAGTTATATAGTTTCTAACAAATTTCTTATCAATGTCATGAATAAAAAGTAATATAATTTAACAAAAAATTCTTTATTTATCTCGGTAACAAGTACCTATTAATATTTATTGTACCATGTTAGCACGTGATGTCTAAAAAAGAAAAAGTTCAAAATCCTTAATAGAAATAGTATTTGTTTAACTTTAAATGAATGTCATTGATAAAAAAATGAGTGAGCTAAAATTTGGGCGAGGTGAAGAAGGAAGAAAAATATTTTACACGAAATAGAAACAATTTTTGCCCAACTTATAGATACAAAAGTAAGTAATTTTAAATTTCAGAAAGTAAAAACCAAGTAAAAAGTTTTGGAAGGGTAAAAATCAAAATATATCTATTCTATTAGGACTTTAAATATGTTTATCCCATATTTATTTATAAAATTATTAAATTTTTAATGACCCGTTTCTTTTTAATAATGTTGAATAATATTCTATACACTACTAGAAAATTTAAAATTTGCTACAAAATAATTTTGTGGCTAATTTTAAAATCAATAGTTATTTTATAGCTAATATCTAGTAAAAAATAATTAGCTACAAAATTACTATAATATTGAATGGTAGCATGAAATAAGTAGCAAGTTAGCTAAAAAAATAATCTTAGTTAATTTGTAGTAAATTTTTTAAAATTTGTAGTTATTTCCTAGCTAATTTGTAGTAATAAGAAGTATAACTTCAATTTAGCTGGAAAAAATAATATTCTAGTTAATTAATAGTTAATTAGCTAAGATTTAGCTACCAATTTAAATGGTAGCTAAAATTAGTAGCAAAATCAAAAAATTCTTGTAGTGATATTAAAAAATGTTACACCATTGTACTTACAAAAATATAATTATGTAAAAATTGGTTAACTTTTCAATAGTCAATTTGTACGATAAATGAGTATAATTTTTAAGTATGTCAGATTTTGAAATATTTTCAGATAATTTATTTTCTTTATAATATAAAAATATCAAATTTATTATTTAAATAATGAAAAATCCATTAATAAATTCTAAAACTTTAGCAAATATTAGGTTAATATACCATAATATACATTAATTTGGATAAGGATGATTCCAATGAATAATTAACTAGTCAACAGAAAAATAAATTTTGATACAAAAACCTTAGATACTAGAAAAAGCAAGGATCCAATACAACATCAACATTGATAACAATTGATTCAAGAAATTTTAGGATATTACAAGAGAAATTACATGATATGAATTTGGGAAGACATGAAGAACATGGGAAGAACACTAAGCTTATAGAGGTTAAAGCCTTTAAAAAACTCATGATTAAAGGAATATTAAAGAGGCTTAAGGAGGAATTGTAAGAGAAGATGAGTTCCCTTCTACGGTAAGGAGGTTTGACTGAAGACCTAACTTTATTCACATTGTGGGATTGTCACAATGTCCTTCCTTAGCTTGTTAAGGACTTTATTTAGCTTCATAGGATTGTTTTCCTTTGCATTAAACCTTTGGATCTTCTTTTTCCTTCCTTGTATGTTGGTTTAGGCCTCAAAGCCCATTAGAAATGAATTTATTAATGGGCTTAGAGACAAATTATTAACAAATTGGGTCATTGGAGACAAACTTAGTGACAGATGACCAAATCCATCACCTAGACTGGTTTCCACTTGCTGGTTTGGTTAGTTGGCTGTGTGTAGGCCTTGGCCTAAGGCCTTTTGCCATGTAATTAAGAGTAGGTATAAAGCCTAATCCTTCTTTCTTGTAATCACTTTTGGAAGAAATCTATTACTTGCATTGCAAGATATTAGAGAGTTTTCTCTTTTGTAAATGAACATGAAAATTTATTTGTGTATTTTTAAGATTAATGTTTTAAAAATAAAAATTATTTTTTATTATATCAACTAAAAATAAAAATATTAGTAAATTTAAAAATTCATATAATTAAATAAATTCATAACTTTATATCAAAATATTAGACACTTTTCTTAGGTAAGAATTTTAAAAGAAAAATCTTAAAATTTTATTTTTTTTATCCTTAAATGCATTTGATTTCACTTTTAATTTTAATTTTTTAAAAATATTTTAATAAGTAATGTTAAAACACAAACATTGGATATAATTCTAGTCGAACTATGTAACCAAGAAACTACATGTTAAAACATAGAAGGGGGTCCTAAAGCTAGAGTTACAGTTATAACCTAAAATAAAAACAAAGATGATATTACCATATAATAAAATATATTCACGGTGATTGAGTTTTATTACATTTTATCTTATTTTAATAATAGAAGTAACAATTATACTTTTTTTATTTTAATTGTTTAATGCATAAATAAGTCATTCAACTATTTAAGAATTTTTAATTAAAAAATGTAATTAAATCTTCCATCTTTTATAATTTTTATAAGTAAATTTTTAGAAATTATCTATGACCATATGAAACTGTAAAAGAAAATTATGCTAATTTTATAAAATTTAAAAACCTAATTATATAACAAATTATAAAATAGTTTTAATTACAATTTTTAATTTAAAGAGTTAATTAAAAATTTTAAATAATTTATAGATGTATTAAACCTTTCTATTACGTATCCATATTCATGTAAAAATCAATAAAGTTTACCATGGTCCATGTACTATGGATCCCTATGACAATTAGCTAAATTTTATCATTTCGTATGTATTGAAAGTCGTCGTCTTTCTACATGTCGCATAGCCTCTGTAGCATGTAAAAATTAAAAAATGAAAAGAAATTATAATTTACAAGTTTTATATAACTTAATAAATTGTTTACAAATAAAATTTATTTAATTTAAATATCAAATTATTTAATTTATATTTAAATTATTTTAAAGAGTAATTAATATAATCATTTAAGTTAATATTTATAGGTTATGTAGTGGACATGAAAATTTTATATTAGTGTATTTTGAAAAAACTTAAAAATTTAAAATATTATTTTCTATTATGTCAACTAAGAATAGATAATATCAGTAAATGTATTAGATTTTATTTTAGATTTTAATTATTAAAAAAAATATTTTAATTAACAATGTTAAATCGTAAACATTGGATCTAATTGTAGTCGAAGTAGGTAACCAAGAAACAATAGGTTAAATTATGCATGGAAGAGGATCCAAAGTTAGAGTTACTGTTATAACTTCAAATAAAAACAAAAATGATATTATCGTATAATGAAATATATTTATGGTGATTAAGTTTACTTTATTTTATCTTATTTTAATAACAAAAATAATAATTATATTTTTTTGTAATTTTAATTAATTTTAATACATAAATAAGCCATTCAACTATTTAAGAATTTTTTATTAAAAAATTTAATTAAATGTTCAATCTTTTATAAATTTTATAATTAAATTTTTACAATTAATTTATGACCATATGAACCTGTAAAAGAAAATTACGACACTTTTACAAAATTTAAAAACCTAACTATATAGAAAATATAAAAATAGTTTTAATTACAATTTTTAATTTAAAGACTTAATTAAAAATTTAAATAATTATACATGTTTTAAACTTTTCTAATACATATTCGTATTCATTTAAAAATTAATAAACTTTAGCATGGTCCATGTACTATGGTTCCCTACGACAATTAGTTAAAAAATAACATGTACAAAATTCGAGTAGGAGAAAAAATGAGAGAATCTAAAAAAAAAATACATATGATTAAAAAATTTAAAGCAAAACATGAAAATAATATTATGATTTTATTATTTAAAAAACTAACAAATAGATAGCTTTCGAAAATTAGTTTTTGTATTTGAATTTTAAAAATATAATTTTCTAAAATAGAATTAAATAAATTTTTTAGTTTTTTTAGATTTATTCTTAGTTTTTATATTATAATAATTGAGAGGATGATTCTCAATCATAGTTAAATTGTTGAAGAGCGTAAATGAATGGAAGTACCGTCTGTTAATTGTTAATTTTTATATGTTTTATTCTATATTATATTTTATTTGATTTTGAGGGTGGTGTTTAATTTACCATAAAATTAATTCTTGTATGATCATAAATATTAATAAAAAATATGAAACATATATTAAAATAAAAAATAAATAATATCTTTTTAAAACAGTATAATTTTATTTATGATTATATTCATTTAATATTAGTTTTTTTTAAAAAAAGAAAATAATATCGATTATTAACGAAACACTAACCATCAATATATATTAAATAAACATAAGAATTTTATAAGATATTTTAGGAATATGAAACTATAATTTCAAAGCTTTTGAATGTGATATTTTAATATATTTTTTTAAATGTCCCTTATTTTCTTATCCAGCAGTGAAAACATATTTGACTTTATTTTGGACATAACATTTTAAGTTAAATTTTAACTATAAATTTATTTTTAATAAGTTATCTTCCAAAAAAATATTAGCAGAATAATTTTTAAATTATTAGCTAAACTACCATGTACATTTATGTGATAGTTAATTCTAATTAAGAGAATAATAATTATAAAATATGAAGTTAATTTCCAACCCACTAAATTAGTTAAAGCATTAAATGATTTAATTAACTAAATTGTCATATATATATATATATATATATATATATATATATATATATATATATATATATATATATATATATATATATATATATATATATATATATGATAGTTAAACTCATTATTTTATTTAAGACAAATTAAATGTATATTATTTAATATGATATTTTTATATTTTTTATTTAAGACAAAATAAATATATCATATTTTTCTTATATAAATATATTATGTAGTAATTTACATTTTTATTAGTATTATATAAAAATAAAAAAAAATTGAAATTTGCAATTTATAAATCTATTCAACAATAAAATTGGTTTCATCCTCCTCCTTGTGTCCTGCATATCCCTCCTTCTCCATCCTATGTGACTGTTCTTCTCTTGCCAAATCCGGCTTGCCATCACCAACCGGTCCAGTTCGCCATCACTACCCCTCTCTGACCCAACCTTAGTAGCACCGCTATTATGAGTTGCCACCACCAGCACACATGTCTCTGACCCAGTGCCTGCTCGCATTGTTGCTCTAGACTAATGTTGTTCCAAGTCGCTAACATCGGTTGGATTCGGTCTCATCTACTTTGATCTAGTCTGATCTCCTCTGATATGGTTGGATAAGATCCAATTTGCTCCCTTCCACTCCAATCTAGTTCAACCTAGTTTGACCTACTTCGATCCAGTATGTTACTCTCCAATCTAGTTTGATCCGGTCATATATGCTTTGTTCCTCTTTACCATTACTTTTGTACTAACATTGTAATTTGTTTGAAGTTGAGGTAGGTTATATACTCTTTATTGTTTGTCATTAATAATAATTAATTTTAAGATTTTTATATGTTTATTATTGACTACAGTTGTTCCAAATTTAATTTTATTATAATATATTAACAAAACAATAGTTTTTTTTTTTAGATTTAAATAATTTATTATTCTAGAGCATTGAAGGTGAATGTATCATAGGTTAGATGATAGTAAACGTTACGAATGAGTTCATAGAAGGAGTACATGAGTTGAATAATTAACTAGAAAAGATGCGTGAGACCATTCATAAATTAAATAATTAACTTATTGCAAAAAATGCTAAGAAAAAATCAATTAAGGAAAAGTAATACAATTAATGCATAATCACGAGGAGTAAAATGTGCAAGTGCGACAACAAAATCAATAATAATAATAATAATATTACTATTACTATTCCTATTCCTATTACTATTCCTATTTCTATTACTATTAATATTACTATTATATTAAATAATTGATTGTTATATTTTATCATCTTGTAAAATAATATTATTTTGTAAATAATAAAATATATTGTATAATTTTTGGAAAAATAGGTGTTATGTAAAGATCAGGTAATATTTGAATATAAATATAATTGATAATATTTAAATATTTAAAAATATATTTATATTATCCTTATGGTTAATGGATGTTTAACAAACATTCAAATATAGCTATAGATATTAGAATATTTAAAAATATATTATTTGTATTTGGAAAACATTATCTTTAGACATAAGACATATTTAATAGTAGATCAATATTTAAATGATAGATATTTAAATAATCTAGTCTCAATCATTTTGATGTTACAAGAAGAGGGAGCTAGCACAATTCTTGGTGTGTGAAAAACTCTTTTTGTAAACTCTCTTGTGGTAATATAGTAGAGGACAAAAGAGGAGCATTGTAATGAAATCTTAAAGCCTTTGTTTTACACCTTTTAGGTAAGAGGGGAGTGAAAAATCTCGCTCAAGGGTGTGGATATAACTGTAAGTGAAGGGATTGACCCTAGACCCCACTAGTTGGTTGAGTTTGATTGCCTTTATCAATTGGTAGAGTGTTTAGTTGTTTGTATTTGACTACCTCTGTTGATTGACAAAGTGTTTAGTTGTTTGCTTGTATGTTTAGTTATTTGCTTAATTGATTGTTTGTCTTTGACTACCTCTGTTTATTGATAGAGTGTTTGGTTGTTCATTTGTGGTTGCTTGAGAAGACAAGACTCTTAACTTTGTCATTTTGAGTTAAAATTCTAAAACCTCAACTTATCATGTTTGTCTGTCTCTTCGAGTTGGTAAAGCAAATGACTTTTAAGCTTGTGGTCGTGGGTTGAGGGTTTTTCTTAAAACCCGAATTGTAGTATTATTTAGTTGTTTGGATGTCTTTAAAGGGGAGATTAAACTCCCCATACTATAATGTAATGTCTATGTTAATTGTTATGAATTTAGTTGATTTTGTGAAAGCATACCTATACATGTGCTTAGTTGTATTATCGAGAATTCATGTATCTTGAGTTATGCTAAAATTATACTATGTGTATGTGTATTGATATAAAAGCATTACATTAAGAATTGTGAGATATAAATTGAGAAATGAGTTAACAAGGATGAGTTTTGATGGGTTACTTAGACTAAAAGATGGCGAGAAAGGACCTAGTCCAAAGGGGCAAGAATTGGTAAGGTTAATAAACCTCTCAGAGATTACTCATAATTAACCTCCAATGGTTCTGTGCTGGAATATACGTGCAAGTTGAGTAGATCTTGACATGCTACCAAACTATATCATACTAGTATAGGATAGGTCAACCAAAGGGTTGAGTCATGTTATCGCTAACCCATTCTTGATTACTACATGCACATGGAGTAGAGACTAGTTTGTGTCATTGTCATTTATATGCATTCGAATAAATGTTGTCATGTGATTGTTATAATCTATTATGTTTCTTAATTTTGGACTAGGTTTATGAATGAGATTTATTAGGTTTTAAATTTGAGGATATGACCTTTGAATTGTTATCCTTTTGTATTTGATTTTTTTTTTTTGTATTATTTAAAAATGTAAGGTCATGTTTCTCCACCATTATAAACCCTTAATTAGATTTAGGCATGATATACTTTTTAGTTATTGGGAGAATGTTAACTTTTTACCTTTTTTGAATAAATAAATTATAAGTATAAATGTTAGAGGGGTAAAGGGTGTCACAACTATTGTTGTGACTGTTGTAGTGGTGGTGGCAATAGAGATGACTGTTATTGGGACTATTAATAGAAGACACCATGAAATGGTCATCCTCCATTGGTCTAAAGGAACGCATAAAGGAAATGAAAGTTTGTCGCTCCCCTAATGATATGTGATGTGGTCAAATATAGATATTGACCTATTCAAATGAGAGGAAATATTTGCATTACACAAATGATTGTAAGTCAAAACTCCATTTCCACATATGCAAGGATGAGAAGGTAAGATAATCAATCTCACTTGTATGTAACAATTATCTCTCATCTATAGTTGATTACTCAAGATAATGAACTAGTAACCTTGCACGATCATACCTAGACCTGGAAGAAGTCTTAACATCTACTTTTGTAAACACAAATGTCATGATCATAAGTGTCATACACAAGCATACAAGGGTAAGCTCACAAACTCTTCATGATAAACAAAGTCATGTAATAACATCAACTATATATGAGACAACATTCATTAAGGACATAGTGAGGACATAGTGAGTCTAGTTTCGCATACATAATTTGATATAAATGTTGATTATCATGAAACATATGATAGACTCGACTTCATCGGTATTTTTAATATGTGAGCAATTATCTCATACATGCCTTTTAATATGGTATAATAGCAATAATGGACCTCACAGATCTAAAAGACAACACATGTTGTAAACCATTAAGGTGACATCTATATTGGATAAACAAAGTAGCCTAGTGACACACGAAGATAGTTCTACATGGATAGTGATTACCACAATTCAAAATTTGGAATGACTTTAGACTTTTGTGGAATCACTTGTCTATTTATCTCCAAGGTTCCAAGAACATCCCACTAACCCTCCACACTAGTTAGGATAGTTTCAAGTAACTCCAACTTATGTGCATGCTCATTAAAAAAAAAAAGTGTACTTATTGATGTACTATTTATTGATCATATTCACCATCATAATAACATCCTATTTTAAATACCTAGATCATTTTTATGGATTTCGTCATAAAAATTTTACACTTATACCCCATATCTTATGTCAATTCATTATTATCATTTAAGATAACTAAATCCATCAAAACCACACACATATTACCATTATTTTAAATACCATTAAATATTTCAATTAAATAAAAGAATAAAATTTCTAATATTATGCTTAATGTTACAAAATTAACTAACATTTCAAACAAAATTATTTTAGTTTAAAAACCACATCATAAGCTATTGTAATACATTTATGCTATTAGAAATTTTATAGTATCATAGGATCATTTTTAGTTGAAATTGTAACTATATACCCTTAAAAGAAAATATTTAACTAGAATAAAGATAAAATACACAATAAATTTAAAAAATAGTCCAATCTGAAAGTTAAACAAACAAAATTAAAATAAATTATTTTTATTTTATAAAATCATTTTTAAAGATAAAAAGTCATGTTTACCTTTTTTTTTAAATAGTATTATTTTAACTAGTTTCTCTCCAATTTTATTAAATAGATAAAATGATGTCTAAAAAGTTATGTTCCAACCATTTTAGTTAAGAAAAAAATGCACCTCGGACCATGGGCCCAGCCCAAATAAACTATACGACTTCCAGGAAAGAGCTATTGCCACTAGTATTTGCCTTGGACAAATTTCGCTCCTGTCTTCTTGGCTCAAAAGTCATCATATTTTCCGATCATGCCGCCTTGAAATACCTACTGAAGAAGCTAGATGCCAAACCACTACTAATTTGGTGGATACTTCTCCTACAGGAATTTGACCTAGAAATCAAATACAAGAAGGGTGCCGATAATGTAGTGGTTGACCACCTGAGTCAAATTGAATGTGAAGCTAATCCAATGCTAATCTGAGACGACTTTCCGAACAAGCAACTACTGCACATGGATACATCTACACCATGGTTCGAAGACATATGCAATTTCATTGTGGCATCTCAGTTCCCACCAAAGACATCTCGATTGTATAAAGAGAAGATCAAGAGTGATGCCAAGTACCATATATTGGATGACATGTATCTTTGGAAGCGTGGCAACGACCAAGTCATTCGCAGGTGCATTCCAGACTCCGAGATCAGCTCAGTTCTCCACTTTTATCATGCAACTACCGGAGGCGGCCATCATGGATCAACTTGAACAACCCGGAAGGTACTAGACTATGGGTTTTACTGGCCCACCATTTTTTGAGATGCCCATCAATTCATCTTGGCCTACAAACAATACCAAAGAGTAGGGATGGCCATGAGTCACCAGCATGAAATTCCCCAACAACCAATCCTATTTTGTGAAATCTTTCACGTTTGGGGAATTGACTTCATGGGGTCGTTCGTTGTTTCCAATGGATACTCATACATTCTACTAACCGTGGACTACATGTCAAGATGGGTAGAAGCAATGGCCACCAAGACCAATGATGCCAAGGTAGTTGTGAATTTTCTTAAGTCTAACATTTTCTACAAATTTGGTGTGCCGAACGCTCTGATCAATGATCGGGGAAGTCACTTCTGTAACTGAGCCATGTCTTCCCTCTTAGAAAAGTATGGGGTGATGCACCGGGTTGCCACAGCATACCACCCTCAAACAAATGGCGAAGCCGAAGTATTCAATAGGGAAATCAAGAAGATCTTGCAAAAGTTGACCAATCCCAGTCGGAAGGATTGGAGCTGCCACCTCGAAGACGCACTCTAGGCACATAGGACGACATATTGGACTCCATTGGGAATGTCTCCCTACCAGATTGTTTTTGGAAAAGCGTGTCACCTGCTGGTTGAACTAGAACACCGAGCTTATTGGGTAGTCAAGAAGTGTAACATGGTCTACGACCAAGTTGGAGAAGAAAGGAAGCTCCAATTACGAGAGTTGGGGGAACTCCATTTGAAAGCTTATGAGAACTCCCGTATCTACAAGCAGTAAGTCAAACAATTCCATGACCGCCAGATTTTGAGAAAGGAGCTCTAAGTTCGGCCAGAAAGTGCTCCTATTCAATTCAAGATTAAAGCTCATCACTAGTAAGCTCCATTCCAGGTGGGATGGTCGACTTATTATCACTAAATTTTTGCCCTATGGTATAGTAGAATTACAGGATGAACTCACAAGAAGCACCTTCCAAGTTAATGGACAGTAGCTCAAAATCTTCCATAAAGGTTCAATAACAATAGTAGGCAAGGTGGAGAGAATCTCCCTAAAAGAACCGGCCATGACGGCCAACACGCCTTGAGCAACGCGTCAACAAACCCCCCCTATAGTCCTGGCATGCATTAAGGACAATGCACCCTTCAAGTGTGGGGGGGCGTTAGTTCGACTTTTAATTTTGCCTTTCAATTTTTGCTTTATAATTTTATTTTTGCTTTCAGTTTATTAAGCATTTTGCTTTCAGTTAATTAAGTGATTTCCAGCTAAACCGGGACCGAATCCTATGTTGTCCCTTTTATTTTGATTTTGTTTTTCTGGTTTTTTACTACTGGTTACTGAAAAAAGGTATGCATGACCCAAGAGGAAGATTTTTCAAACTTGAACAGGGAATGAAATTTTTGCATCTTGAGCCAATGAGTGATCGAAAAACTGAAAAAGAGGAACCTTCAATGATTGACCAACCATCCGTGTGAGAATTTTCGAGCCTTGTATACATAATGGCTTTACATCTTGCCATTCTTTCCTTTCTTGTGTGATATTTGCATTCATAATGATTGGTTACTCTAGATTTTGCCTTGACTCTCTAGATACATCTCGTTTTGCATGCAGGAGTGAGATGATCTAGGCCATGTTTCTATTAAGCCTCGAGCTAAATGGACTTACCTTGCAAACTTTATCCCTTGTTTACCTTCTTTGAGCCTAAATAAGCATTTTTTTAATATGACAACTCATTACAAGCCAAAGCCAAAAAACCATGATCAACCTTAACCTTAGGGGGACAAAGGAGCTATGGAATTGTTTTGGGAGTGGATCTCGTTTAAGTGTGGGGGAGACACCCAGGGACATAGCAAGAACAATGCATCCAAAAAGGGTTGAAAAAGAAAAGAAAGAAAAACAAGTGCAGGATGAAACAAAGAAAGGGAAAGCAGCCAAAAGTTATAAGCTGTAGCAAAAATATAACACAAAGTTGCAAACAAGAAGTGAGAAAAAGTAGAAAAGAAAATTGGAAAAAGGGAAAGAAAAGAAGTGAGAAAGAATGCTTTTAATAGAATCATAGTGTCCTAAGGGATTCCCTCCATGTTGCAAACTCATTCCCTATTGCTCCTTCCTTCCCTATGGTTACTAAAGCTCACTTACCATCCTATATCCTACCCTAGTGATCATGATTGCATGTGATTTTGAAGGTATAGAAGGAGAGGCTAGTCAAAGTCCAGTAGTGCTGGTTGCATGGGATGTTAGAGTGTATACACAATCCCAAACACTTGAGAGATTGAGAGAATATGCCCCTGAGAGAGAGCTTGGTCACTTCTCGGTTACTCTTTAATGTTTGCAGGTTGCTTATTTGCTTTGGGTGTGGAGAAAGTAACTCTCATAGATTGTTTGTGCAAATCTGGATTATGGGATGATTGCATGCTTGATCTGTTTGTCAAACTTGAAAAATTCATTTGAAAACATATTTCCTCTTTCAATTTCCTTGAACGATCAAATCTGATTTTGCCTAGGAGTGCAAAAGTGTAAGTGTGGTGGTCTGATAAGTCATGTTTTATACACCTCACAAGGGTTTAAGATGGGCATTATTAAGACTGTTTAGTGATTAAGAGTCCTGTCTTAGTTAAGATTCAAATTATGAGCCTAGAAATAGGAGAAATATAAATATATGCTAAAAGGAGGATTTTAATTGACAAAAGGATTGAACTTGTTTTGCAAGCCTGAAAGCCGAGAGCATCTTGGCCCAAAAGGAACATCTTGGCCCAGTAGAAGCGGTCCCAGCCAAACTAGCCTTCCCGACCAAAGCCAACTTCAATGGCTAAAATCACTCCGACAAGAATGTAGATATGATTATGCTAGAATTAAGGAATCTATAATGCATATATGATTATGCTAGAATTAAGGAATTTGTAATGCAGATATGATTATGCTAGAATTAAGGAATGTGCAATGTAGATATGATTATGATAGGATCAAGGAAACTATAATCTCCTAGGATTGAGGAATCTGTAATCTCCTAGGATTGAGGAATCTATAATTAGTAATTCAAATTTGTAATATGTTAAGATTAAGGTGTGCTACAATTGCCCAGCTTATGTATAAATAAAGCATGATAGGCCACGTCTTTGGTGTGGAATTTTAGTAGAATTTAGACCTAGCACCGTCAATAATTTCAGTGCATCCTAGCTAGTGTGATGGTACACGAAGCTTCAGTAAGGTGTCTCTCTTGATTGAGGAGGTATAGGACCAGGATTTGGGAAGCTCGAAGCTGTCGGAGGTGATCGCTCGGTATAGTCGATGCACTCCGGTGGACGGAAACCGCAACGTCTGGCCATCACTACTGCACCACTACATCCTTCCATTGGCGATCGTCGTGGAAGGCAGACTCTTTGAAAAATCCTAAATTCTCACCTTTTTATTTGATTTTGTTTTCAATAATATAATTGGTTTGAAATTCTAACTTCGATTATATCACCTATGCTTTAATCTGCTTTAACCTTGTTGCGATTGCACATTGTTAGAGGTAGATCATGTTAGACTAGGGTCGATTGGAACTGGTTTAATAATATGATTAGGTAGAGAACCTAAAATCAACCAAGTACATACTCCCTGCCAACTGATGAGGTGGCGATTGTGTAAATTCTCAGTATGGCAATGGACAAACGTTCGGCGATTTTTGTAAGAATCTAAGGTTGATTCGGAGTATAATTCTAAGTAATAATGGTAAATTGTTGTGTGTTAATTTCCAAATAAGTATAGTAGCTAGTATAGATTAGTTTAGCTTATTTTTCTGCAGTTAGTTTATTTCCTGATCTTAAACACAACCCCCTTTTTTACTGTTTTTCCAGAGTCTAAGACCGAGTCAGTCCAACTTTGTCACAGCTAAGTTACTCTCAGCCAAAACCATATTGGTTCCTTGTTAACCGAGATCGAATTGCCAAGAGCAAGTCAGCCTTAGCATCGCTAAGGCCAAGTCAGTATTTTCACATACTGGCCGACCGATAGTAAGTCGGCATTTCACAACATTTAGCAGTTTATGCATAATTCACTAATTTCTACACTTAGTCACAATTTAACAAACTGTGTCCTTGAGATAATCGACCTAGGGTTAGTTATACTATAGTTAGATTTAGTATTTAATTTGAGGCATGTAAGACGACTAAAAACCCGCTTATCAGTAGCCTACATAGGAGAGCCCCAGCCCCACGATGAAGAAAGCCTAAAGTCAACTCAGCTCAACAGTAGAAACGCTCCCTAGTTCAAGAGGGAGAGGCCCACGAGAAAGAAGTCTCTCAAGAATGGCCTCACCAGATATAGCCCAAGCAGCCCAAATAGACCCAAAACCGAGTTCGGGAATCCCAGCTCAACGCTGACGAAGTCGACTAGGTCACTAGAACTAGATACCTCAAGAAAGGATGCCACCTCATTGCACTAAAAGAGCTTGGAGCCGTTGGATCCTTCAAGGGTGCGAGATACCCTTGATAAGCCCATGTTAGGGAGGCAAGGGACTCACCATCTCCAACAAAATAGGAATCCTTGCGAATTACAGCATGAAGAAGCACCATGTCAGCCACTACTCATGAAACACACGCGATTCCAGGAAGAACATGCCATGATTGAGTGTGGGAACAAACACAAATTGGTGTGGGAAGTGCCAAGGCTAACTAACTGAATTAGGAGGCTGGGCAGCTCCACGTGGCAAGATCAAGCGCGCCTTCATCACCCTCCTAAAGGTTATAAAAGGCCCCAAGGCGAAGAACTCAGGGCCAAGAATTCTACAATAAAACCCACAGAGCAAGATTGTTGGAAAATCGTTGTGCAACTAACAACCCAGGGAATACATTGTAGAAAGACATCTAACTACAAGCAAAGGTACCAGCCATGTCTCTAAAGACCAGGTAAGTCTCTTGGCCAAACTCTAAGCACATCACTCATCCCTAAAATCAGACTTCAAATGGCAGGCACGTAGCCGACCTTAACCCAAATTGAGTCGACTACAATTTAGATGGCAAGCATGTAGCCCGCCTTGGCCTAGGACCATGTTGGCCTCGGTCCCCTATTCATAACATAATGCATTCCCCCTGACTCTAGGTCAGTAGATACACGTCCGACTTGGTCGTTTGGCATGTTTGCCTATCTGTTTGGCACCTTTGCCCATATTAGGATGTCGTTCGGCCTGTGCAATGCCCCAAGAACCTTCTACAGGTGTATGGTGAGTATTTTTTTTAAGTTATTAAAGAGTTGCATGGAGATTTTTATGGATGATTTTATACTGTACAACCCTTCATTTGATGCATGCTTGGAGAGTTTGTCTAGAGTTCTAGATAGGTGCATTAAGACTAACCTTGTGCTAAAGTTTGGAAAATGTCATTTCATGGTGACTAAAGGTATAGTCTTAGGGAATCTAGTGTCTAATAAAGGTATTGAGGTCGATAGGGACAAAATTGATCTTATTTCTTCTCTTTCTCACCCCACATTCGTGTGAGAGGTTCGCTCTTTCCTTGGACATGCAGGATTTTACAAGAGGTCCATCCAAAATTTCAACACAATAGCCTTACCATTGTCCAAGCTTTTATAGTAGGATGTGGACTTTGTCTTTAACCAATCATGCATTAAGGCTTTCCAAGAGCTGAAAAAGAGACTTACCACCACTTCCATCCTTTAGGAACCTAATTGGGAGCTCTACTTTGAGCACATGTGTGATGCATCTAACTTGGTACTTGGGGTAGTTTTAGGTCAATGAGTTGGCAAGCAATCCACTTTGAGGTTCTTGTTGAAGAAGTCATAAGAAGATGTGACATTGGAATCATTAAGATGGATGAGGAAGAGCCTCCCTCCCTAAGCATATAAAAATCAAAGTGGAGCAAAGATTTTTGATGCAAAATTTTGCACATATCTTCCATCTTGAGAGGATAGTTTTTTTTTTTCTTCTATTTCACCCTTTCCTTTATTATTATTGCTTCATATGTTCTATTTGTATAGTGTTCTTATATGCTTACATTGAGGACAATGCTCATTTAAGTGTATGTGGGAGGGGAGATTTGGTTGTTTCTATTTTACTATTTTCTATTTTTTGTTTTCTTGTTTTCTACTTTTACTCGTTTTTCTTTTTTCTATTTTTACTATTTTTTCATCAAATTCGTTTTTGCTTAAAAAAAGATGAAAAAAAATATTTTGCAATTTTGAGCACTTTTTAATAGAACCACTTCTTGATTGAGAGGTTTCAAAACTTGATATGGAACCACTTTTGCATCTTTAATGTAATGAATGACTTAGAAATTAATGTTTGAATCATCGATGATAGAGCATGTATTTGTGTGAGATTTTGAACCTTGTATGTTGATGGCTTGCATCTTGGCATCTTCTTCCTTGTATGATTTGCACATGTTGTGCTAGTTATTTAGGTTTTGTCTTGACTCTCTTTTATGCCTCTTGTCTCACATGCATTGGTGATATGATTTAGGCCTTCTTTCTTTATAGCCACTAGCCAAATGAACTTTCCTTGCATTAAATCCATTGCTTACCCCTTTATTAGCCTAACTAACCCTTTCTTTGATATTATTGCTTATTACAAGCCTAAAAGTGAAAAACCATTATCACCCTAATTTTATTGGTTAAAGGAGCTTTGGAGTTGTTTTGGAAATTGGTTCTAAATAAGTGTGAGGGTTATACTGCAAGGCTTTGCAAGTGGTACCTTGATAATTTGGCTTTTACAAGTGGTAGTTGTGGTGTTCGGTTGATTTCTTTTTGAAAAAAAATGCAACAAAAAGTTGTAAAGTGCAAAACGAGAAGTGAAATTAAAATAGAAAGAAACAAATTTAAAAAAATAAGAGGACAAGAGGCAAATTGGACCTTACTTGCCTTGTGTCATGACCTAAATCGCGATGGGCAAAAGTCGCGGATTTGAAATTTAAAAATTGGAAGTCAAATCCATCCTAGGGAAGGAACCAACTTGATCCATCTGAGAGGACAACCATGACCGATTCGACTCTGGTAGGAGTCGCCACCGACATTTTAATGGAAGCACCTGGAACTAGGAATGGATAAGGCATGTCACAAATCAAAGCTTGGGTAAGGAGCCAGTTACTGATGAGCAGGCTTTTAGTTGTCTTACACGCCTCAAATAAATACTAAAGCTAACTATAGTATAGCTAACCCTTGGTCGATTCTCTCTGTTGTACCCCAAATCGGTCCGGCCCAATCTTTCAGAATGGGCCAGACCTCCCATCTCAGAGTCAATCCTGAGTCAACCCTAGCGTGCCTAAGAGCCACCGAGACTCAGTCAAACCAAGACAGGAAAAGCATAGGACGAGACCGAGTCCGCCTCATCCACGACTCCGACCCTCAGCCGAGTGGCCCAGGATCTTAGCTGAATCTTAACCAAGACCAAGTCAACCCCATCCAATCCTCAGCCGAGTCGCCCAGGATCTTAGGAATCTTAACTACCCCCCCCCCCACGTTGAGTCATTTCTGTTACCAGCCCAACAACAACCACCGGCCCAGGGGGAACCACCCAGCCACTACTCAAACCCTATATAAACCCTTGCTACGAAGGAGAAGGGGAGGAAAAAAAGCAAGAGAAAGGGGAGAAAAAGGAAACGAAAAGCTGACGATTGCTAAGAAAGGAAAGAAGCGTCCCGAGTCCAGATTGAAGGGCAAACAGAAGTGCTGGTCTGCAGGCAAGAGGCCTCTACTCGCACCCAGATCCAGGTTGGTTGGTCCCCTTCTCTTTTCATAACTAGCATTGTATTGTTCGTATCGTCAAGCACGATCCCTCCCTGAATCCCCTCTTAGCCTAGTAGTCCTCAGCCGGAGAGAAACCGAGACTTCACCCAAGGCCGAGTCTGTCTCGGCCAAAGGGAACCACCCACCCCATCACCGCCCCATCACAAGTCCTTCACCTCTTGACCGAGCATGACTCGGCTAGAAAAACGAGACCATAGCCAGCCTAACTCCTCACCTGCCTAAATTCTCAGAACTACGTAGACTTTGAACCCTCTAAAACGAGGTACCGTAGGCCTAGAGGGCACACTTCTATCAAGTCAAATCCCAAATTCCTCAAACCCTAAATCCCAAAACTCTCAGGACACCTTACCTGAACCTCCTTCTTCCCCAGACTTAGACCAAAAACACGGCCCGAATACAAGCACTGTCCCTCTCCCATGTAGTCAGCTAGGGGTAACTATCAAGTGATAGGCATGCAGGGGGGCCCTATGCCCCCAGCGTGTAACCAACTCCCGGACCCGTATTCCTGACGTTAGACCAGTCTTGCCTTAGGTTTCCCTATATTCCTAAAAAATGTAGGTGGCGACTCCAGACGGCCGAGAACCATTCGGTCATGTATATGGATGAGTTAGTCATTAGCGTCACGATTTTTGATTTGTGACACTCTCAAGGACACAGTGTGTTAAATTGTGACTAGGTGTAAAAATAAGAGTTTGTGCAAAAAACACTAAGTATTGTAGAATGTCGACTTGATGTCGGTCGGCCAATATGTGATAATACTGACTTGGCCTCAACGACGCTAAGGCCGACCTGCTCTCGACAATCCAAACTTGACTAACAGGGAACTGATCTGGTTTTCATCGAGAGTAACTTAGATGCGATGGAGTTGGACTGACTCG
The DNA here is from genome assembly GCA_025330945.1 of Mucuna pruriens. Lineage (NCBI taxonomy): Eukaryota > Viridiplantae > Streptophyta > Magnoliopsida > Fabales > Fabaceae > Mucuna > Mucuna pruriens. Next base: position 924,751 of record JAENHJ010000128.1, read on the forward strand.
ATCTCGGACTTTGGAAAAATAGTAAAAGGGGGATTTTTGTGTTTAAGTGAAGGAAATAAACTAAGTGTAGATAAGTAAGCTAAACTAATTTATACTAACTACTGTACCAATTCAGAAATCAACACACAACAATTTATCGTTCTTAGAATTATACTCCGAATCAACCTTAGATTCTTACGACAATCATCAAATGTTTGTCTATTTCCATAATGATGATTTACACAATCGCTACCTCATTAGTTGGTAGGAAGTATGTACTTGATTGATTTTAGGTTCTTTACCTAATCAAATTATTAAACTAGTTCCAGTTGGCCCTAGTCTAACGTGATCTACCTCTAACAATATGCAATAGCGGCAATGTTAAAGTAGATTAAAGCACAGGTGATATAATCAAAAGTCAAAATTGCAAACCAGTTATATTATTCAAGATAGAATATAATACAAAGGTGAGAATTCAACGTTTTCCAAAGAGTCCACCTTCCACGATGACCACCAATGGAAAGACGGTAATGGTACACCAATGATGGATAAACATTGAGGTTTCCGTCCACTGGAGTGCGTCGACTATATCGAGTGATGACCTCTGACAGCTTCCAGCTTTTCAAATCCTGGTCTTGTACCTCCTAGATCGAGAGAAACACCTTACTAAAGCTTCGTGTATCATTGTGCTAGCTTGGAATGACAATAGTTGCTGACGGTGCTAGGTCTAGAATTCCACTATTTTTTTCACACTAAAAACGTGGTCTAGCGTGCTTTATTTATACACAAGCTAGGCAGCTACGACACAGCCTAATCCTAATAGATTTGAATTACTGATTACAGATTTCTCAATCCTAGGAGATTACAAATTCCTTGATCCTATCATAATCATATCTGTATTGCAGATTCCTAATTTCTATAATAATCATATCTGTATTATAGATTCCTTAATTCTAGCATAATCATATATGCATTACAGATTCCTTAATTCTAGCATAACCATATCTGCATTACAGATTCCTTAATTCTAGCATAATCATATCTGCATTACAGATTCCTTAATTCTAGGATAATCATATCTGCATTCTTGCCAGAGTGATTTTAGCCATTGAAGTCGGCTTTGGCCAAGAAGGCTAGTCTGGTCGGGATGCTTCAATTGGGTCAGAACGCTCTTGGTTGGGCCGAGACATCCTTAACTTGGGCCTGCAAAATAAATCCCCTTTTTTATTAGTTAAAATCCTCATTTTAGCACATATCTATAATTTCCTATTTCTAGGCCCATAATTTGAATCTTAGCTAAGATGTGATTCTTAGTTATCAAAGAGTCTCAATAATACCCATCTTAAGCTCTTGTGAGGTGTATAAATATGACTTATCAGGCCCCCACACTTACACTTTTGCACTCCTGGACAAAATCAGAATTGGATCATTTAAGGAAATTTGAAAGAGGAAATATGTTTTCAAATGAATTTCTCAAGTTTGAAAAAATAGATTAAGCTAGCATTTACCCTAGATTCCAGACATTCAAACATTCTATGAAAGTTACTTTCTCCACATTCAAGGCAAATGAGCAACCTACAAACATTAAAGAGTAATTGAGAAGTGACTAAGCTCTCTCAGGACATATTCTCTCAATCTTTCAAATGTTTAGGTTTGTATATACACTCAAACATCCTATGTCAACTAGCATTGCTAAGCTTTGACTATCCTCTCCTTTCGGACTTGTAATGTGGCCAGGGTAAGGTAGGTTTCAGGATGGTAGAGTGAGCTTTAGTAACCAGAGGGGCAAGGGGAGCAATATGGAATGAATATATAAGCATGGAGGTTATCTCCTTTGGACACTACCATTTCTTGAAAGTGTCTTTGTTCACCGCCCTACTTTTCCCTTTGTATTTTTCTCTTTCTTTTTTCTCACTTTTCCTATCTTGCAGCTTTTGTGTTGCAATCTCACTTGCAATCTTTTCTTTTTTTGTTTCGGCTATTTTTTTTCTTTTCATATCCTTTTTCTTTCCTTTTCATCAACCCTTTTTCTTTCCTTTTCATCAACCCTTTTTCTGGACACACTTACTCTTTTCCAAATGTACCACTATTGCAATGCTTCTAGGTGTCTCCCCCACACTTATTCAAGACCTATTCCCAAAAAAATTACAAAGCTGCTTTGTACCCTAAGGTTCAGGTTGATTACAGTTTTTCTGACTTTAGGCTTGTAATAAGCTGTCATATCAAGAAACGATTATAGGCTCAAAAGGGCAGCCAAAGAAATTATTCACAAGGTAGGCTTTATCTGGCTAAGTAGTTGTAAAGAAAGATGGCCTAGATCATATCATTCACGCGTATGAAACCAGATGTATCCAAGAGAATTAAGGCAAAACCTAGAGTAACCAGTAACATATGCAAAAATCACACAAGAAAGGAAAGAATGGCAAGATGCAAAACCATCTATACAAGGCTCAAAAAATTCTCACACGGGTAATTGCTTTGTCATTAATGGTTCATCTTTTCAATTTTTCACTCACTCACTACCTAAGGACACAAAAATTTCACTCCTTGTCAGGTTTGAAAACCTCTCATCCAAGGTCATGCACTGCTTCATGCTGTTTCATCTTACTCAAAGAAATTCATTCAGAATTGTCACAACCAGATTTGTGACGAAGCGAAAAGGGAAAATTTTAGGAAGGGAGTCGCCACCAGCGTTTTGATTAGGAACGTTGGAAAACCAAGGTGGGGGGATAAGGCTTGGTCTGGAACCAAATGAGTGGGTTCGGAAGTTGGTTACACACCAGGAGCACAAGGTGCTCCCAGCATGCCTGTTAATTAACAGTTACCTAAGACTAGCTTTTGGGTTTGTTAAGGTTTCGGTGTGGGTTGTGCAATAAACGCATATTATAGAATCCTATGTATGGGGGATGGTTTGGTTTGGGGGAAAGGACTTGAGAGGAGTGTGCCTCCTTTGCCTACGTACCTCGGCTTTAGAGGAGTCAAAGTCAACGTAGTTCTGGTATGGTTTCCTAGGGTAGGCTTATCCAATGGCCGAGATGAACTTGGCCATGACCGATTTGGAAAAGGAGAGTTTGAGAAAGAAGGGAGAGAAGAGAAATTGGCAGTGGAAGGATGTATGGGTTTAATTCGGTTTTTCTAGTTCTATTAACCTAAGTCTAATAAGATAGGGGGAAGAAGACTTACTAACTTGGTACCTGCCGTGTTAATCTTCTCTTCTTTGTCCAAGCTCCTCCCTCTTCTGGCTTTCTGGAATGTCAATGTTATGCCAATTCATGTCTGCTGAGTTCCATTTTCTTGACAGCGCACTGAGGTGGATTTCTAAACATCCCTTTTGTGACTGTACTACAGTAGAATTTGTTGCCTTTCTAAAGCTCATTATAAGCTTTTCCTTCCGGGGCCATGCGGTTAAAGGTTATTGTATCTCAAGCTTGTAATTGCATAGATTAAATGCAGGGGGTTACACCTTCTCTTGAATTCGTAAAGGAAGGCCCTCTAGTTGAGAGATTGGAGGAAAATATGCTTCAGCACCTGCTTTTGGTGAAAAATTATTCGACTCCTATAGAAAAATCTCCAACCCCTGCTCATTCGTGGGGAGGTCTTATATAGGCTGCGAGATGGGCTTGGACCTCTCTCTTGATGAGATAATATTTTATTATATTTTATATTTGAATTTTGAATGGCTAACAGGTTTATCCCCTGATTCTTGGGATGAGAGAATATTTTATTGTATTTTATATTTGAATTTTGAATGTCTAACAAGTTTATCCCTTGATTCTTGGGATGAGAGAATATTTTATTACATTTTATATTTGAATTTTGAATATCTAACAGGTTTATCCCCTGATTCTTGGGATGAGAGAATATTTTATTATATTTTATATTTGAATTTTGAATATCTAACAGGCTTATCCTCTGCTTTTTGGTAACGTATAAAATCTTCAGGATTTTATCGTTATCGGTTAAGGGAAAGTCAACTTGTGGTTGTTTGTTGATAACATATAGAATCTTCAGGATTTTATTTGTTATCAGTTAAAGGAAAGTCAATTATGGTTGTTTGGGTCGGACAATTTTGGGGTGCTACAAGAATTTTTCAAAGCATTTTTCAGTAACCAGTAGCAAAAACTAGAAAAAAACAAAATTTGGGACAACACAGGATTCGATCTCGGTTTAGTTGGAAAAAGCTTAATAAATTGAAAGCAAAAGCAAATTTATAAAGAAAAAATTGAAAGGAAAAATTAAAAGTCAAAAATTACAAGTCGAACTGATGCCCTCCCCCACACTTGAAGGATGCATTGTCCTCAATGCATGATAGGAATATAGAGGGGGTTTGTTGACACGTTTGCTTAGGGCATGCCGACCGTCAAGGTCGGTCTCAGGTGGTGCCGACCATCGTGATCGGTTCTTTTAGGGAGATGCTCTCCACCTAGCTTATTGTTGTTGTTGGACCTTCATGGAAGATTTTGAGCTACTGCTCGTTGACTTGGAAGATGCTTCTTGTGAGTTCTTCTTATAATTCTACTAGGGCAAAACTTTAGTGATAATAAATGGACCGTCCCACTTGGAATGGAGCTTATTGGTGATAAGCTTTAATCTTGAATTGAACAAGAGCACTTTCTGGCCGACTTGGAACTCCTTTCTCAAAATCTGGCGGTCATGGAATTGTTTGACTCACTGCTTGTAGATGCGGGAGTCCTTATAAGCTTCCAAATGGACTTCCTCCAACTCTTGTAGTTGGAGCTTCCTTTCTTCCCTAACTTGGTCGTAAGCCATGTTGCACTTCTTGACTACCCAATAAGTTTGGTGTTCCAGTTCAACCAACAGGTGACAAGCTTTGCCGAAAACAATTCGATAGGGAGACATTCCCAACAGAGTCTGGAATGTCATCCTATATGCCCAAAGTGCATCTTCAAGGTGGCAGCTTCAGTCCTTTCGACTGGGATTGGTTAGCTTTTATAGAATCTTCTTGATTTCCTTGTTGAATACTTCGGCTTGGCCATTTGTTTGAGGGTGGTATGCTATGGAAACCTAGTGCACCACCTCATACTTTTCTAAGAGGGAAGATATGGCTTGGTTATAGAAGTGACTTCCCTGGTCACTAATCAAAGCTTATGGCACACCAAACCTGCAGAAAATGCTAGACTTAAGAAAATTCATAACTACCTTGGCATCATTGGTCTTGGTGGCCACTACTTCTACCCATCTTGACATGTAGTCCATAGCCAGTAGAATGTATGAGTATCCATTGGAGATAAGGAACGACCCCATGAAGTCAATTACCCAAACGTCAAAGACTACACAAAATAGGATTGGTTGTTGGGGCATCTCATGCTAGCAACTCATGGCCGTCCCTGCTCTCTACATTGTTCAAAGGCCGAGACAAATTGGTGGGCGTCTCGAAAAATGGTGGGCCAGTAAAGCCCATAATCTAGTACCTTCTAGGCTTCCGAGTTGATCCATGATGGCCGCCTCCAACTGTTGCATGATAAAAGTGGAGGACTAAGCTGATCTCGGAGTCTGGAATGCACCTACAAATGACTTGGTCACTGCCGTGCTTCTAAAGATACGGGTCATCCTAGACTTCTTGGGTACTAACTGTATTGGACTGACCTAGTTGCTATTTGAAATTGGATAAATGATTTTGGCAGCAAGTAGCTTGGTCACTTCTTTCTTTACTACATCTAGGATGGTTGGGTTTAGTCTCTTTTGTTGTTGCCTTACAGAGCGTACTTCTTCCTCCATCAAGATTCTGTGCATGCAGATGGAGGGATTTATTCCTGGAAGGTTAGATAATTTTCACCCTATAGCCTTCTTGTGTTGTTTGAGAACCTACAGCAATTTCTCCTCGTGTTCCCGGTGAAGGTTGTTGGCAATTATTGTTCATCACCTAGATAGGCATACTTCAGATGGTCAGGTAATGGCTTTAACTTAATGGGTGGTTTTGGTGGAGAGACATCACCTGTTGGTCTAGAAACTATTTGGTCAACTTGGTTGGAGTCGGGTACCTGGGTTGCTGGCATGATTCCAGCTTCTGATTGCTCCTCATGCTGATTGGCTGACTCTATTTCGGCTTTGATCTTGGTTTGCTTCCAATCTTCTTTGGCCGCATTGGTGTTGGCTCTTGGCTGAATCGTATAGTTGGACTTAGCCTAAATTCTTGTGATCGATGTGCTTTTTGTCTTCATCTAGTCTCAGCCTATGTCCATCGGCTCGTTCTTAGCAAAAATGTTTGCTACTTGTGCTGATTATTGTTTCGTGATCCTGGCAACTTGGACTTCTGCATGTTTTGAACACCCTGGTTTCTCATTCTTGTGAACTTGGTCAAATAAATCGATACTTTTAGAGTCATGATCCAAGTGTGCAAGGATAGTAGTAACTTTTGTGTCATGTACTTCCTAAGGTTCATCATAGTTTGGTTCCTCAAACACAGATCCCAAGCAGTCAAGTATATCAATGTTTCTAGCAAATTGGAAGAATTTAGTACTGCTAGTGTTCGCTTGCATGTGTTCTTCAACAAGTTCGTCGATCAAGTCAATGCCAAAGAGTAAAGTGTCCTCCATAGGGTGCTTCATAGCTTCGAAAATGTTGAACTGCACTAGAGTGTCACCAAACTCCATTGAGAGTGTCCTGACATGCACATCAATCTTGGTCCTAGTGATCATCAGAAACGGTTAGCCTAGGATCAAGGTTGACCATTTTCCTAGTGTCTCATCCTCCATATCCAACAAATAGAAGTCGGCTAGGAAGATTAGTTCATCAACTTGGCCTAGGACGTCTTCAAGAACACCTAGGGGTTGGACGACGCTTCTATTTGCCAACTATATGGTCATCCCAGTGGGTTCTAGGTCTTCGCAATTCAAGGACTTGTAGATTGACGTCAGCATGACGTTTATTGAAGCTCCTAAGTCCAACATGGCATCGGCAAAGGTACAGTCGCCAATGGTGCATGGGACTGAAAAGATTTCGGGCTCTTGGCATTTCTTGGGTAGGGCTTGTCTTGTGCCGGCAATGAGGTCGTCATTTTTGGTTAGTGCCGACACTATCCCTCCTAGTTCCACTCCTTCCTTCATCTTCTTCCTCTTGTGCACACACAACTCCTTAAGGAATTTTACGTACTTGGGATCTTCTTTATGGCATCCAGGAGTGGGATATTGATCTCCACCTTCCGAAACATCTTCAGCAACTCTTCATTAGATTCGGGCTTCCTTCTTGAGAATGTCCAACTTGGAAATGGCACTAGAATGGGTCTAGCCTTTTGTGGTGCTTATGAGTCGACATCTGGCTTTGACTCGGTGCTAGCGGATCTCGGTTTCTGCTATGGTGCTGCTTGTAATTCTCTACCACTTCTCAGTGATACTATGCTCACATTCCCTCTTGGATTTGGAATTGATTGTGAAGGGGGGTTCCCGGATTCGGCTGGCTGTAACTAACTTACAAAGGTGGCTAGTTGACCCACTTGCTTCTTGAGATCTTGGACAGTGACACTCATATTTTGTTGGAACTATAGGTTAATGGAGCTCATGGTTTACTCGAACTCCAGGTTGCTTGCTACTAACTACTTCACCAAATCCTCCAAAGATGGTGAGTTACTTGGTGGTGGCATTTTCTACTACTGCTGTTGTAGGAACAGTGGCATCTAGTATCTTGGATTTGGCTGTTGATAGCTGCCTTGGCTCTAAGGCATGCTCCGGTTTAAGCTGAATCCTTGAGCTGCATACGATCCTTGATTTGGACTCAATCGGTATATTGACTGTCCAAATTGTTGGCCCTTAAAAGGTTAGTTTGTATACGGCTACTTCTCGTACTAGTAGCCACCTATTGATCCAACACTTTCGGGATGGTGGATACAAACACACATTATGACATTAACTTACAAATATGTTTTTATTTTGAATTTTTCCTTGTGAGTGAATCATATTTTCAAGTCATTACAACAACCATTTACACAATTCAAAATAAAATTAGATAAATTCTTCCTAACAATATTGATTGAGGACACAAAGTATATCCGTACTATACAACTTACCATTTGAATGTTATACATAAAAAATAATGTTTCTAATATATTAAGTATTTGAAAATGAAACTTTTAAATATCATTTTATACAAAGGTTAACATTTTTATTAAAATAAGAAAATTGAGTTAGATTTGTGTTGTGGAATGTGTTTTCAAGCTCGTACATAAATTTCTCTAGTTTTTGCAATATGGGTAATCTATTTTTTTTCACATACTTTTTTCATTTGATTGTAATAACTTGTTGGTGCCATCATTAATTGGATTTGTAATCATATTCTCGAACATATAAAAGGAATACAAGAAAAGCAAAAGGAGATAATCGAGAGGTTTGCAAAAAAAAATAAATAATAGATGTTGTTGATTTATTAAGATTTATTTATTACATTTTCTAGTAAAAACATTTTTCTTTTAACATTCTTATAACAAATTTTTATTTGTTATTGCACTCTTGTGCACAAGAATCCACTGTATAGGTTGCAAGACCACGAGCACCTGTGAAGCAAAGTTAATAATAAAAAATATATAAAAACATAATTAACTCCATGATAAAAAATAATTATAAAACATTAAACAAAGAACAATTTTGAAAGAGATTGAGTACCAATGTTATCATCAATCGACTTGGTCAAACCACAATCAGTAATACAATCATAAGAAGTACCGGTCGGTTTTTTTATACATCTTCTAACACAAGGGCTCAAACATTTTATCAACCATTTTGGAATGATGAATAAAATTCCACATAGTAGTTGACATTTCTTAAGACAACCAAGTTTATCGGGCACATTGTTTGACTCAATTGATGCAAATTGAGGATTGCACTTAGCTTGTACAAATCCTACTATAATCATTATCATAATCATAACAGCACTAGTTTTCTTCGCATTCTTTGCCATAACTATTCTCGAAGTCCTCATCAATCTAACAAAATTTGTATAAATGTTAAATTCTTGTTGTGATGTTTAAAAAAAACAAATATCAATTTATAACCTAAAAATAATATAGGAATTAATTTTACCTCTTTCACAAAATTATGAATTAATCTCTTACAAGATTTTGCGCCATGTTGACTTGACTTGTTTCCTTTTGGTAATTAAATTTAATATATTATAAAGTTAAATTCAATAGTCTAAATGTGTATTGTGAGTCATAATAAGTTTTAACATAATAAATTAACCAATAAATAAACAAAAGAGTAAACATAGAAAATAATTTTAAAAAATAAATTATATACATAAGATAATATGTCAAGATATGAATTGCCTAATTAGGTTGAAATTTAATAATATAGAAAATATTCAACAAAATTAATTTAGAAGACAAAATAATAAAGAAGAATGTAATCTGACCAAATAAGATAAAATTGTGTACACATTTTTTTTATTATTGAATAATTTAAAAAATATTGAAACTAAATACTCTATCATTATAATATTTATTTACGGACCATAGATTTCCCAATCATACTCGAGTGGAGTAAGATTATTATGATGGTAAAGTTGTGTCTTCAAGAAAATTATTTAAAATGTAAAAAATATGTAAAAAATAATATTCATTTACATCTATAAAATTTATAAATTATTGTATAAATTTACTAATATAAAAATTAGAAAAATTTTACATAATTAGACTTTTATGAACACAATAATAAATCTTTAATGTAGAGTACTTTTTAGCTTTATTAAAAAGTAAGTTGTAGTTTTTATCTTGTTATTTTTAATGTGATTTTTACTTTTCCTTTTTTCTATTGGTGAAATGTGTCAAATAGCTAAATATTTATTTTCTAATAAAAAAATGAATAATAAGATCTCGTTTTATTCTACAGAAAAATTTGAGGATATATATATATACAAATATTTTTCTATTTTGAATTTTTCCTTCACAGTCAGTCTTCTTTTTAAGTCATCTCAAAAACCAGTTTTATAAATAAAAAAATATTAATATTCTATGTAAAAGTATTGGTTGAGGTTACCAAGTATATGTATTGTACCACGTGCAAGTAACTAAAAATATTGATTGACTTGTTTTTTTTTCGCAATAAATTATATACAATTATTATAAATGAAAAATCATAAGTCTAAATGTGTATTTGAAAAATTATGTGTTTCCACATAATAAAATGTCACAAAAATATTTAGAAATTAATATAAAAAAAAAAGAAACTATATAATCTAAAATGTCAGTAATAAAATTGTAGTAATTTTGGATTTCATTAAGGTAAGAAAAAATTCAAACTAATTAATGTTGAAGTCAAAAGAAATAAGAAAAAATAGGATTTGACAAAATTAAGTAAAGATTTACTCATCATTGAATGATTTTATTAAATATTGAAACAAAATTACCATTATAAATTTTAGATAAAGACCGCATGTATTTTATTCAAGAGATAATTTTGTTTGTATTGTTTGGTATCATTGTGTGTATCAAAGTTATTTCTTTAAATATTTAACACAATTATATATTTTGGGTTAAAACATAAGAACACTAGTTAAGTTAGAATAAACACGTCATTTGCTCCTTGTATTTGGTGGTAATTTGACATTATAATAATCTAAATAAATCAAATGTATTCCATAAATAATGAATGGAAACAAAATAGATAACTAAATAAATAAAAACACTCACAGTGGTAAAGCATTTAAATAAATGTTAATTAATTACTAAAAAGGAAATAAATTTTAAAAAATTAAATATTTACATGACATAAAAATTAATATAATAAAAATATAGAATTGATTTATTAAATTTACAAATTAAAGATTATACAGAATATTCTTGATATACAACCATAATATTTTCATTTCCAATGATTAAAAGAAATACATCAAATAACTACTAACATGTCAAGAAAATTAATTGAGTATCATAAATTAACTTACGACATTTATGATTTTAGCTTTTTCAAGGTAAGCATTCTATATAGGTTTATCCCAAATTATAATGAGAACTCAAAGCCATGTAATTTTCATAAAAAATTAAGGTTTGTCTATCTGAATTTAGAAATAGTTTTCAAGGTTTTGTTTTAATTATTTGTTTCTGTTTTTAATTTGGTTTAAGACGACACATAAGTATGTAATTAATTTTTAATCAATGATTTCAACAATGACATAAGTGAAGGGTAATTGTGGATTGGTTTAGGTTTCTAATTATCAAACCAAATGTTAGAAATGTTTAGGATATATAAATCTGATCCATAAAAGTAAATTCTAAAAAGAGCCCATTAATCCTATTAATTTAATTTGTCGTAGTTTGGATATTATAATGGAATGGTAAATAAAAAATTTAAAAAGAATTAACAAACAAAAAGGTTGTCATGCAAATTTATTTAATCTCCGGTCAAAACAAGATAGTCTTCGAGATAATGATGAATTTATTTTCAAACTCTTATATTTACAAAAAAAAAATTGAAATATTGAAAAAACACAATAATTATATAAATTGAAGTATTTTATTAGATATACAGTGACTTGTGCTCACTCTGAAACTTTTTGGAGATATTTAAATTATTTTCAAAATGTGAGGCAATATCCTACCATCTCTTTTTGAATCAATTGATTGAGTGTTCTAATTGTCTATCAAATTCCATTTGGAGTTTAGCTTCTTTTTTATGTTTTTTTTTCATGTCAATTTCTTTGACCTCTTAATTTTATCCTTAAATTCTTTTTCCTTAAATTCTTAAGAGTGTTAAGATTTGATGTATTTCACTTGTAATTAAAAGTTTCATTAAAGAATTAAAGACTCTTATACAGGCTTAAGATAGAGAAATAGTGGTAAAAGGAAAGATAGTAGAGTAGAGAAAAAGCTCTTAAAATGTGCATACATGAGAGTAAAGTGTAAATAAGGAATGATGAGTTTTTGCCTTTTCTTTTATCATGTTTTAGGTGCATGAGTTGGAGGTCATTTGCAAACTTTTAGGTGAAAGTGACGGAGAAAAAAGTAACTTAGAGAGATAGTCAATTCTAACATTGATTTGGAGAACCTTTCTCCTAAATCAAGGATGATGATGATGAAATATATGAAAAGGCTAGAAGATGAAATTGAGAAATTTGGGGGTGGTTTAGAATCAATGAGAATAGATATACGAAGTGTCAATTATTCTCTCGTTTTTTCTCGTTTTTTACTTGTCTTGAGCAGAGGGAATGAGAAAGAAGTACAAAAACCTAGGAGAGAAAGTGAGACTAGTCATGTTAGAGGATATTAAAGTTATCATAGTAAGTCTAGTAGATCACAAGCGAGTAAGAAGGTAAGGAGACATGATATAGATTTAGGGATGAACCAAAAAGAAATTCCATGGATCTAATCAAAACTAAAATCCCTTACTTTCTTCGTAATTGTTGTTCAAATGATTATTATGATTGGTAGATGAAGGTAGAGCAAAATCTTAAATGTATTGATTGTGATGATATGATTAAGGTCAAGTTAATTGCTTTGTCTTTTGAAGGGTATGCATTGATTTGGTGGAATGAGATTTTCATTCAAATAAGAGGTATGAGAAGAATTCACATTGAGTCATGGGATGAACTAAAAAGAGAAATAAGATAAAGATTTGTACTATCTTTTTATACAAGGGACCTTTTTGTAAAGTTACAAATAATGTATCAAGGTACTAAAAGTGTAAAAGAATATCTTAAAGAGATGGAAGTAACACTAATAAGAGCACAAATTGTTGAATCATAAGAAGCCACAATGGCTAGATTCTTGCATGGATTAAATAGAGATAAACAAGACATTGTTGAATTGCATGAATATACATCTCTATCTACACTTGTACACCAAGCCTCAAAAGTTGAACTTCAACTGAAAAGGCATAGAAAAAAAACTTACCCTACCACAAGCTCCAATTGGAAGGGTAAGGAAAGGAGAGAAAACAAACTCCTAAAACGGGACAAAAGTCATAAGAAAGAGAGTGCCCAATTCAAAGGCCAAAAAGATGAGGTAAGTAAGGTATGTATTCCTAACCTTAATTTTTCTAAATCAGGTAACAAAAAGTGTTTCAAGTGTTTGGGAAAATGATATTGCCTCACAATGCTCCAATCACTACAAAATAAATAATGAAGTTTAGTGGCCTCTGAAATCGATCACTAAACTAAAAAAATTGGTCCCTATTTTTGAAAATTGGTGGCTATATTCTTTAGCAATCGATTTAGCGACCGAATTTAGCGACCTATTTAGCAATAATTTGGTTTGTGACTAAATCATTTAGCTACCAATTCTTATTCAATGACTAAAATAGTAACCGAAAGTTCAATCGCTAACTAACTTGATGATAATAGTTGTCATACCATAATTAGCAACCAAAACATAGGTGACTAGTTCAGTCACTAATTTGTTGCAAAATATAAAAAAGAAAAAATCGGTCATTAATTGATTTAAAAATTAATTTTCTAAAAAATAAAAATTGGTCACTATTTTTCTGAATTTTAATATATAAAAATAAAATAATAATTGTTAAATTGGTTGCAAATTTTTCGAAATTAAATTTTAAAAATAATCAATTGCTAAATCGATAATTGTTTCATAGAAAATTAAAAAATAACTGGTTGCTAAATAAATTTTGTAATTTTTTTCATTCCTTTTTTTTAAATTAGTAATATATATAATCAACTTGTCAAATATTTACAATAATCACAAATTTAATCACACTATAAATAACCTACAATAAATTAATTTGAAATAAACAATTATATATGAAAATATTAACAATTAAAAGTACCAATATAATTACTAATAATTCAAAATCATAATAAACACTAACATAATTATCTTAAACATTGTGAACATGATTCTTTAGTACATCATCTTCAAGATAAGCATCCTAAGTCATATCATCATGGATGTCATTATTATTTGGTGGAGTAGAGCCTGACATAAGTGATTTTAGTAAAATTAGTTCTATTTTCTTATTTTATTGTCAAATCTTCTCACTTTACTCTTCATGATTACTCAACAATTGCACCACTTGGTTTGCAAGTGACTTCTCATTAGTTTTTTTTTTCAGAAGTTTATTATTCAATTTATGAATTGTTTCACGTATCTCCTCCATTTGTTGTATCATTGACATCTCAATCAAATTAGTCAACATGTGTGTTGAGTGCATGAACTTTCTAGTTAATTTTCCAAGTCCATATACATTCACTTTTGCATTCTCCACCACCTCCCAAGCATTTGGCGGCTATTGAAGTTGTATATCCTACTTAAATTTAAACAAAAAATAGAAATTATAATATATCCAAGCAATTAAGTAAATTAAAAAGTAATTAAAATTATCATTTTTTTATAATGAACTTATGTAGATATAGATCCACCGCAATAGGTTGTGGCTCTTTTATCAATAGCTCGATTTACTTTGGCAATCAAGCTCTTATTTTGAAAATCTGTAGAACCCCAATGTTCATCCAATATTGTTCAAATACTAGGTGGAATCCAATTGCACGATGATGACCATTTCTAATTTTACTCATTGCATTTTTTTAAAATGCATGAACCCTTTTGCTCAAAAATGATTTTGATACTTTGCTCTTGTGATGGGTCTTAGCTATAATGATTATGCATTAAAAAGTAGTTAAGAAAAATGGAAAAACAATGAACTATACAATTGAAATTGAACCAAAGTGTAAATTACCTTAAACTCTCCAAATCATAGGTCACAAACTTCAAGTCATACCTTCTTCCAACTTGACCATGGTTCATCAAATTTTTGTTTAATAATTTGTGACATCACACGAGAAGGATCATGGGGTGGTATAAATAATTAAATTTTAAATAACTCTAGTCCATGATAAACTATTGTTTTCAGAATATATTAAAAATAATTAAATTTTAAACAACTCTAGTCCATGATAAACTCTTATTAAAAAATATATTAACAACAATTAAATTTCAAACAACTCTAGTTCATAATAAACTCATGTTTTCGGAATATATTAAAAACAATTAAGTTTCAAACAACTCTGTGAAATAAAATAATGTTTGACTACAAATTAAAAAAAAAGAAAAACTTATATGCACATCCATGTCTTTTTATCAATTTATTCGATTATCACTACACGAATTTTTAAAATTTAGTAATCTTTTTATTAGATAATGTTTTCTTTTCTAGCTATTTATTAACATTGAAGAATTAGGTACTGTAATGGTTGAGAAAAGTAATTTATCTACCTCTAGGATATTACGTTTATAGATTTAATTATTTTTTCTTTAATATAATTCATTTCAAATTTATTTTGAGGGTCCTTCTTTCTTTCTTTAATGCAATTGCTTTTATGGTCTTAAATACAACACCAAGATTCTAATCAATTAAAAATTTATGTATTAAAATCTTCTTATATTGGAGACTAATATCACAATATCATATAATAAAAATAAAATTAGTGGATATTCTATATAAATATATTCAGTCATCTTATAATTATTTTATATTTTTTACTTAAGTAAAGTAACAAGATCCAAATTCTCTTGCATACCATATACCATATTGTCTTCATGTTTCTTAAGCCCCTAAGCTAATATGATAGTAAAATATAAAAACATTACAAATCACAACTTGTTCAAGACTAAGGATTACACCAATG
Organism: Mucuna pruriens; assembly: GCA_025330945.1. Taxonomy (NCBI): domain Eukaryota; kingdom Viridiplantae; phylum Streptophyta; class Magnoliopsida; order Fabales; family Fabaceae; genus Mucuna; species Mucuna pruriens. The sequence continues at coordinate 940,315 of JAENHJ010000128.1, forward strand.
GATGAAGCTATGAAGGGATTGGGACATACCTGAGCAAACAGATGCAATTGCTATCGAAAAAGGGTGGGGTCACCGCTGGAAAACTAGATCTGGTGGACTAGATTATGTTGGGTGGGAGCGTAGGTGGTGGGTCGCAGATTGAATAGGGTGGTCTGGTTAAGGCGACGCTGGAGCAGTTCAGGCCACATCGAAACAGAGAAGGTTGTGCTTGGAGGGAAGGTCGCGTCTTGGAGGAAAGGTTGTGTGAAGAAGAACAGTGTCAGGGTCCTAGGAACTTGGTGGTGGTCGAGGTGCTGTGACGGTGGTGGTAGGGCGACGTGGCTGGGCGATGGTGATTATGCACACCAGGGAGGGAAGGACGGAGACTAAAAATTGTTAACTTACATTTGGATTGGAGTGTAAATTTTTTTAACAAAGATGGGAAAATTTAGGTAATCTAATTTTGAAATAAAATTTGCATACTATTATTAAAGTTATTATTGTATCTAATTTATTAAATATTAAATTTATTTTATTTTAAAAATACTTATACTCAATTAGTTTATAAAATCTTCAACATCATAATTTCACATAACAAAAATATAGGATATTTAAACTCAAAAAATTAAAATTTACTATATTTTAAAAATTATTAGACTCAATTTAATTTAAAATAGTGTCACTTGACTTAAAAATAAATTTTATTTTATTCTAAAAATAAACTTAAAATATCTAAAATTTAAAAATAAAAATATTAAATTTATATTATTTTAAAAATAATTAGTGCTAGTTAACTTAAATAAACATGAAATATAAACTCAAGATTAATTTAATTAAAAAAAAATGTTATTTTGATAAAGAACTAAAATATCTAGAATTTAAAGACAAAATACTAAATTTGTATTATTTAAAAATAATTAATGACAATTGAGTTAAAATAGAGCCGAACATCATAACTACATAAAATATAAACTCCAAAGACTAGTTTAATTAAAGAAATAGAATTATTTGAATAAAGAACTAAAATATTTAAAATTTAAAGACAAAAATATTAAATTTACTTTATCTTAAAAATAATTAATCTTACTTGACTTAAAATACACTTCAAGACCATGATTATATGAAATATAAACTCAAACACTAATTTAATTAAAAAAACACACTATTATTTGAGAAATATCTAATATTTAAATACAAAAATATTAAATTTACTTTATTTTAAAAATAAATATACTTCCTTGACTTAAAATAAACTTCAAGACCGTAATTACACCAAATATAAATTTAAAAGTATAATGTAATAAAAAAAACATACAGTTAGTTAGATAAAGAAAGAAAATATCTAAAATTTAAATATAAAATTAGTAAATTTACTTTATTTTAAAAGTAATTAGTTTCACTTGCCTAAAATAAATTTCAAGATCATAATTACACGAAATATAAATTCAAAAGATAATTTTAATAAAAAAAACCACTATTATTTTGATTATGAATGAAAATATCTAAAATTTAAAGATAAAAATAATAAAAATTGACTTTATTTTAAAAATAATTAGTTTTAATTTATTTAAAATAAACTTTAACATCATAAAATTTTAAGTTTAAATTTATAAATAAGTTCAAATTTTATATATTTTTAAAAAAATTAGGTTGCTCATTTTATTTAAATAAATTATTTTTTATTCTTAACTTTTAGCAACCAATAAATATCAGTCACTAAATCTGTCATTAGTTTTTTGTTTTATTATTTTATTTTATTATATATTAAAATTTAGTCTCTATTTTTTTTATATATTTTTTATTTTTTTACCTGATATTTGGTCGTTAAAGTTTTTTTTAAAAGCTTTTTACTTAAAATTCGGTGGTTAAATGTCTTTTTAATTTTTTATATTATAATCTGATCACTAATTCAGTTGCTATTTTTTTAATTGAAATTTGGTTGCTAAATTCGGTAGCTAAAGTTTTGTTTTCTTTTATAATTTGTATAATTAAAACTCAATCGCAATTTAAGTGGCTAAATGTCTTTTTAATTTTTTAATTGTTTAAATAAACTTCGGTCACTAATTTAATGATTATTTTTTTATTATTTTTAAATTTGAAATTTGGTGGTTAACATTTCAAATTTTTTATTATTTTTATTTAAATATTAGTTACTAATTTGGTGGTTAAATGTCTTTTTTAATTTTTAATTTTTTAATACAGATCAGTTACTAGTTTGGTGACTTTTTTGAAATTTTTATTTGAGATTCAATTGCTAAATCAATGGCTAAAATTTCATTTATTTTTATTTTTTATTTAAATTTTAGGTTAATGTGGTGGCTAAATGTCTTTTTTAATTTTTAATTTTTGAAATACAAATCGATTGCTACCTCGATGGCTATTTTTTTCAATTGCAGTTGATAATTTTTTCGCTAAATTAATATTTTAATATATTTTTCAATTAAAATCAGTCGTTATTTCGGTAGTTAAATGTCTTTTTAATTTTTAATTTTAATTTTTTAAAAAAATTTAGTCGTTAATTTGGTGGCCATTTTTCTTTTTATTTTTTTTATTTAAAAATCGATTTCTAATTCGATTACTACATTTTATAGCTAATCCATTTAGCAAAGGATATTTCAATTGCTAAATCACTTTCAAATTTCAGTGGCTACATGGAACCCAAACTTATGTTTACATTTTGCAACAAAAATAGTAACAAATTTAGGTAGCTACAAAGCTTTTTGAATGCTAGTTTGATCATAATTTTATTAATATAAAATATCACAAGTTCAATTGCTAAATTGGTGACTATTATTGACAGAGTTTTTTGGTGGCTATCAACGATAGAACCTTTTGGTCACTAATTTCGGTCGTTATTCATGATTTTTCTAATAGTGAATAAAAAAGCAATGATCCTTTAAGAAGATTGAGACATTAAAAGTAAAAGTTCCAAGGAGGAAACTCCAACATTAGGGAGTGAAGGTGGATACTCAAGCGAGGAAGCACCATATGAAGGAGGTCTCTTGATGGTGAGGAGGTTGATGTGCACCTTTGTTGAAGAACAATTCCAAAGAGAAAACATATTTTACTCTAGATGTTTAATACAAGGCAAATGTTGTTTTTTAATAATAGATGGAGGAAATAGTATAAATGTAACTAGTTAAAGACTAGTTGATAAACTTTTGTTTCCACTATTCTCCATCCCAAACCTTATAAACTTTAATGATTGAGTGAGCATGGAGAAATTATTGTGGATAAGTAGGTATCAATTGCCATCACATTGGACAAGTATAAAGATAAATTTCTTTGTGAGATAGTTTTAATGGAAGCTACACATGTTCTATTGGAAAGACCCTAGCCAATACAAACAAGTGCCCCATTGTGCATTTGGATAATAAGATAATTCTTAAACCCTTAACCAAAAAAAAAAAGTTTTAGAGGATTAACTTAAAATGAAACAAAAAGAGATGAGGAAAAGAAACAATTTACAAGAGAGAAAATCAATAGAAAAGAAAGGTACTCATTTATTTTTCTTGACATGTTAGTAGCTATTAGATATACTTTTTTTCTTAAATTGTTGGAAAACAAATATTATGGTCAAGTATCAAGAATATATTGTATCTTCATTAATCGGTAAATTTAACAAATTAAATCTATATATTAGTTATACCAATTTTTATGGCATGTAAATATTTAATTTTTTTAAAATTTATTTCTTTTGAAGTAATTAATTCACAATTATTTATTTATTTTACCACATTGAGTATTTTTATTTAGTTAGTTATCTATATTTTCAATCGTTATTTTTCGGATAATTTAATTTATTTAGATTATTATAATGATAAAATTACAAACAAATACAGGAATCAAGTGACATGGTTCTGTTCCAACTTATCTATTCTTCTCGTCTTTTAGCATAATGTATACAACTGTATTAAATATTTAAAATAAATAAATAAATAAATGGTACCACACTATGCAAGCAAGATTGCATCTTGAATAAGATACTTGGGATCTTTGCCTAAAAACTATAAATGATAATTTTATTTAGTTTCAATGTTTTATAAAATTATTCAATGATGAATAAATGATTACCTTTTTTTCTTAAATCTCATTCTTTCTTATTTCTTTTGACTTCTACATTAATTAGTTTGAATTTTTCTTACCTCATTAAAATCCAAAATTACTATCATTTTCTCCTTGACATTTTATATTAATTTAAAAAAAAAGAATTGACATTTTATTACGTGAAAACACATTATGGCTCACAATACACATTTAGACTTATGATTTTTCATTTATAATAATTATATATAATTTATTGCTAAAAGAAAACAAGTCAACCAATATTTATAGGTACCTATACTTTGTAACCTCAACCAATATTTTTACATAGAATATTAATATTTTTTTATTGACTTGTTCAATTGGTTTTTGAGAAGACTTGAAAAGGAGACTAGCTGAAAAGAAAAAGGAAATGTAAAAATCACAACAAAAATAATAAGATAAAAATTACAACTTATTTAAAAAGTAAATATAATATGTGAAGACTAATTACATTTTAATAAAATTAAAATGTATTCTACATTAAAAAATACTTTATTATTGGGTTCACAAAAATCTAACTATGTACAAATTCGCTAAATTTTATATTAGTAAATTTGTACAAAATTTTATAAATTTAAATAGATATAAATGAATATTATTTTTTACATATTTTACATGTTAAAAAATTTACTCGAAGGCACAACTTTATTGTCAAAGTAATTTTACTTGACTCGAGCGAGGGTGTCGAGAGTGAAGATTTATGGTCCTCAATTAAAAATTATAATGATAGATTTATTTAGTTTCAAATTTTTATAAAATTATCCAATGATGAATAAATGCATATACAATTTTATTTTATTTAGTTATATTACATCTTTCTTTATTCGTTTTGTGTTCTAAATTAATTTGGTTGAATATTTTCTACACTATTGAATTACAACCAAATTATGTAATTTATATCGTTGACATATTACCTTATGTATATATAGTTTTTTTTCTAAATTTGTTTTATGTGTTTACCTTTTTATTTATTTATTGGCTAATTTATTATGTTAAAGATTATTATCATTTAGACTATTGACTTTAAATTTATAATATATTTATAAATTTAATTATCAATAGGAAACAAGTCAATTCAATATGTGGCTCAAAATCTTGGAGAGATTGATGCACAATTTTGTGAAAGTGTTAAAATTACTTTGTTTGCATTATTTTGAGCTTATAAATTGATATTTGTTTTCTTTGAACATCACAACAAGAATTTAATATTTATACAAAATTAAGGACTTGGAGAAGAGTTATGGCAAAGAATGTGATGAAAACCAGTAGTGTGATGATTATGATAATGATTATAGTAGGATTTGTACAAGCTGGGTATGATCCTCAATTTGCACCAACTAAGTCAAATAGTGTGTCTAGCAAACTTGGTTGTATTTCGAAATGTGAACTAAAATGTGGGATTTTACTATTGTTTAATAGTTGGCTGGAGAAATGTATGAGCCATTGTGCTAAGAAATGTTTTGAAATGTCAATCAATGTTTCCTATGATTGTATTACTGGTTGTGACTTGACCAAATCTATTAACAATAATATTGGTATTTAATCTCATCCAAAATTATCCTCTAATGTTTTATAATTATTTTTTATTATGTAGTTAATCATGTTTTTACATATTTTTTATTATTAACTTTGTGTGACAGATGCTCGTGGTCTTGTTAGCAATGCAGTAAATTTTTGTGTTTAAGAGTGTCATAACAAGTAATAATTTGTTATAAGAATGTTGAAGAAAAAAGTTATAATGAGAAAAATTAGTTAGACATATTTGTAATAAATAAATTTTAATAAATCAACCACATCTACTCTTTATTTTTCACAAACCTTCATTTTTCGTATATTCCTCTTATATGTTTGAGAATATTTTTACTAATCCATATAATGATAGAACTAAGAAGTTATTAGTGTTAAATGAAAAAGTATGTGGGAGGTTCAATTGAAAACCTAACTTTATTCATATTGTGAGATTGTCACAATGTCCTTCCTTAACTTGTTAGGGTCTTTATTTAGCTTCTTAGGATTGTTTTCTTGTGTATTAAACCTTTGGATCTTCTTTTTCCTTCTTTGTATGTTGGTTTAGGCCTCAAAGCCCATTAGAGATGAATTTATTAATGGGCTTAGAGCCAAATTATTAACGGATTAGGTTATTGGAGACGAACTTAGTGACAGATTACCAATTCCATCACCTAGATTGGTTTCCACTTCTTGGCTTGATTAGTTGGCTATGTATAGACCTTAGTCTAAGGCCTTTTGACATGTAATTAGGAGTAGGTATAAAAGCCTAATCCTTCTTTCTTGTAATTGTAACATCCTAAAATTTATTTAATTATTTTTAGAAATTAATTATATTATTATTATTATTATTAATTAATAGAGTGGTTAATGATTTTATAAACTGATGAGGCTTTATCTAAATTATTTTCATTTATTAATTTAATTAATTGAATTAACGGGGGAGGCTGACGAGCGAGTCGGGGTTGGCGCGACCTAGGGTAATTAGTTTACCCTAATTTTTGTTTTTCACAAACAGCCAGACCTAGAGGAGAGAGAACGCAAACCTGCAAGGAGGAGAAGTTAGAGTGTTCAGATCGTCCCGAAAATGCATCAGTTCTTCTTTGTTCATCGTCTCTAAGGTATGGGGGAGATTGATTTGGTCATATATGAATGTGGGAGGGTACGAGTAGTGAGGGTACGAGTAGTGAGGGTACGAGTAGGGAGGGAAATCCCTAAGTTCCTCTAGGATCTAAATTCTCAATTTTGTTTGGTTATTATGTTCTAAAAATATTTTAATCGGTAAAAACAATTTATCAATATGTTATGTGGTCTGATTAATGTCTTGTCCTAATGTGATTTTTGTTGAGAAATCGTATGGTTAACTGCCCTAATTACTTGATTCTTGTGGTTGTTTATGGTTGTTCATGATCTTGGGCTCTTATGTGCAACGATGAAATTGGGTGAAATTCAATGGTGTTTTATGTGTGTTTCTGTGCTTTTTGATAAATGATTTATAATGATGATGGTTAAACTCATATGGTTGGGTATGGATATGAATTGTGCGAATGATGTATAAATAAATCATGAGAATAAGAGTGTGAATGAGAATGCATTGAGCATGGACATGAGAGGCATGAGATGCATGAGAAGCCAGACGTGACTATAATACCCTGGCCATATGTGGTGTTTAATAGGGGAACTACTGATGGGGGACAATCACATACATGTGCCACATGTGGTGTTTAACCATGCTACACGCCGGCCATAGGTGGTGTTTAACGATTGTGCGGAATGTCTTCGCACAGGCCATAGTTGGTGTTTAACTGTGCGACGCACCGGTCCATACGGGGTGTTTAACGATGCGGCGATCATTAGTGATAACTAAGGGATTGAGGAGGTTCACCCATGGTGTGGAGTTCTGACTCGAGACTCTTAGCTGTGGTGATGAGCATATGCATTGTGCGAGCATGTGCATTTTGTAAACATGAATGAACTGTGATTGATTTGAATGAATGAGATGTGATTGATATATGAGCATTTGTTAACTATTAATAATTGAGTACGGTAATGAGTGAGATTTGGGGTACTATCTACCTTTATATATGATTGGATGCGATTTCTCACCATACTTTCTCTTGTTGTTTTCTTTTAGGTAACGTTGAGGACACTCATGGTGCCAAGTTTGAAAAGGCGGGGTCTTGCTCTGATTAGTATGACATCGGGGTTAGAAGTTAGAATAGTTGCTATATGCCTTGATGTTTGAATGACTTATTTTATAGATGATGATGACTTTAGTTTCTCAATTATAATGTTTAGATCAAAAACCTCCTTGAAAATTTTGTGCCTACCTTATAATTACCATGTAAACCTTTTATCCTTAATACAAATTGTGCTTTTTGGTTTTAACTACGTTGTCTTCATTTTATTTATTTTATTAAGACAATTTAAGTATTCGGGGTAGAAGGATGTCACAGTAATCACTTTTGAAAGAAATCTATTACTTGCATACCAATATATTAGAGAGTTTTCTCTTTTATAAATGGACATGAAAAATTATTTTAATGTATTTTTAAGATTAATATTTTAAAAATAAAAATATTTTTTATTATGTCAACTAAAAATAAAAAATATTAGTAAATTTAAAAAATTCATATAATTAATAAATTTATAACTTTATATCAAAATATTAAACACTTTTCTTAGTTAAAAATCTTAAAATTTTCTTTTTTGTTATCCTTAAATGCGTTTGATTTCATCTTTAATTTTAATTTTTTAAAAATATTTTAATAAATAATGTTAAAACACAAACATTGGATATAATTCTAGTCGAAGTACGTAACCAACCAAAAAACTACATGTTAAAACATAGAAAGAGATCCAAAAGCTAGAGTTACAGTTTTAACCTAAAATAAAAACAAAGATGATATTACCATGTAATAAAATATATTCATGGTGATTAAGTTTTATTACATTTTATCTTATTTTAATAATAGAAGTAACAATTATATTTTTTTATTTTAATTGTTTAATACATAAATAATTATAAGTCCTTCAACTATTTAAGAATTTTTAATTAAAAAATGTAATTAAATCTTCGATCTTTTATAATTTTTATAAGTAAATTTTTAGAAATTATCTATGACCATATGAAACTGTAAAAGAAAATTATGCTAATTTTACAAAATTTAAAAACCTAATTATATAACAAATTATAAAATAGTTTTAATTACAATTTTTAATTTAAAAGAGTTAATTAAAAATTTTAAATAATTTATAGATGTATTAAACCTTTCTATTACGTATTCATATTCATGTAAAAATCAATAAAGTTTACCATGGTCCATGTACTATGGATCCCTATGACAATTAGCTAAATTTTATCATTTCGTATGTATTGAAAGTCGTCGTCTTTCTACATGTCGCATAGCCTCTGTAACATGTAAAAATTAAAAAATGAAAAGAAATTATAATTTACAAGTTTTATATAACTTAATAAATTGTTTACAAATAAAAGCTATTTAATATAAACATCAAATTATTTAATTTATATTTAAATTATTTTGAAGAGTAATTAATATAACCATTTAGGTTAATATTTATAGGTTATGATGGAAATGAAAATTTTGTTTTAGTGTATTTTGAAAAAATTTTAAATTTTAAAATATTATTTTTTTATTATGTCAACTAAGAATAGATAATATTAGTAAATGTTTTAGATTGTATTTTAGATTTTAATTATTAAAAAAAATTAATTAATTATGTTAAAACGTAAACATTGGATCTAATTGTAGTCGAAGTAGGTAACCAAGAAACAATAGGTTAAACTATGGAAGAGGATCCAAAGTTAGAGTTACTGTTATAACTTCAAATAAAAACAAAAATGATATTATCGTATAATGAAATATATTTATGGTGATTAAGTTTTATTTTATTTTATCTTATTTTAATAATAAAATGACAATTATATTTTTTTGTGATTTTAATTAATTTTAATACATAAATAAGCCGTTCAAGTATTTAATAATTAAATTTTTACAATTAATTTATGACCATATGAACCTGTAAAATAAAATTACGACAATTTTACAAAATTTAAAAACCTAACTATATAGAAAATATAAAAATAGTTTTAATTACAATTTTTAATTTAAAGACTTAATTAAAAATTTTAAATAATTATACATGTTTTAAACTTTTCTAATACATATTCGTATTCATTTAAAAATTAATAAACTTTAGCATGGTCCATGTGATGTGGTTCCCTACGACAATTAGTTAAAAAATAACATGTACAAAATACGAGAAGGAGAAAAAATGAGATAATCTAAAAAAAAAAAACACATGATTAAAAAATTTAAAACAAGACATGAAAATAACTTAAAGATATTATAATTTTATTATTTAAAAAACTAACAAATAGATAGCTTTCGAAAAATAGTTTTTGTATTTTTATTTTAAAAATATATTTTTTTAAAATAGAACCAAATAAATTTTTCTGTTTTTTTTTTTTCGAATTTATTCTTAGTTTTTAAGTTATAATAATTGAGGGGATGATCATGCAAATGAATCAAAGTACCATATGCTAATGGTTAATTTTCATATGTTTTATTCTATGTTTAATTTTCATATATTTTATTCTATGTTATATTTTATTTGACTTTAAGATGGTGCTTAATTTACCATAAAATCAATTTTTGTATGATCATAAATATGATAATAAAAGTATGAAACGTATATTAAAAAAAAATTTAAAAACAATATAATTTTATTTATGATTGTATTTATTTAATATTAATTTTTTAAAATGAGTCTTTATTTTTAAAAAAAATAATAACGGTGATTAAATGAAACACTAACTGTAAATATATATTAAATTTGATATTTTAATATATTTTTTAAATGTCTCTTATTTTCTTATCCAACAGTGAAAACATGTTTGACTTTATTTTTGTCAGAATATTTTAAGTTGAATTTTAGCTATAAATTTATTTTTAATAAGTTATCCCTCAAAAATTTAGTAGAATAATTTTTAAATTATTAATTAAATTGTCATATATATTTATGTAACAGTTAATCTTAATTAAGAGAATAATAATTATAAGATATGAAATTAATTTTCAGTCCACTAAATTAGTTAAAATATTAAATATTTTAATTAATTAAACTGTCATATATATATATATATATACCTGACAGTTAAACTTATTATTTTATTTAAAACAAATTAAATGTATATTACCTAATATAATTTTTTTATATTTTTATTTAAGACAAAAAATATATCATATTTTTCTTATATAAATATATTATGTAGTAATTTACCTTTTTATTAGTATATATAAAAACAAAAAATTGAAATTTGTAATTTATAAATCTATACAACAATAAAATTAGTTTCATCCTCCTTCTCCCGCCCTGCCTATCCCCCCTTCTCCGCCCTATGTGACTGTTCTTCTCTTGCCCGATCCGACTTGCCACCACCAACCGGTCCAACTCACTATTACTATCCCTCTCTGACCCAACCTTAGTAACATCGGTTAGATTCGGTCTAATCTAGTTTGATCTAGTCCGATCTCCTCTGATATGGTCGGATAAGATCCAATTTGCTCCATTCCACTCTAATCTAGTTCAATCTAGTTTGACTCACTTCGATCCAATCTGTTATTCTCCGATCTAGTTTGATCCGGTCAGATATTTTCTGTTCCTCTTTACCACTATTTTTGGACTGGAATTGTAATATGTTTGGAATTGAGGTAGGATACATACTCTTTATTGTTTGTCATTAATAATGATTAATTTTAAGATTTTATATGTTTATTATTCACTATAGTTGCTTCAAATTTAATTTTATTATAATATATTAACAAAACAATAATTTCTTGTTTGAGATTTATAATTATTATAGATACATAAAAGAGTTATTTATTTAAACAGTTTATTGTACCTAGTATGTATAAATGAATATTCTAGAACATCAAAAGTAAATATATTATATATTAGATGCTAGTAAATATTGGACGAACCAGTTCATAGAAGAAGTACATGAGTTGAATAATTAATTAGAAAAGATGTGAGACTATTCATAAATTGAATAATTAACTTATTGCAAAAGATGCTAAGGAAAAATCACTTGAGAAAAAAGTAATATAATTGATGCATAATCATGAGGAGTAAAGTAAGTGCGACAACAAAATCAACAAATCAATAAACGCAACTTATTTTACAATGCTTACAACTTAAATCACTTATGGTAGACCCACTCCAACAAATACTTGTGAGGACCATGATGACAATGCTTAGGATTATTATCTTCAACTTGCACTAAAGGATGACGTTGACAATGCTTAGAATGAATGTATTGATGCTTATTTTTATCTTCAAATACTATATATAATTTTTTTACTTTTAATTGCTAATACTTTTATGTATAACTGTTCATTTGAAATTTTTTTATAATTTGGTATTTATATTGTAATTAAGATTTTACTTATTTATAATTATTTGATAGGTTAATATTATATGTCACGTATTATAAATATGCATTAAAAAGTATGAAAATTAATGACCCAAAATATCAATTCCTAAATTAGTGGTTAATTTTCGATTGTTGTTTAATATAAAAAATAATATTTTCAGTTGTTGATTTTTCGACGGATATCGAGTTTTTTATACTGATCGATCTCATTTTTTTAAATATATAACGACCAACTGAATTTTTTTTTTAAAAGTTAGTGAACTGCAAATAATTATTTAAAATTTATTTTTTAATATATTTTTTAGAAACTATAATAGCGACCGAAATTTCAATTATTAAATTTGGTCCTACGATATAATTCAACCGAAATCACCATCAGCCCCTCATGTCCCTGACGACAGAATTGCCGATAGCAAATCAAACACCAAACAAAAATATCCTAAATGACTTAGCCATTGATTATTTTTTTCGGTTATTTAGCGACCGACTTTAGCAATCTCTAAAGAACAATTTTTTATTAGTGATTGTGATAATTAATTTCCTCCGCTATGTTTCACTAATTCTCTAAAAGGCCTCTTTTAAAACAATCTCTTATCAGAAGAAATAATTTACTGCAAAAAAATATTTAATGTCCAATTTTTTACTAGGCTTTAAATTAGTTTAAAGCATACATATCAAATTAAAACTATTTCAAGAGAGTTGAAGTTGAGAAAGCATAATCAATGGTTGAAACAAATAAATTGAGCATATACGATGTAAGAAGCTCAATTACTTTAATGATTTATTGTACATAATCCTCCAAAAGTGCTTATGCTAATCGTCTAGAATTGAACCACATGAGATATTTTTTAAATAGATTTTGCTTATCTGAAACTGAAATTGATTTTGTTAAATAAAATTTCTTAACTTGGTTTATTAAAATGATCTAGAGAATCGGAGATATACATGATTATATAAAATGATCATCCACATGACAATTATAAAATTACATTAATTTATTAGAATAACTGATAAGCAAAATGTGTTTCTCTTTGGTCCTTGGAAAAAGAATATTTGGGTAAGAGACCCTATAATGACCTGTTCTTGCATGACACTACTCAATGGTAATTTTATAACTATTTCAATTTTAAGGAAATCCTTAAATTAATTTATTATAAAAATACGTATAAATTTTCATTGTTCAAAATAACCATGATTTACTAGATGAATCGAAATTTTAAAAAGCATCGCATGAGATAAGGCACTAGTTTTCACATATATAAGACAAAGGAATTTCGTTATGTGCTCAAGCATTACAAACCACAATGAAATATAAATACGAGTATCTTTAAGTAAAACACATAATTTCCAAATACATCTCGAAAGAGTAAGTACATCAAAATAGGAAGTGGAAAATTATTGATACAAAATCATTTCCAAAGCTGGACACAACTACAACTTTGAATCACTGCATCTTTAACACTCCAAATTTGATATTATTATTATTATTATTATTATTATTATTATTATTATTATTATTATTATTATTATTATTATTATTATTATTATTATTATTTTATTACTATTATTATTATTATTATTATTTTATTAAATAATTGATTGTTATATTTCATCATCTTGTAAAATAATATTATTTTGTAAATAATAAAATATACTGTATAATTTTTGGAAAAATAGGTGTTATGTAAAGATCAAATAATATTTGAATACAAATATAATTGACCATATTTAAATATTTAAAAATATATTTATATTATCTTTATGCTTAATAGATGTTTAACAAACATTCAAATATAGCTATAGATATTAGAATATTTTAAAATATATTATTTATATTTGGAAAACATTATCTTTAGATATAGGACATATTTAATAGTAGATCAATATTTAAATGATAGATATTTAAATAATCTAGTTTCAATTATTTTGACGTTACAAGAAGAGGGAGTTAGCACAATTCTTGGTGTGTGAAAAACTCTTCTTCTAAACTCTCTCGTGGTGTTATAGTAGATGATAAAAGAGGAGCACTCTCTCGTGGTGTTATAGTAGATGATAAAAGAAGAACACTGTAATGAAATCTTAAAGCCTTTGTTTTACACCTTTTAGGTAAGAAGGAAGTGAAAAATCTCACTTAAAGGTGTAGGTATAACTGTAAGTAAAGAGATTAATCCTAGACCCCACTAGTTGGTTGTGTTTGACTGCCTTCATCAATTGATAAAGTGTTTAATTGTTGTATTTGACTGACTTTGTTGATTGACAAAGTGTTTAGTTGTTTGCTTGTGTGTTTAGTTATTTGCTTAATTGATTGTTTGTCTTTGACTACCTCTGTTTATTGATAGAGTGTTTGGTTGTTCATTTGTGGTTGCTCGAGAAGACAAGACTCTTAACTTTGTCATTGTGAGTTAAAATTCTAAAACCCCAATTTATCATGTTTGTCTATCTCTTCGAGTTGGTAAAGCATATGACTTTTAACCTTGTAGTCGTGGGTTGAGGATTTTCCTTAGAACCTCAATTATAGTATTATTTAGTTGTTTGGATGTATCTAAAGGGGAGATTAAACTCCCCATACTATAACCTAATGTCTATGTTAATTGTTATGAATTTAGAATCAAAATGCACAAGTGTTGTTAACAGGATTAAAAATAAAAAAGAAGAACAAAAAGATAACATAATTAGAAAAATAGAAAAAATAAAATAAAAGGATAACTGAATTAAAATAGAAAAGAATCAGAAGAAGAATAGAATCAAAACAGAAAAATAGGAAATAACAGAAAAATAGGAAATAACAGATACAGAGACAGAAAAGAAAACAAAAATAGAAACAGAAAAAATACAACAAAAGAAATAGAGGCACAGAAAGGAAACAAAATAATGAAAAATAACAGAACAATCATAAACTGATTAGAATGTTAAAAAATTGATGCATAAAAGAAAAAAAAAATCATACAAATAAATTGTAGAATCAAATATGCAGAAAAATCAAAATCAGTTATGCAGAAGAAGTTAGAGTCAATTATGTAAATCAAAAAACAGAAAACAAGTAGCTATCAGAAAACAAAATCAATTATGCAGATGTAGTTAAATGCAATGATGTAGGGATGATTGTTGTTATTGTTGGTTTTTTTTTAGCAATGTAAAGACTCACGTAACCAAAAATTCAACACACACATGCAACAAAAATTTAACACATATTCAGCATGCTATATTAACTCAATTTTAGCACACAAAGACACAAAAGAACTTGTGTCCCCAACAACAACACCAATTTGATAAGCGAGTTTTTAGTCATTTTACACGTCTCAAATAAATACTAAAGCTAACTATAGTATAGCTAACCCTAAGTCGATTCTCTTAAGGACATAGTGTGTTCAAATATCGCTAAGTGTGGAAATCAGAGTTAATGTAGAAAACGTCAAGTGAAGAATGCTGACTCGCTCTTGACAAAGACTAATCCGATTCGCTCTTGAAAAAGATAAATCCGACACAGTCTCGACTAAGCGCAGACTTAGACGCAACAAAGTCGGACTGACTCGGTTTTGGATGGACGCGATGGAGTCGGACTGACTCGATCTCGGACTTTGTGAAAAAAATGAATAGGGGGGAGTTTGGTGTTTAAGTGCAGAAAATAAACTAAACTACTCTATACTAACTACTGTACCAATTCGAAAATCAACACACGATAGTTTACCATTCTTGCTTAGAATTATACTCCGAATCAACCTAAGATTCTTACGATGATCGCCAAATGTTTGTCCATTGCTATACTAAGGATTTACACAATCACTACCTTATCAGTTGACAAGGAGTATGTACTTGGTTGATTTTAGGTTCTCTACCTAATCAAATTATTAAACCAGTTCCAATCGATCCTAGTCTAACGTGATCTACCTCTAACAATGTTAAAGTAGATTAAAGCGCAAGGATTAAAATCAAAAGACAGAATAGCAAACTAGTTGTGTTATTGAAATAGAATCAAATACAAAGGTGAGAAATTCAGAGTTTCTAGAGAATCCGCCTTCCATGACAACCGCCAAAGGAAGGACGATAATGGTGCACCAATGATAGTCGAGACGTTGAGGATCGGGTTCACCAGAGTGCGTTGACTAGCCAAGCGATCCTCTCTGACAACCTTCGGCCTCCCAGTTCTTGACTTGCACCTCCTCGACCGAGAGAGACATCTTACTAAAGCTTCGTGTACCCCCATGCTAGCTCAGAACGTCCACAATTGCTGATAGCGCTAGGTCTAAAATTTCACTATTTTTCCACACTAAAGACATGGCCTGTTGTGCTCTATTTATACACAAGCTGGCTAAATCCAAATCTAATCCCACAGAATTGCTAATTTCTTGATTCCCGCTGATTTCTTGCTGAGTTACCTAAATTACATATTCTCTGATCCTAATAGATAACAAATTTGAATTACTGATCACAAATTTCTCCATTCTAGGAGATTACATATTTCTCAATCCTAGGAGATTATAAATTCCTTGATTCTAGCATAATCATATCTATATTATAGATTCCTTAATTCTAGGAAAATCAAATCGGCATTACAGATTCCTTAATTTTAGCATAATCATATCTGCATTATAGATTCCTTAATTCTAGGAGAATCAAATCTGCATTTCAGATTCCTTAATTTTAGCATAATCATATCTGCATTATAGATTCTTTTCTAGGAGAATCATATATGCATTACAGATTCCTTAATTTTAGCATAAGCATATTTGCGTTCTTGCCAAAGTGATTTTGTCCACTGAAGTTGGCTTGGGTCGGGATGCTCTTTTTGGGCCAAGATGCTCTCGGCTTTCAAGCCCGCAAAACAAGTCCAATCTTTTGTTAGTTAAAATCCTTATTTTAGCATAGATTTATATTTTTCCTATTTCTAGGCCCATAATTCAAATCTTAACTAAGATAGGACTCTTAATCACTAAACAGTCTTAATAATACCCATCTTAATCCTTTGTGAGGTGTATAAAATATGACTTATCAATGAGCCATTGTTCATTCATTTCACTTTGTATTACACTCCAGATGGTCGGTAAGCCTCATTCACTGTCTAGAAAGCATACATTACACCCCACGTGATCAACATACCATTTCCCAGCCGCACATGCTGATTCATGGGATGGTCTATTGCCAAGCCTCGAGTCTAGGCAACCAAGCCCAGAGTATCTCACACATTCGAGTCAATTCATGCATTGTCCGAATCATCCTAGCTTAGTCTCATTTAGCCAGAGGACACCTAAGAGATAGTCTAGCTTTAACACTTAGGTCGTCAAGTCGTGCATCCACAAACTCAGACCCTACTGTGTCAAGGATGCCTAAGTGAAAGTCCCCTCTTACTAGTGGTTACACAATTGATTTCCTAGGGAAAGACACTGATGAGTCAGATTTTACACACTTTACAAGGCCTTAAGATGAGTGTTTGTGAGATCATTCAGTGTCTAAGAATTGAGTATTAGCTAAGATTCATATTATGAACCAAAAAATAGAGATAATATAAATCTGTGCTAATTCAGGGATCTTAGCTAATAAAAGACTTATTCTCGTTTTACAGGTTCAGCCAAGATGATCCTAGCTCATGATAAGTGGTTCAGCCGTGATGAAGTTGTCCTGGCCAAACCTATTCCATCTCGGCCAAACCAGGCTTTGCAGCCCAATGAGAGGCAGCCCAATGACGAGTGGTCCAATGGCGCTTTCCATGTCAGCTATCTAGCTCAGAGGCCACCTCAGCTAAGCTCAACTGCCACATCACTTCTAGAAAAGCTTGCAGCGCAAAATTACACAAGGGTAGAATAGGAATTCAATTTGTAATTCTGTTAGGATTCGTAGTTAGCGCACTCCGCTCTTGTATATACAAGAGGAGCTGTGCACTTTTCAGAGGTCTTTGAATTCACACTATATGCATATCCCTTATATCTATTACCTCACTCTCATCTTCCTTCACGGTAGTGCACGACACAGCACTGGTGTTCTCTCGATTGAAGGAGCACAAGCTTGAGACTGGGAAGTCGAAGTCTGCCAGAAGGGACCGATTGGAATTACCAATGCACTCTGGTAGATCTGATCCTCAACGCTCATGCTATCAGAGGTGAACCACCACCATCGACCATGGCGATTGTCGTGGAAGATGGAATCACCCGAATTCGAACCACTGCGTTTGTACTCTTTTTTTATTAATGAAATTCATTCTGCATTTCTGAACTCTGTCCTTCTTCTCTTCTTTAATTCACAATTTGAATCGCGATTGCATTTAGAACGTGAACAATGTTAAGCTAAGCCGATTGGAACTGGTTTAACTAATTCAGTAGGTAATCAACTAATGAATGTTAATTGAGAACTAAAATCAGCTCTAAACCTAATCCCTGCCAATTGATGAGGTAGAGATTGCGTAATTCCTCGATATGGCAATGGCCGAATCTTTGGCGATTGTCATATGAATTCCCAAGGCTGATATGGACTGAGGACTGGAATACTGAAACCGGACTGGACTTTGACTAATGAGACCAAACATGAACACAGTAATATAGTAATAATAATAATAGTAATATTCATAACAATAGTATACTTTCTCTACATTCTCTATATTGCATTTTTACTAACATTGCATTCCTACAGTTTTATTAGGAGTTAGTTGATAGTTGTAGTTTACTATTTCTGTAATCAGTGATTTAATTCTAATTTGTCTGCATAAATTTTTATAATGCATGACTAGAAGTAGTACTGAACCCTTGTATGAAGTAGATCCTGAAATAGAATTAACTTTGTGTAGACTAAGGAAGGTTAGGAAGAGAGTAGTAAATAATAGTAGTAGCTCTAGTTTTGTCATTAACTACAACCAGTTTCCTACTAATAATTATGTTTCTAGGTTTAGTCATTTTGCAGAGCCAGGGCAGATGGAGAACAACGACAGAACCCTAAAGGAGTTGCCTACACCAAATGTGGTGTATCAACCTTGGTGCATCCAATATCCACAGCTAGAGCCAGCTCAAACATATGAATTAAAATCTAGTCTTATTCATTTGCTGTCAAAATTTCATGGTCTTGTAGGGGAAGACCCCTACAAACACTTAAAAGAATTCCACGTGGTCTACTCTATAATGAGACGACAAGGGATCCCGGAAGATTATATTAAGATGAAGACATTTCCATTCTTTCTTGACGAAGCTACAAAGGATTGGTTGTACCTTCAGCCAGCACTTTTCAACACCTAGGGAGACATGAAGTGCATCTTTCTAGAGAAGTTCTTTTCGGCATCCAGAACTGCATCCATCCGAAAGAAAATATGTGGGATAAGGTAGCATACAAGAGAAACTCTACGTGAATATTGGGAGAGACTTAATAAGCTTTGTGCCACCTGTCCACACCACCAGATCAACGAGCAGTTGCTAATCCAATACTTCTATAAAGAACTCTCAATGATGGACAAGAACATGATTGATGCTGCTAGTGGAAGAGCGTTGATGGATAAAACATCCGCAGCAGCAAGGCATCTGATCTCGAATATGGCAAGCAACACACAGTAGTTTGGGATCCGAGGACCTAGCCAATCCCAGATGGTGAATGAAATCGGTGCAGCTTCTAACCAAAGGCTAGAAAACCAGTTGACCGAGTTGACATCACTGGTGAGACAACTCGTTGTTGGGAAACACTAACCCGCCATGGCATCGAAAGTATGCGGCATATGTACTTCAATGGAGCACCCCATAGATATGTGTCCCACATTACAAGAAACAGAGTCAGACCAACCAGAGAATGTTGGAGCCATAAGTGGCTTTTAGTATGGGAAGCAACCATATCAGACTTGACCATTTGATAACCAACAGTATGGAAGACAAGCATTTCGGCCAAGACCGAATCAAGGGCCATATGCAGCTCATAGAGTCGGACCTACCCCGAACATACCTCAAGGTTCAGTAGGTTACCAACAGCCAGGTCCACAATATCAAATACCACCTTTCCAACAGCAACAACAGCAATAGAGAATGCCTACTCAAGGCAATTCTTCGTCTCTGGAAGACCTGATAAAGCAACTTGCAGCTAACAACTTGGAGTTCCAACAATCTGTGAGCTCCAGCAACATGCAGTTTCAACAAAACATGACTGCCACCATCCAAGACCTCCAAACGCAAATTGGACAGTTAGCCGACACTATGAGCCACTTACAGTCAACCGGATCAAGCAATCTTCCCTCCCAAACCATTCCAAATCCGAGAGGAAATGCCAGTGCAGTCAACTTGAGAAGTGGAAAAAAATTATCCCAACCAGCACTGCAACAATTGTCGAGATCAGCCGAGGCTACTTCTGAACCAGATGCCAACTCATAGTCCCGGCAAGACAAAACTATCCCAGTATCATTCCCAACTTGGACCATCTCGACAAGGAAGCCAAAGTCAGATGAGGAATTGCTAAAGATGTTTTGAAAAGTGAAAATCAACATTCCACTCCTTATGCTATTAAACAGATTCCTAAGTATGCAAAATTCCTCAAGGAATTGTGCGTGCATAAAAGGAAAAAGATGAAAGAGAGCACAAAAAATTGGAGGTGTAGTGTCAGCACTGACTAGAAATGGAAACTTCACTAAGGGAGCCTAAACCTTGCCAAAGAAATGTCGAGACCCAGGAATATTTTCAGTTCCATGCACCATTGGCGAATGCACTTTTGCCGACGCCATGTTGGACCTGGGAGCCTCAATTAATGTCATGCCTACATCAATCTACAAAGCCCTGAACTTCGGTGACCTTGAACCCACAGGGATGACCATCCAGGTTGCAAACAGAAGCATTGTTCAACCCTTGGGCATTCTTGAAGATGTTATTGTCCAGGTTAATGAGCTAATTTTTCCAGCTAACTTTTATGTGTTAAACATGGAGGATGAGACATCAGGAATCAACCTTAATTCTAGGGAGACCATTCTTGATGACTGCCAGAACAAAGATTGATGTGCATGCCGGGACGCTCTCAATGGAATTCGGTGACACCCTGGTGTAGTTTAATATCTTTGAAGCCATGAAGCACCCCACCGAGGACCATTCTCTCTTTGGCATTGACATGATTGAAGAACTAGTTGAAGAATATTTTCAACTAGATAGCTGCAGTGAAGACATAGAAGATTTTGCTGAAAATGCCGATGTCACCAATTGCTTAGGGTCCATAATAGAAGAGGCCAAGAATGAGGAAGTACATAACCTCCCCAACTCCAAGGACAATAATAATGACATTGTCGACTTGGATTTTGAAGCTGAATTGTTCAAAGTGATAGACCAAGTCTGCAATCATGAAAACCTGGAGTGTGTAAATAATGCAAAAGTCACAGTTGCCGAGCCTTCATCTACACAACTGGCAACGATTTTCACAACTAAAGGCGAGTCGACTACTGCAGCCGAGATCGAAAAATGACTAAGGTCAACTCGGCCAAGCAAGACTAAGACCGAGAAGAGAAAAAGTCAACTTGGCCAATGAAGGCCGAGAGCAAGGAAAGACCAAAGTCAACTCAGCCGAGATGCTAAGAGACAAAGCTGACATGATTGCCAAGACCATCTTGGCCAATGAAGACCAGAAGCAAGTAGGAGCTGTATTCACTATTCCATCCAAATCCGACCCCAAGGCTACGTAAGAAGCCGAGTCCGACTCAAATCCAACAAGAACTGAGAGGAGTCAGCCCAAGTAGAAAAAAGACCGAAATCATGTTGGCACACCTGGGGTAGAGACCAATTCAAGTCGACCCACCAGATCTAAAGGCATCAAACGATAATTTTTCATCCCCGCCACCACCCAGGGAATTAAAGCAATTGCCAAATCATTTGAAATATGCCTACTTGGATACTAAACAACAACTCCCTGTTATCATTACCAACAACCTCCATCGGGAGCAAGAAGACAAGTTGCTAAATGTCATAAGGCAGCATAGGAAGTGGAAACTTTCAGACCTTCTTGGTATAAGCCCCTTCATCTGCATGTACAAAATCTTAATGGAGGAGGAATTCAAGAGTTGGAGCCAGCCTACTAGTGCATGTGATTGCCTATGCATCTCAGACCATGGATCTGGCCCAGCAAAACTACACAACAATTGAGAAGGAACTGTTGGCAATTGTATTTGCCTTGGACAAATTCCGTTCATACCTTCTCGGCTCAAGAATTATTGTGTTCTCTGACCATGCTGCCTTGAGGTACTTGTTGAAGAAGCCTGATGCCAAGCCGAGACTGATTCGGTGGATGCTTCTCCTTCAAGAATTGAACATAGAGATTAGAGACAAGAAAGGTGTTGAGAATTCTATAGCTGCTCACTTAAGCAAGATTGAAAGAGAAAGCGAACCAATGCCTATTCGAGATGAATTCCCAAATGAGCAGCTGTTGCACATCAAAATGTCTACACCATGGTTTGTCGACATCTGCAATTATGTGGCAACATCTCAATTTCCACAAGAGGCATCTCGGTTTTACAAGGAAAAACTCTAGAACGATGCCAAATACTATGTTTGGGATGATCCTTACCTATGGAGACTTTGCAGTAATCAAGTCATTTGCAGGTGCATTCTTGACACCGAGATCAATTCGGTCCTCTAGTATTGCCATGCAACACTTGGAGGCGGCCACCATGGATCAACTCGGACCACTAGGAAAGTGCTGGATTGTGGGTTCTATTGGCCTACCATTTTTAGAGACGTATATCAATTAGCCTCCACCTGCGAAAAATGCTAAAAAGCTAGAATGGCAATCACTGAAAGGCATGAAATTCCCCAACAACCCATCCTGTTTTGTGAAGTTTTTGATGTTTAGGGTATCGACTTCATGGGGCCATTCCCAATCTCCAACGGGTATTCTTATATTTTGCTGGCTATTGATTATGTGTCAAGATGGGTAAAGGCCATAGCCACCAAGACCAATGACGCCAAAGTCGTGGTAGATTTTCTAAAATCCAATATCTTTTATCAGTTTGGTGTGCCAAAGGCGCTCATATGTGACCAAGGGAGTCACTTCTGCAACAGAGCCATGTCCTCTTTACTCCACAAGTATGGGGTGGTGCATAGAATTGCCACAACATATCACCCCTAGACAAATGGCCAAGCTGAAGTTTTTAACAGGGAAATGAAGAAAACACTGCAAAAGATGACCAATCCCAGTAGGAAGGACTAGAGCCGTCTCCTTGAAGATGCTCTGAGGGCACACAAGACTGCATATCGAACACCATTAGGGATGTCTCCCTACCAGATCGTTTTCGGTAAAGCCTGTCACCTTCTTGTGGAACTAAAGCATAAAACTTACTGGGCTGTCAAATAGTGCAATCTGGCCTATGACCAAGTTGGAGAATAGAGGAAATTCCAACTGCAAGAACTAGATGAACTCTGCTTGGAAGCATATGAGAATTCCAGGATTTAGAAGTAGAAAGTCAAGAAATTCCATGACCAGCAGATCTTGAGGAAAAAATTCTGAGTAAGCCAGAAAGTGCTATTATTCAAGTCACGTCTAAAGCTCATAGCAGGTAAGCTTCATTCTAGATGGGATGAACCTTTTATTATCACTAATATTCTTCCGTATGGTGCAGTAGAATTAAAAGATGAACATAGAACATCACCTTCTAGGTCAATGGGAACAAAATTAAACATTTTCATGAAGGTCTAGTACCACCAGCAGGTGACATGGAGACCATTTCATTGATGGAACCAGCTCCACCAGATGACACTCGTTGAGCCAGTCACATGAACCCCTCTAAATTTATGCCATGCATTGGGGACAATGCAACATTCAAGTGTGTGTGTGTGTGGGGGGGGAGGGGAACGTATGGCCATTTAAGGCTTGCTAAAGTCCGTGCTTTAAATTTTTCTGTCATATCATCCTAAACTCAATGAGTTCTTTATTCAAAATGTCAAAAGTAATTAAGCTAATTACAAAATCCTCTTATGTAGGAGCCTCTAATGACCTATATTAAGCTAATTCTAAGTTAAGCTAATTGGAACTAGGTCCAAGTCTAATAAAGGGTTAGAGGATGGGAACACTCTCCCCTTGCCTCTCTCAATTGGCACATTCAACACTCTCCCCTTGCCTCTCTCAATTGGCACATCAACATGAAGATTGATTGGGCCAATGGCCTAATCTTGCTTGCACCCATCCTCATGGTTGAAAAGACCTTTAAAGACTAAAAAAATTTAAGCAAGGTCTGGCTAAAACAAGGCCTAAAAATAAAAGGGAACAAGTCCTAAAATGATAGAGGCATAATCCGAAAAATACAAGGGCAATAAAAAGATAAAAACAAAAGGGCATTAATATAAGGCATACAAAATATACAAGGCATTAATATAAGGCATACAAAATATACAAGGCCTTAAGCTCTTCTCCTTTTGGAGATCTTTTTTAGGGGTTATGAAAAATCCTAGCTTCAAATGGACTTTTTGTTGGAGTTTCCTTAGCCTTCTCTTAATCATTAGGCCACCTCCAAGTCCATGTAGTTCCATGCCACCTTCCTTGGTAGGTGGGCCCACATCAGTAAGTAAGACTCACATCAAAATAAACTATCATTAAACATTATAATTCTTTTATCCTAATGTTCATAAGAATCAAACAAGAAATCTTGAAGGAATATTTCAAGAATCTCTCAAGAACACATGTTTGAATTTGGAAAAATTAAAACCATAGAAACATGTAAGATGGCTAAGGGAATAAGAAAAATATAATTTTAGGTCTTTGTAATCAATTACGAGATGCTTGTAATCGAGTACACAATCTCCATATTGTTGTAAGCAAGCTTTAGATGTCAAATGATGAATTCATGGATTAACAAATAATACATACTCACAAAACCAAGCAAAAATTAGGGATTATGATTCAAGAACATAAAATTGATAGAAGAAAATGAAAATATAGAAGAAAAAAGAGATCAGGATTCGCCACTAGTTCATAGAACTAGATAAGAATGGTAGAAATTCTCCTCAAATTTCATAGGTGTTTGATGAGAATGGGTTCTTGTTCAAGACAAGAGAGAAAACTCTCAAAATGCTTTCAGAGTAAGTTTCATTGAATGCAAAAAAGTTGTTATTTCTAATTATATTCAAGCCTTATATTGGTTGTTGCTTAACCTAAGCTTAAGACTAATATAGAAGCCCAAGCAAAAATACTATGTTGCTAATAAAATAATATTTTATACAATAATGTTATATCTTTTTGGATAAAATCTTGAATATTCTTTACAAATATCATGCATAATTCACCTTTTTTCTTAAGATTAATGCAACATAGGTCCACAAACCAAAAGGAGAGGAAAATGCAAGAAAAATAAACAACCCAAAAAGATGTAATAATAGAAGATCAACATAATCATGCATAGATACATATATGGATATTATAGTGCTTGTCTCGCCCCATACTCACACCAATATAAATATTTAATTAACATATCATGTATATATAATTATATATTTTATTGATTTTTATTTTATTAGTAAATCATAGTATTAAATTATTGATTTTACCGACCAATTGAATTCTAAAATTATTTTTCCTTCACTATTAACTCTAAACATTTAAATGAATTTAAGAGTAAATTTTTAATTTAGTTATAATTTTTATTTAATATTTTTTTATTGATTTATTTACTTTAATTACAAAAGAGAATGAATATGAGTACGGAGGTATCTAGCCGCTACAAAGACTAAAATTAAAATTTCTACTCATAAGTATAAAAGCAAATTTTTTCAAACGTAAATATAAATATTCTATAATAGTCTACCCATTTCGATCCGTAAGCACAAAACGTGACACTACGCTGCCCAGCAAACGAATACAAACGTGAGAAAAAGAAGTAGAAGTCCCTGCAACAGCAGGGGCCCAAAACATAAACCCCCATAATACTATTTGATAACTCACTAAATTTCTCACAAGTACTCTTCGCTTTCCCTTTCCCTTTGACCCATAACACTATAAAAAAAAAAAAACATAGTTGTACAATCACTACTAAAAAAATTAAAATTTGCTACAAAATAATTTTATGGTTAATTTTAAAATTAATAGTTATTTTGTAGTTAATTTTTAGTAAAAATAATTAACTACAAAATTACTACAATATTAAATGGTAGCATGAAATAAATAGCAAATTAACTAGGAAAATAATCTTAGTTAATTTGTAGTAAATTTTTTAAAATTTGTAGTTATTTCCTAGCTAATTTGTAGTAATAAGAAGTATAAATGAATATAACTTCAACTTAGCTAGAAAAAATAATTTTCTAATTAATTAATAGTTAATTAGGTAGGATTTAGCTACTAATTTAAATGGTAGCTAAAATTAATAACAAATCCAAAAATTCTTGTAGTGAATATAAATATAATTTTAGACATAAAAATTATTTAATTATATGATATATATATATATATATATATATATATATATATATATAACTTAATGACTGCAATTTAATTAATCATTCATGTTGAGCTTGTGGAGATTTTGGTGTGATCCTCATGATACCATCTTTGGAGAAAGATGAAGAGCTTTAAGTATTAAGCTTTGAACCAAAAATTATTCTGATAATAAACTCAAAAGACCACAACTTCTGAAGATAGAATGGAGTTCCACAGAGAAACCAAGTCTTAAATACAATGGTTACCAAATATATATATTAAATCTTTCTTATATACTTTACTTTTTATCTCTTCACTTTTGTCATCGTATTAAATGTTTTATATCACACCTCTGTCTTCCTATCCCTTCCTTTATCATATAAATAATTAAGAAAATACAATATATAAACTGAATTCTCAAAATCTTAATAGTAAATTATTAAAAATAAATTATATTTTTTATGTGTTTTTTTTATAAGCGGGTAGCCATGTTGTTGGAGTATAGGTAAGGGGTTTGATGCTTATCTCTTAAATAAATTGATATTTAATGTCATATATGAATTATTTAAATTTATTTAATATTAAAAAACATGAAATATTTAATTGAAGAATTAAGATTTTGCTAATTTTATTTTACACAGTATTTCAAGAATATCTTTTATGTTGCTTTTCTAAGTTAATTGGAAATACAAATTATATAATAATGTGCAAAGAAGAATTGTAAATCAAACTCTTCTCCAGTAGATCAGTACAAAGAAGTAAATGGGCTCAAGCCATTGGATAAATGAGCGAAGCAGACTAAGTTTTGTGAGAAGAACATTCACGCCCTTCAATATGAATAGGTTTTCACTTAGTATTGTCAGTGACATGATCTGCATTTTTGTTCAGTGTCAAGTTCTTCGGAAGCAAGACTAGACCACCCAACAGAAACTGAGGCCTAGCCTCAATCTCAGCATTAGTTGGAGGAGAAGTTCTTGTAGCACTGACAGATGGTGCTGGAGTTTGTAGTGTCTGCACACTCATAGGCCTAAAATTTTGAGCCAGCAGATTAGGCCTCTCATTGAGTTTCGGAGCCACAACTTGTGGAGCCATTGAGTTGAAGTTGGTGTTTAGTTTCCTCAAATGAGCACTAGCCAAGGGTTGAAATGAATGAAAACCTCTTGAGGAAGATCCTTGATGGTGGGGACCAAAGATACCATTTGATAAGGGCATGATCCTTCTCCAGTCGAGGCCTTGATTCCCCACACCAACATCAAATGGATGAATCCCAAGTGAAGGCATATGAATTGGAAAGTTTGCACTTGGAAACTGAACCGTTGTGGGGTTAGTTCTTAAGTATAATCCACTTCTGTGTGATGCATGTGGTGTTGACCTGTTAGTTGTGGTAGGAAGCACACTGTTGTTTGGTACAGATGGAAACATTTTGGAAGTCTCCATGCGCCACTTTTTGGCTAGTTCTTCTCTAGATTCGAAGTTTGCAGCTGGTTTTGAACTTTGAAGGGGCTCCTTCTTTGTGTTCTTCGAAGCCATTTTGCCCCCTCTTATAGGAAGCTTATCACTGCTTGAAGAACATATATTGTTATATATAAGAAGTTAATGTGTTGCAGGACAAAAACAAGACAAGCACTTAAGTTAGTGGACTTACCGTTTCCTTTTCTTGGTTTGGTCTTCTTCAGCGTATACTTCTTCCGTCTGTTTCATTGTATTAGTTGCATCCTGTTTGACATGTAACCAAGGACAAGTAAGTATGAAACACAACTCATAATGAATGAAAGACATAAAGCATTAGCTTGATTCATTTCTTGCCTTGTCCAAGTTGATATCCTTGCTCATTGCTTCCATGGAATTGCAAACTTCACTATTTTTCCTCATAAAACATCAAACAATTCATTAGTTTGGAAACAATTCATCACTGTTTCTAAAATTTGTAAATTTGACAAACCATAAAATTAGTTTGGAAACAATGTCTTACTGAAAATAAATAAGTTCAACATTCAGAAAGAATAAGTTACAGTTGAAAGAAATATTGGATCATATAAAGAAGATTTTCACACAAAAGTAGCTCAAAAAAATACAAGAGGATTAAGAGAAAGGAGAGTGGTACCTAAGCAGCACAAGATTCTCGATATTGATATTGTCCAGTGTAGCTTCCCCATTGTTTATAGCTTCACTTTTGCCTAGTTTAGCTGATGCATTGGGCTGATAATTGTGGAGCATAAAAATCATAAATTGGCATATCATCAATAAACAATATCAATAGAAAATATATGGAAACACTTTCATGATAATGGATAAATAATTATGGACTTGTCGATTTCAATGTGAAAGAAAAATCTATGAAAAATTTAACTGAAGACTTAAAAGATTTCACTCATTTTATTTTACCTAATCTTTCAAGTCATGAAAAGTTATAGTTACTTCTCTAACTACTTTAAAATACAAACTATATAATAATGTTCAAAAGAGGTATTATTAAACAATTTTCTAGTAGATAAGCGCAAAATCCTTTGGATAAATGAGTGATGAGACCCGACAATATATTAGCAACATAATGAGACAACTGAAAACCTAATAAGGATATATGAACTTCAAGTCTCCGTTAACTTGTTTGTGTGGCCAAATGGTTGGCAAATCTTATAACGTATCCAAAAACTGCTTGTGACTATGAAATCATTAAAGAAAAAGGAAAGAATATATTAAATCATGAAATAACAATAGATAAAGAGAAATTAAATGATTTTTCGTAGGCATTCTGTTTTTGGTTCACATGCGAAAGGCACATTTCCATTGACAAAATCACTTATTCAGCTGTTTCTCGGAGTGTGTTTAAATAAATAGTTAACTAAACTACATCTGTGCTCCATGTAGAATGCATAGGGTGGAAACAGCAGTTAAAACTATTAAAAACTTTATTCTTTACCATTATTTTTCTATTGATTATTCAATAAAAACATTAGTTGAATGGTATTAAGAAATATCCACTGTGATTAATTGATATTGGATATAATACTGTTAACTGTAAATAGTGTAGCATATACTTGAAAATGTGACTCGTGCTCAGATGGTTTCTATGAAAGCAATAGAATGTCAAGGATACTAAAAGAGTACTTCTAAGATTCAATATATAACTGTATATAAAGAGATTAATAAAAAATTTCAAGATCAAAATTATCAGTTTAATTATAACTATGAGAAGTCATTTACATCAAATGATGGTAAGTATAGGGGACGTTGGTCGTATTCTTATGAGGACTTTCCAAAAATATCTGGAATATACAAAAGTGAAGTAATTTAACTGAGAGTTATTCCTTAGTTAAACTCTCTTTTAGAATAATCTTTATTGAGGAGATAAGAAAGAAATTGAAGGAAGAAACTAATAAACTTTGGGACTTAACAAATACCACAGTAATGTTAAAAACATATGCATAATATTTGGAATAAAATAACAGATCCAAATTCTCTATTCGATTAGTTAAAGAGTTACCAAAAGGAAATAGTTATAACAAAGAAACTGCAAGAGAGAAACATATGAAATCGTTATGTTTGAGAGCAACTTTGGGGATATATATATATATATATAATTAAAAACATCTATTTACTTTAAGAGGTCGTAAGATTATCCTCACACCTCAATTTCTTAAGATCTAATTACTTGAACGGATAACAAATTTTATCTCTTAAATTGTGAGAACATAAAGGATAAACATAAAAAGTAAATTTCTTAGAATTATTTTTGAAGTAAATTTTATATATATATATATATATATATCCTATGATAACGAATTATTTAGATGAGAACGAATTGTTAATAGTACTTTTGGAGCTATATTAGGTGAAAAGTTACATGAATGGGGTGTAGGAGATACAATTATGTTCTATAGGAAGGAGACTTATAGACGCAAGGGGCAAGCACCTTTGTTTTGGCTACAAGATTTTATTGGCTTAGGCAAAAAAAACCCACGTGTATAGTTTTGTTATGTTAAAATATGTATATATAATTGATGCACCAATTCGTGACATGGAGATCCGTGTTTATATGGTTTCTTTTTTTTTTTTTTTAACTTAGGTATTTTTTTTTTTTTGTCATCATTTACTGTTATGGAAGGAGTATGGATTTTTGTTTCATATTTCTTACCTGTGACAAGGCATGGGTGGCTTAAGTTGGATATATCTTGTGATCCTCTTCAGTAGCTATATTATTAATGAATTTGTTTGCTTATAACAAAAATCAATCTCAAGTGTTAAATTTAAATATAAGGTTAAAATTAAAAGACTCATTTAGAAATCCACTTAAGTAATTATGGTTGAAGTCAATTTGAACACAATAACAATGATAGTAATTATGATGATGGAGAAGACAACAACCATAGTGTTGGTTGTGGCAACAACGATAGTGGTAGCAGTAATGATAGAGATAACAACAAGAATAACAATGATGGTGGTGGTGACAATAAACATGTACCACCATTATTATCATTGTCACCACCTTCACCACCATTGTAATTGGTGTCAATAACAATGATAGTATCAATAATGATGATGATACTGCTATTAATTTAGTGAATTTTTAAATGAGTCTTTTAATCTCAATCTTCTATTTGAGTTTAAGGGTTGAGATTGATTATTCTTATTCTTAGAAAAATCATTCTCATATAAGACACACCACCCTTCTCTGAGTATAGATAGATAAATATAAAGGATATTAAAAAAATATGACAAAAGAGAATCAAAAGAAAAGAGCAAGCTTACTCGATCTCCATTCTCTTCTACAACATGCTCTAGCTTGTCTGCTTTTTCACCGACACTTCCCTTAGTAGTTTCTGATTTTGAAGATATGTCGTTAGAAACAGTTCTGGTTCGTGATTTATATGATGACATCCTTAATAGATTGTGAATAGATCCTTGATATTATTTGTCAGTATTTATCTACAAATAGAAAAGTGAAATCATGTGATGAAATTGTAAATGTTAGAGTAATCTCACTTGAAGATCACCGATCAGACTTATGAATAAAAAAAAAAGTAACATAACTATTTGTAATATGACAATCCTATTAGAAGCACATGTGTAAATTCAAATTTCAGTCTATTTGAGAGAAAAACAAAATTTAAACATAAGTGTACAGTTTTTAAAGATTCACTTAAACGATGAATAAGTAAGTGCCCCACCTCTCATTCATTTAATATGAATATAATATGAAATAGAACAAGGAGATAGAGTTCAATTGATGTAAAACTCTAGCCAGTAAAACTGTGTCGTAATTATTGGAAAGGCCTATTTCAAAACAATCTCTCAACTGGAGAAATAATTTACTGCCAGAAAACATTTAATATGTCTAGTTTTATTCAATTATTTAAATGAGTTATGAATAAGAACAATTTTACTGTAAATGTTAGTCTTACAAATAAGATATCTCGTTTGAGTTTTATAAATAAAAAATATAAACATTAAAAGAGCTTTGACTTTGTAAATGGGTTTATTTGAATTAGTCGAGGTCTGATGTAACTTTCGGATTTTAAGAATCTTAGACAAAAACATACATAAAGAGTAAAGCTACCCCTAAAAAGAGAGTATTAGTTTAGTCTCTTTAGCAATTTATTGGTTTATGAAAAAAGACTATGAATCCAACCCCGAACATATTCTAGTTTCCAACTTTAGTAAAAATTCATAACCCAACAACCCATACAACAAAAAATTCATTCTCTTGAACCTTCTGGCTAGTACAATATAACAAGTAATGAAAAAATATTTTAATAACACAAAAAAAGAAATAAACTATCCATTATGGCCAACAAAATAGTTGGACCCAAAACAAAAAATAAATAAAATGACAAACTGAATCAAACATAAACTATAAATCAGCAGAACTGTGAAAAATCTACATGTTTGCAAAAACGAAATGAAATTAAAAGAAACGATGTAGGAAAAGATAAATTATAAAGGAGAATTAAAAAGAATCACAAAATAAAAATATATAGTACGATCAACTTCATGATAAACAAATAAAAATTAAAGAAAAACTGAAACAAACATGGCCATGTGGGAGACAAAAACCAACGACCAACCTTGGAAAAACCAACTGACTAGACTAGTTATCTGTAGCTTCAACTAAGAGAGAAGAAAGTAAAGAAAAATTGAGAGATTCTGAAGCACAAGATAAAATTAAGAGGTAAAGAGGAATATGTGGTATATAGAGAGAATTGGGAGGGGTGCAATGCATGCATATGTGGCAATTGGAAAATATTAAAAGTGACAGACACTGATGAGTTGATGACTGGAAGCGCGTACACTCTTGGCTTTTTCACAACCATTTCGATTCTTCGCTTGGATTTTTCTCCCTTCACTTCTTTCCTTCTTTATATTTTTTTCTTCTTGGAAACTATTAAATATATAGAGAGAGAGGGAGAGAGTTTGAAGGAACCTTTAATGCAAAAGATAAGGAAACTGTCTTGTATAACCTTGAGATAGAGAAAGAAGAATGAACTCTGGTACTTTCCAACTATCAATTCAATGCATGTTTATTTTACCGTGTCATTGATGGGTATTTTTGAAAATCTATTTCCTTCTCTAACTATTAAAATATTTACATTTTAATAATGATAATTATGAGCTTTTGTTTTCAAATATTAGAATATTTTGAATTCAATTAAAATATATTCTCACTTAATCATAGATCGTCTGATGTATAATTAGATTGTTAATATTTACAATATTTATTTGAATTAGTTCACAGTACATAAAAGAATATCTTTATATATATATATATATATATATTATCAAAATAAAACTGAAAAATTTTTTGGAAATAATTTTTTTTAGTTGTGCTGATTAGTTTTTTTTATGAGGAATACCATAATAAAAATGGATTAAAAATTAATAAATTAAGAATGAAGTTAATGATTTGTTTTCCAAGTCTTCATTGTTTCTTTATACACTTGCATAGAGGCAAAGATTATCTATTCTTGTTTAAAATTAACGCAGAGAAAATTTAGGGAGGGAAATGTTTTTTCACTTTAACATTTGATTCGTATTTTATTTATTTTGAAAAATATCTTTTAGGATCTTGTATATTATTGTTTTTGAGACAATCGAATAATTGCTGCAATAACTTAATTGGTCTTTGAACACTGTTTAATTAATTATTAGTCCTATGATGAGAAAATCTTTGAAGAATTAGTTTATACAAATTTTGGTTTTCTGGCCAAAATGCAATACTTCCATTCAACAATATATGGATACAGATTTTGTTTTTCTAACTGAAGTTTAATATTGCTATTCAATTATGTTGAAAGTGTTCTAAGGATTTTGATTACATTTCTATGACACAGATAATCATTTCCTACAAAATAATCATGTAAACCACGAGAAAATTAATCATTCATAAATGTAGTTGTTGAAAATTTAATTAGCTTAAAGAAAAAGAAGTTCTAGCATTAAAAATATCTAGCTGATATTTATTATTTTCATCCTAAGTGAAATAAAGTAAACAAAAAAAATCAATATTTAGGGGTCATTTAATTCATTTGCCAGTAAATATTAATTTATTCATGCCATTAAATATTAATATTAGTCTTTCCTACGGTAGCATTTATTTCTACATAAAAATATATTTTAACATGTGTGAACACTTTAAATGAAAAAATTTGAATAAACATTATATACTTACCTTTTGAATATACTATTTTGGTATAGACTATAAATATTGTCTACATTAGACAATTTTGCTTGACACTAATATATGATCACTTGGTAAAATTCTCCTCCTAAGTAAAAGATATCAATAACTGATAATAATTTGTCTCACGTATTAGTTATGGAATTATTATATCATCATTTCAAAAAGGTTAG
Organism: Mucuna pruriens; assembly: GCA_025330945.1. Classification (NCBI taxonomy): domain Eukaryota; kingdom Viridiplantae; phylum Streptophyta; class Magnoliopsida; order Fabales; family Fabaceae; genus Mucuna; species Mucuna pruriens. Next base: position 974,525 of record JAENHJ010000128.1, read on the forward strand.
TTATCCAATTTTATAGCCCTACTAATATATATATATATATATAAATGTGAGAGAAAGAGTAAATTAAAATCCTCTCTCCTAATAGATGTAAATATTATATTAGGTCTATTTGGGTAAACTTCTTCATAAGTATCTATATGAGAAGAAAATAGAAAGAAAAAATAAAATAAGTTTATTCATAAACTAAAATTAATTTATATAATAATTCTAAAATGAAAACATATCTCACTTCAAGCTTGTGTTATAAGCATAAGGCTGGGTAAACATGCATACAGTCACACAATAGTAATCACAAGCAACATATATAAATTACATCTTAAACATCCACAAATACATGTTATGACAATGATGTATCCTAATTATTACTTCATATGCAATGTGGTATCAACTTTAATCTAGAAAGTAGGAAAGCGGTAATATTGCTCAACTCTCTCGTTGGCTTGTTCCATTCTAGCATAATATTGTTTGGTAGCATATCAGCTGCTACTCAGCTTGCATCGTCACTTCCCAACACCCGAGATCAATCACAGGCACTAGGATTTCCATATTGACTAATCCACAAGAAGTCTAGCGAACTTATCCCTTAGGCTCATATCTATTTCCTTACATACCTCTAGCTTTATTAAATTATGCATGACACATATATAATGTTTTTTATTGTTCCACTTTCACAAATTGGGTTTATGAGAACCATGCACATCCATTTGGACTAGCCACCTCATCTCACAACTCATCACAATTAGTGTTATTATTCTTGTCTTTGACTACCTAGGTCATTCATTAGACAAGTGTCATCCATGCCCATCCATGTCATCTCATAGGCTAGGTCACTTGTCATAATGACACTGATCTTGGATTACTCATTTCTCAATTTCATGTTCATGTCATCTTGATACAAATGCATTCACAATATAAGTTTAATAAGAACTTAACATGGCATAAACACAACGATAATCATACAACACTACACAATAAAGCTCAGCATACTTACACACATATTTACATCATAAGCACGAGCATTCTCCTTTCAACATGGATGTGCACAATTAGTATAGGTCTTGCATGAATGTGCTGATCATAAGCACGAGCGTTTTCATCAAGCATAGGCATGCTTAATTTGATTATGAGCATGCTCATCACTTTGCAACTCATGAATTTTCATATCTCAATCTAGAAATTGCTTTCTCAAGGGAACTTAAGGGTTTTGACAATGTTGTCGAGGCACTATCAAAACCACTAGATTTTTCTTATATTTGTAGTATAAGAACTAACTTAGGTTGAATATCTCAAGAGCACATTCTTATAATGCCTAATCCTGTTGAATAGAATCAAATTGAATGCAAAAAGGAGTTTATATGCATATAACATATAACATAATTCTAAAATTGCAAAATTCATATTAGAGTTGTGTATAATATAATTGTGAAACATCAATCCAAGGATCTAATCATGAAGTTTTGTTATCACGATTCTAATAAAGGTACAAATTCAAATAAACTCAAAATTCATTAGATAATCATCTATAATTTGTTCATAAAAATTGATATCACAATTGCAATCCCTAATTAGCATGGATTCAAACGCAAGTAATTGATTGGTTTAGGTGAGCAATCAATTACCTAACCTTAATTAGATTGGATTAATCAATCATAACCTAGCACAATCCAAAACCTCAAGCGAAATCATAATCATGTAAATGAATCAAGAATTAGAAAGAAAAGAGACATGTTGCTGATTTGTTCTTTAAAAAAGTTGTGCGCTTGCATGGGTTACCAAGAACAATAGTAAGTGATAGAGATGTTAGGTTCCTAGGTCATTTTTAGAGGACTTTGTAGAATAAGTTAGGAACTAAGCTCTTGTTTTCCACTGTTGCACACCTACAAACCGATGAGCAAACTGAAGTTGTGAATAGAACTCTTGTTACCTTGTTACGTGCAATCATTCAAAAGAATTTGAAAAATTGGGAAAAATGTCTACCCCATGTTGAGTTTGCATATAATAGAGTTGTCCATTCTACTTCTTCTTATTCTCCTTTTGAAGTTGTTTATGGTTTTAATTCATTGACTCCTTTGGATATCTTAACTTTGTCAAATAATGAGTATACTAACTTGGATGGAAAGCAGAAGGCAGAATTTGTTAAAGAATTTCATGTCAAAGTTCGAGCTAACATTGAGAAAGTGAATGAACAATATTCAAGGCAAGCAAATAAAGGGCGTGTTAAAGTCACCTTTGAACCTAGAGATTGGGTTTGGGTTCATATGCGGAAAGAAAGGTTTCCCATTCAAAGAAATTCCAATTTGAAACCATGAGGAGATAGACCCTTTCAAGTTTTAGCAAGGATTAATGACAACGCCTACAAGTTGGATTTACCAACCACATACGGTAATATAAGTTCTACCTTTAATGTTGCTGATTTATTTTTATTTGTTGTAGGTGAGGACTTTGATTCGAGGATGAATCCTTTTGAAGAGGGAGAGAATGATAGAGACCCAACCAACAAAGTCAAAGATAATTTGCGTAACATTGGAGGTCCCATGACTAGGCCCAAAACCCAAATAATGAAGCAATCGTTGCCAGGCCTAAGTTTGAGAATTACGGAAAGTTTAGAGCAAAGTGAATTAGAGGCTGCACCAAAATTGGTCATTTTATTACAAGTTGATGAAGATTGCAGCCCATATTGAAGAACATATATAAAGCCCAAAGTCATTATCATGTAATTTGGGTGAGTAGTTAATTAGGATTTATTTACATGTATTTTCACATAAATCACTTTTTGATAGTTGGTAGAAAAAGGGAAAGTTGGATAGTTGGTGGAAAAATAGAAAGGTCATTAATGATGAAAATAAAATGTTAGTGGAGAGATCTAGTGGAGGGGATTTTATGCCAATTAAAATATTAATGAGCATTGATTTCAGGATTGTCTAGTTAAGCCTATAAATAAACTCTTATAATCATCCAGCATGGTAGAATTTGGAATTTGAATAAAATTCGTGTTTATTTGTGAGCACTTTTCCTTTGGTTCTTAGGTTAAAGAACTTTTATAGTGTTGGTTCTACTGGCAGGTCACAGTTAGGGTCGCACTTCTGATAACTTTGGTTCTACTGGTAGGTCGCGGTTAGGGTCAAGTTCCTCTTTTCGTCTGCTTTCAAGATGGTCCAATTTTAAGATCGTGTCACTATGGTAAACTTAAAGCTTCTTTTCCTTGAGACTTCTTGAGTTTACCCTTTGTTATTGATTCTCAACTGTAGGGTAGATTCCTTAACCTCATCCTCTTGATTGTACATTTTCGCATATGCATTATCCTCCCTCCCCTTCTTGAAGAGAATTTGACCTCAAATTTAGTACTTTAGTACCTATAAAAATTAAAAACAAGGATGAGTCACATAAAAAAATTAGTGGATGAATAATGGAAAACAAAGAAGATTAATATCCAACTCCTCCCAAATCAAACAAAAATGTAAGGAATCCAATAACTCCAACTTACGTGCATGCTCATTTAAAATAAACAAAAATGTGTACTTATGTATGAACTATTTATCGATCATATTCACCATCATAATAACATCCTATTTTAAATACCTAGATATTTCATGAATTTAATCATAAAAATTTTGCACTTATACCACATGTCTTAAGTGTCAATATTCAATATTATCATTTAACATAACTAAATGCATTAAAATCACACACATATTACCACTATTTTAAATACCATTAATTTAGATAATTTATACCATATTTGGAACTTACAAAAACATAATTCTTATATTTTAATTAAATAAAAGAAGAAAAATTATAATATTATGCTTAATATTACAAAATTAACTAACCTTTCAAATAAATTATTTTAGTTTGAAAACCACATCATAAGCTATTGTAATACATTTATGCTTTTAGAAATTTTCTAGAGTGTCGTAAGATATTTTTAGTTGAAATTGCAATTATATACACTTATAAGAAAATATTTAACTAGAATAAAGATAAAATACATAATAAATTTAAAAAATAGTCCAATATGAAATTTAAACATATAAACGTTGAAATACATTATTTTTATTTTATAAAATTATTTTTTAAAGATAAAAAGTCATATTTACCTATTTTTGAACTTTTCTTTCAAATAGTATTATTTTCTCTTCAATTTTATTAAATAGATCAAATAATATCTAAAAAGTTATGTTTCAACCACTTAAGTTAAGAAAAGTATGTTAGTATTTATTAAAATATAAAATTACAAAAATATCCTTGTTTGTAAGAAATATTTCTCTAAAATTTATTGTTAACTATTTACACTAACAAATTATGATTCTAACTCCTACCAACAAGAATTAGGTTAAACAATATTATTTGGTATTTGTTTAAATTTTCAACTCATTAAAATTATCCTTTTAAAAGTCTAAACTTATAGTTCTTGTCTTGAATCTTGAACTATTCTTCCAAGTAAATTTTTTGCAGCCATACAAAAGCTATAGAACTCCATGTTTTTATGCAAAAGCCATTAGTTTTTCACAAATTTTATTTAGGATTTGATGACTTACAAATCTTAGGTGTCTTATGATTCTACTTTTCCCGAACAACCCAATATTCATATCCAAGCTATAAGTGTAGTATAATACCATTTCAAACACTTCAAGACTAAGATACATACAACCCAACAACATCAAATTTTTTTGGTAACATAATAGGAGTAGAAACATGGCAAATCACTTCACATGATAAAAATAAAAATAATTCACTTTTAACTTAGGCCAACCATCAAATTATACTTGGAAATAAATCACATTTTCATGGTTTAGATAAGAGAAATAAGTCATGTTACAAGGACATTGAGATGGTGTGCATATAACTCAAACAACAATGGCATTTTTAGTTCCAACGACGACCAATTACAACAAACAATATATCTATGTTTTCATACAAATATGTGGTGGAAAAAAAAATAAAAGATAAGAAAACTCCCTTATTTGTTCTTGAATTATTTGTTGTAATAGATATTCTTACACCATATATAGCTAAGGAGACTAATGCTTGTTGGTCTAAAAGAGAGAGCTTGGTTTTCCTTGACTAAGAAATCAATTTTAAATTATATAAATAAAAATATATAAGCACTAAAAGGATTTTGAATATTTTTCACTTTGACTCAATGTAACTTCTTGATTCCAAAGACGGGAATTATTGGTTAATAGAAGCTATGAATCCAACATTGAATATTCTAAAGTTTCAAACTTAAGCGAAAATTCATAACTGAACATCCTATATATAAAATATAAAATTCATCCTCTTAAACCTTCTAGTAAAGTACAACAAGAAATATAAAAATACATTTTTAAAAACACAAAAAAAACGACTGAAACTATCTACATGGTAAACAAAATAGCTAGGCCAAAAACAAAGCATAAAATAGCAAATTGAATTGAACAAAAAATAAATTAACAAAACTGTTAAAATTGAAAAAACAAAATTATATACTCAATATCATGATCAACTAATAACAAAGAAATATTGAATCAAATGTGGCCACGTTGGTGACTGAAATAAGATAAATAACAATTAACAGCTAACTTGAGAAAAACCAAACTAGCTAGACTAGTTATGCTTGGCTTCAATTAAGAGAGGGGACAAGAAAGAAAAGAAAAAGAGAGAGAGATTTTGAGGCCCAAGATGAAAAGACAAAGAGAAAGTGTGGTATATAAAGAGAATTGTGAAGTTCATTCATACTCGGCTTTATCATAGCCATTTTCGTTCTTTTGGATTTTTCGCTTCACTTTTTTTCTTCTTTGCATTTTATCCATCATGGTAACTAATAGAGAGAGGGAGTGATGAACCCATGAATCCAAAATTCATCAATTCCTTCACCAAAAGATTTAAGAAAGTTAGTTTTGGGGAAATAAAAAATTGAGAAGAATTAAAAGAAAAAATTGGAATGGAAATGGAATGGATCTTGACACTAATCAAATATGATTAGATAAGAGGAAAGGAGATTTGTCAAAAGAATTTTCGAAGCTTGATAAGAATAGGGTTCTTGTTCAATACAAGAGACTCTCACAAGTGCACAAGCACAATTTTTGCATTCAATCAAAAAATGATTAGTTTAGTTACATTTTGGATTTTTATAAGTATTCTGTAATCACCTAATTAGCCTAAACTAATCTTAAGACTAAACTAAGCAAGGCACAAGTTCAAAGGACTACAAAATGCAATAAAAATTGCTCATGGCAACACCTACCAAACGCACAAAAAATTTGATAGCTTTTAGCAACCAAATGTTGGTCTCTAAATGGACATTTTTACTAGATTAGGCCTTTGAGTCTAAGTGCAAGCTAAGCAGTGAAATTACAAACAAACTACCCTCTAATACAAATATTAATATGTCTTAAATAGGTCTATACAAGGCCACAAAGAAACTCAAAGTGTAACAATGTGGACCACAATTAGGCCCTCCTTGACCCAAAAGGAGACTCATCCTCTATATGCTTCCTCAACCTCCCCTTTGTCATGGGGCCTTCAAGTACAGTAGCCTTCAAGGTCTTGAAATCCTCTTGAAGGTCACCTTCATGTCCTCCCATATGCATAAAATGAGCACCTATGTGTTGGGCTTTCTTTAGCCCATAAGGAAGTCTATCTCTTCTACCTCTCTTGGGCTTATCCTTAAAATCTTGTTTGTTTTTTCTTGGGTTGTAGAACCCTTCCAACCTTGGTTTCATGCTCCTTCAAATCCTTTACCATATTCATGACTCCCCTTTCCACATTTATATTAAAGAGGAGGAATTTGACTTTAGAAGGAACATTTAATTTTCAATTTTCAATTTAATGCATGTTTGTTTTACTATATTATTAATGTATTTCTTTTTTGAAAATTCATTCCCTTTTCTAACTTTTAAAATATTTTCATTTTCTTTTCATTTTTTCATCATGATAACTATTAAAGAGAGACAATTTGACTTTAGCGGCAACGTTTTATTTTCAACTTTGAATTCACTGCATGGTTGTTTCACCATGTCATTAATGTATTTTTTCTAAAAATTTATTCCTTTGCATTTTCTTCATCATGGTAACTATTAAAGAAAGACAGAGGATTCGACTTTAAAGGGAATGTTTAATTTTCGACTTTCAATTCAATGCATGTTTATTTTACCATGTCATTAATGTATTTTTTTTTTTTGAAACATTGTTCTCTTCTCTAACTATATTAAAATATTTGCATTTTAATAAGGCTAATTATGAGATTTTGTTTCTGCATACTATTATTGTCTATGTATGACTTAAATGACCATTGGATAAATATTTTGAATTCAATTAAAATAAATTATCATTTACATATAATTAGATCATTAACTTTTTTATAAAAAAGTAATCTTTATAGTTCTGTGTATCAAAATAAAGCTCTAATTTTTTATTGGAAATAAAAAAAAACAACAATTGTTTAGTTACTTTCTAAATATAAATATAATAGTAAACATAATACATTATTATTTTAATAAAGGGTGTAGTGGGATTTAGTTTCCTCCCTTCCCTATGAAACAGGTTCCGAACATAATGGAATTTTTGCATACTAATCTTATTTTTAATAAAAAAAAAAGTTTCAAAGTTTTAATAAAATTGGATATTGAATCCAAATCATTTTATGACACTCTTTCCCTCTCTACTATTTATATTTAGCAAAAAAAAAAAAATTAAAATATCAATTATTTCCTCATTTATTCCAAAAGACAACGAGTTCAAATTCTTAAATAATATGAAAAATTAAATCAAATCAAAAGCGATGACATTCTAAAGGTCATATCCTCATCCAAAATAAATATCCAACAACCTGGATGTCACAATTTGTCAAAGTAAAATCCCCTATACAAAACTACTAAGAAAATAAAATAAAAAAATAAAATAACAAAGTCAATAGTAACTCAATCTCTAAGTTCCTACTCAATTGGCATTCAATCCAAGGAATAGATAACATAAACAATGGAGTGAGAAACGTATATCACTCAACCTGTGGTGCGAGTACAACTAAGTAGCACCCACACAACATCATACAAAAGATAAAAGTGCAAGCATAACAAATTATAACAATTACACAAAGACATTTATTGGAATGCAGATGAATGACAAACGACGAACCTAGTCTCTACTTTGTATGCATGTGGTATCAATATATTGTTGGAAAGTGGGTTAGTGGTAAGATGACTCAACCTTTTAGTTGACCTGCTCCACTCTAGCATGATATCATCTAGTGGCATGTTAGGATCTACTCAGTTAGCATGTATGTTCTAACATGTGAGATCAGACATAGCCATTGGAGGTTAACTATCAAGTAGCCCTAAGAGGTCTAGTGAACTTACTAATTTGGGTTCGTATCTACTTCCTCACACACTTGTCTTTATTAAATTATGCATGATATAACTTAATTTTTTATCATTTCACTTTTCACAAATTGGGTTGATGAGAACCATTCTCGCCCATTTAGAACTAGGTACTTCATCCATGACCCACAACAATCAACGAGTACCATTTTCCCCTTCCAGGCTAGGTTGAAACATCTTAGTAGCAAGAGTAAAAGAAAGCAAAAGCAATTCTTGTAGTTGCGACGAGCGAAATGGGAGCAACCTAAATCGTGAAATGGGGTTGTGGGAGAGTTATGCAAGTGTTGTGTTGTTAGGTGAAATAGTGGAGTGCTGCACCATAGATGGTGAGAGTCTAGTAGCCGAAAGCACCACTAGCTCACACTTTGACTTGAGTAGCATGAGGCATGTGGAATCCTGTGTGAATCAACAAGGACCACCTTGTAAGGCTAAATACTCCTGGGTGATCGATAATGAAGTAGTCCCTATTGAGTGGAATAGAACATGAAACTGTAAGCTATGACACTCTCTACCCTCGATACATAATAATATCATAAAATGTAATTTTGTGGTAAATTATTCACAAATTTTAAATTCAAATTTTCATTAATACAAAAATTTAAAATAAAGCAATGCATGTGCTTCTAATGGAACTTCAAAGACCAATTTCTAAGCATCATACTATATAAACCGTAATTAAAGAATAAAGCATCTTGATGTCACATGTTCTAACATAGCGTAAATTAAACCAAAATAAATAAGAACAAAAGAAAAATTGCATAACGCAAGAAAGACAGCAAGTGGTGTTCAACCTAAATACAAACAGTGTAAACAAAAGGGAGTAAGAAATATTCCTCAATTAGGCTCATGGTATGAGCACACTATAAGTGAGACACACGCATGTGCATGCACATTCACACAACCAATAACTTACAAACACTCACAACATCTAGAAGATATGGTCAATCAAGTATGCATATGAATGATTCTAATGAATGCAATCCTGTTACTACTCTATATATCATATGATACCATCTCTAACTTAGGAAGTAGGTCAGGCACAACCTTACTAATCTCTGCCTCTACAGTTAGCCATAATACCACGTCAGGTACTATTTCACTATTGAAAATTCAAAGGTTCTCGTCTGAAGTCTCAAATCGAAGGGGAACCTATGGTTTTTCTATGTTTGGCATACATACAAATAATTACACTTCATAAATTCCACAAATTATCAATACAAACAAGAACCTATAATCTAGGGAACTCAACCTCTTTAGAGGGTACTAAGGCCAAACACTTTGGGATTCGAGGGAAACCTTTAATCCTTGACAATAAATCTATCAGTTCACCCTAACCAGAAGAACATTCATATTTGGGGGGTCCTAGGGATGACCTCTCACACTTTGGGATCCTAAAGACGACCCTTCTCCTAGTCATAAGCATACGCCGAGTGAGGTTTCTCACCCCCTTACTTGTAATGTCGACTCTCAAGTAAGTACTTACACCTCACAATCGTTCTTCTTGTTCCTTATTCTTCTTAATCCTTGGTGGCTTCCTTCAGAGGTTATATGTCTATCCTTGAGGTCATTCTTGTTTGTTGAAATCATGTGTTTAGAAAAAACTAACTCAATAATAGAGGTTTTTTAGTCCCTCTGATCGCTCCTTGTAAATCCCATTGACACCCCATGTTAAACCCAAACAAAAGTCCCACAATCCTTGCAAAAGCTTTATGTTTTGGGAGTAGATTGCCCAGATTTGATGCTTTGCATCAATCCCAACTTGTTTTGAGACTCTCTTGTCTTCCTTTATTTGGTAACCAACTTCTTATATAAGAGAATAAGAGGATGAGAGGATGCATAAGTTCATATTGCCTGATGTGGGACTTAAATTATGTCACTCATTTATATAGGAAAATGAGGTAAGGCACGGGTATATGTTATCCAACATGGGACTAAAACTTTTACTATTTGTAAATAGTCTATGTTCTTAATTTAATTAATTAAAACCCAACCTATACTACCCTAAAATATTATTTGTTTAATTGTAACAGTATTAATAATAATTAATAAAGTTCAATATTTACAATCAATAATAAATAGAATAAAAATTGGGGTATTAAATAAACTCCCCAAGCAATGGGAGGAGCCCAACCGAGACTTGGACCGCGTGCTTGTTAAAGAATTAGCTGGCAACTCTTAGGTAGTGGCTTGGTTGAGGAAAATCACTAAAGCCACAGCTAAAGTGAGTCTTCATAGGGCAATTGTCATTGCTTATGAAGCTTGAGTGAAACTAAGTGGAGGTCTGAACCAACTGGTGTTGAAGAATCAGCAAATGAGTTGTGGTTAGGGGTGAAATGTCACTCAAAATCACTCACTTGAAGTGTTGCTTGAGCCCATTCTTGCCATCTTTTGGCCTAGGTAACTCATCAAACTCATCATTGTTAGCTTGTTTCTTAATTTATATCTTGTAATTCTCTATGCAAATGCTTCTATATCATCACATATACTCATAGTATAATTTCATCATAACTGAACATACATGAATTTTCGATAATACAACTAAACATATATATAAGTATATGTTCACAAAATCAACCAAATTCACAACAATTAACACAACAAAATGCATCCTAGTCCAATGAGTTTAATCTCCCCTTCAGGACATCCAAGTACTATAATTAGGATTCTAAGGGAAACTCCTCAACCCATGACCATGAGATTAAAACCCATGTGCTAGAGAGACAGACAAAGGTAATAGATTGGGGTTCTGGGGACAACCAATTTGAATCTACAAACACAAAATTAAAAGTCTTATACTCTATAAATTGATAGGGACAAGCAACCACATGCAAAATACTAAACACTTTGTCAGTTGACAAATGTAGTCAAACACAAGGAATCAACGGGGTTTGGGATCAACCTCTCTACTCATAATCATACCCACACACTTAAGTAAGATTTCTCACCGCCCCTTAATTGGGATGTATAAAACAAAGGTTTTGAGATGTCCTTAGCATGCTCGTTCTCTATTCTTTTCTATAGCAGTACAAGAGAGTTTAGAAGACAAGTTTTTGACACACTAGGGATTGTGCTAACTCCCCCTTCTAGTAGTATCACAATAGGGCAAACTAGATTGTTTAAATATTTAAATGTTATTAACTATTTCTTATATCTAAAGATAATGTTTTCAAATATAGGCAATATGTTTTTAAATATTCAAATATTTATAATCATATTTGAAAGTTTGCTAAACTTATATTAAACATAAAAATGATATAAATATCTTTTAAATATCTAAAAGTTATTAATTATATTTAAATTCAAATATTACTTAATCTTTAAGTAACACCTATTTTCCAAAAAAAAATATTTAATTATTCATCAAATATAACCTACCTAACAATTATTTTATAAGATAATTAGAATAACAACAATATTATAATAACAACAATATTATAATAACAACGATAATAAGACAAAAATCAGTGTGTTACACATATTCTTTTCTTTCTTATTTTATTGACTTGCAACAACTACGGTATGGAAAATTGGGCTTTAGAGAAAGTTATGAAGTGTGGAAATGTAATGGACTAAGATATAAATGCTAAATGTAAAAGCATTTTGTAGCATTGATCGTTTTCTATGTTACATTTATTATAAATTTAATATTTATAATTTATAATACTAAACTACTTATTAACATCCATAATTTAGTTCTCACTTTCTCATCCTTCTTACGCATACAATAGTAAGAAAAAAAAAGAAATAACTGTACCATTATATAATATGCTTTAGATATATATTATTCCGTTTCTTTTTTTTTTTCGATATCACATAAATTATTTTAGGTTTAAATATATTTATCACCTTAAAGAAATATTTTTAGCCTCTACTGTTCATCATCATATTTGTTTTGATCCTCACCTCGGTAGAAACTACGAACAAAAATCATTATATTTTAGAAAAATATAAAAGCAAGGATTAAAAATAAAAACTGCTATATTTGCAGAGATTATAGAAAAAAATATAATGTTTTGCTAACACTACATGTGTCTAACTACTGTAAGGCGTGGGAGATTCAATTTTAAATAAAATATTTATTAAGTTGATTACGAAAATATGAAAAAAAGTTTTAATAAAATCTTATACATTGATAATTACATATTCAAATAATAATTAGGGAAAATGAGAGATTAGGTAAAAGTATATGGATGATACTTTAACCAAACAACATAACAAATTAATAACTGAAATAAGAACAAACACACCATCATAAAACCATCTAACAGAGAATATTATATCACAAAAATAATCCAAACAAAGTGAGCATGCACAACAATACAATATGCTGACAGACATTCATGTCGAAGACTTAACTCTGAAAATTTCTACATCAACAAGCAATTACTTTGACAGATCCTTTAGCATATATAGTATAAAACAACACCAACCACAGTGATAAGTTACACATAGTACTGATGTTGGAGCTATTATGGCTTCGCTAGATTATAATACATGGGTGGTCATCAACATGAAAACCTCACATGGATTTATTCATCCATAAATATTCAAGAATATAATTTGCTCCTCACTAATCTTCCCAACTTATGCTTAAACAACACGTAGACTCGTGCCCATGAATGAATGATCACACTTTCATGTGTATAATCATCTTTCACCATTGCTTAAATCTTTTCGTGGAGAATCAACAATGTTATACTTGGTCTTAAACACCAAACTATAACTTAACAACCCCTGCAGGTCTCAACAAGTCTGTCACACTAAGTGTAACCCACAGCAAGGTAATAAGCATATAAAACATCTTATAAATAAGGTCCATACAAATTAGGGAGGTTTTAGAACTTAAGCCAAATATTTTCTGCTTTGCGCTCCTAATTTTCCATTTCGCATACAATGCACGTTATTAAGTATTGTGAAAGAAATTTATTTAATTCCACTGGTAAGTCTTAAATAATTTTAGTAAAAATTATCTAAGTTCAATAAGAATTATTACCGTAACATTTTGAAATTTTAAGTTAAATTAAAATTTGAAATTTCTAAATTTACCCCTTTTTCTATTAGACTTTGAAAATTCATAATTAATTCTCTTTACATTATTTTGACTTGGTATATTTACGGGAGGTCTAAAATAGTATTTATAATCACTAATAATTTTGTGTATTTTCTTTAATAGGTTTTATATGAAAAGACCATTTTACCCCTAATTTTATTTAAATACTATTATATAGTCACTCAAATTAACTTAACATTAATAAATTACTTGAAATATGGGTAAAAATATTTATAATTAGAATAATTTATTTTAATCCCAAATTTTATAAAAAAAAAGTGTGAAATGATAGATTTACCCTTCTTTTAATCTTTTAACAAAAAAAAAACTTATATTTGACTATTTTAACTTCAAAAATCTGAGTTAAAAATCATTTTTATACGAAAATAGTTTACTTACATCATAAAAATGATTTTAGAAATGTGAAATTACTTTCTCAATTATTTTGACATTATTTTCTCAAAACTATGCTACATTGGCTTACTTTATAACACTATAAGATTTTATTTATTTTACTACTAATCTTAGATACCATTTAAATTAGTAGCTAAATCCTAGCTAATTAACTAGAATATTATTTTTTCTAGCTGAATTTAAGTTATTCATTTATACTTCTTATTACTACAAATTAGCTAGAAAATAACTATAAATTTTAAAATTTTACTACAAATTAACTAAAATTATTTTTTTAGCTGATTTGCTACTTATTTCATGTTACTATTAGTATTATAATAATTTTGTAGCTAATTATTTTTACTAGAAATTAGTTACAAAATAACTATTGATTTTAAAATTAGCCACAAAATTATTTGGTAACAAATTTTAAATTTTCTAGTATAAACAAATAAATTTCAAAGTCAATCATTTATTTATCACTTTTAAGAATTAAAAATCCAAGTTTAATTCACAGTTATAAGGTATACAATTAAGCTTAGCCACTATTTTATCTTAAAATTAATTTTTGTTGAGGTTCATCATAACAACTTGTTATCGTCACAATTGCTATACACCAAGATTTTATGTGTGAAAGTTGATTTTAAGAAAATTTTTATGTTAATTTATTTAGCTTGTGAAATTTTGTGATTATATATCATCACTACAAGAATTTTTTGATTTTGCTACTAATTTTAGCTACCATTTAAATTAGTAGCTAAATCCTAGCTAATTAACTATTAATTAACTAGAATATTATTTTTTTCTAGCTAAATTAAAGTTATACTCATTTATACTTCTTATTACTACAAATTAGCTAGGAAATAACTACAAATTAGCTAGGAAATAACTACAAATTTTAAAAAATTTACTACAAATTAACTAAGATTATTTTCTTAGTTAATTTGCTACTTATTTCATGCTACCATTCAATATTATAGTAATTTTGTAGCTAATTATTTTTACTAGAAATTAGCTACAAAATAACTATTGATTTTAAAATTAGCCACAAAATTATTTTGTAGCAAATTTTAAATTTTTTAGTAGTGCATATCAATTAAAGCATTAAATTTAAAAGCATATATACACATAGGTTCGTCATTGAAATCTACAACCTTCAATTCATAGGAATAATTACAAAGGTTGTGTCTCATGACACTTACATTAAAAACATCAACATAACATATCATTGAAGTTGAAGGCATCTATACAACTACTCAAGAACAAAAGCTATACATAAAAAGGGGGGCAAGATTCATTACTTACCCAAAGTTGATCATTGACACACAAAACAAAAAGAGCAAACATCACCACTACTAGGGAAGGGCTAACGACAACGCTCCCTCTGCACATACCTTAGTAGGAACATCTCTACGACGACGTGGATAAGGACTTATGCATGATAGATGGTAATTATTGTTACCGAATAGTTGACATGGGGTAAGATCAATAAGTTGGCTCTAGATTACCTAGATCAACAACCAGATATGTAGCGAGATATAAAGAGTGATGAAAAACTAATCGTTTCCCCTACATTGTTAAATTATCAATCCCTAGAGGATGAGCTTTAACACCAATTGAAGGAAAAGATAACACACAAGAAGGGGGGTTGAATAGTGTGTGTGTTTTTTGAAAGTTCTTTGCAAAACTAAAGGATTTAAAAATACAGTTTAATATGGTCGTCCAAAGGAGTGCATAAATAAAAGAGTGTAGGGTAAGAGAGAAAAACGCACAACGATTATACCGGTTCACTCTTTTATTAGAGCTACGTCCGGTCCTTTCAACGCAAAGGAATTTCACTAAGTCTACATCACTTACAAACTAGTATTATCTACCTCTCTAGGTATTTCAACTTTTATAGTCTAGCTGATTAAAAGAAACTCAAGTATTTTTTGATACTTAGCCTCTTCAGGCTATCACACTAACTCGGTAGAGTTTTTACAAAAGAGTAACTCATAGTGAGCATTTACAATGTAGAGCATAAACTTTACTTTGCTTCTCAAAGAAAATTTTACAAGACAGTCATCCAAAGCATAAAAGAGTATTTTTTCTTTCTTGATAGAATGTAATGTAGTTTAGTTATACTATCTTTCAAGCTTGATAGATTGCTTTATATAGCACATGAGAATTTGAACATTGCTTTTTGTATGAGGAGTGGTTGGATCTGTATTAAATGCTACTTGATTGTTTCTTGTAGTACTTCTATAGAGACTTCTTTATTTCTGAAGATAGAGAAAGGTTAAGTTAGGAAAAAGTTATTTTTCTCTTAATTTTACGTGTTGTCTACTATTGATGAGAGAGGAGACTTCTATTGGTTCCTTCTGAATTGACCTATAATTTGGGCTTCCTTATGTCAGACTTGACTTGTAATATGAAGTATTTCTTGCTGTTCTTCATTAATTTGAAAGCTTAACACATTCTCAAACGATATATTAGGTAGACATTTGAATGTTGGATCTACATAATCAGCTCTTTATACGAATGGAAGAGTTAGACAAGATAAGCAAGATAAACAACACTTTACACTTTTATGAGAGATTCTTCCTAATTGGAATAGTGCAATCATTCCACTTTCTAGACGATCTCTTCTTTGGATGGTAGGAACGTCTTAGGATGTTGAGTTCTTCTGTGGACCATTGACTACATCTTTGGATGTTGAATCTCTCTATGGATGTTGAGAACAACCTTTGGATAGAGAACTTCTCTATGCATGCAAAATATGTTCTTTGGATGATGAGTGACTATATGGACACTTGGAATGTCTAAGTACGTCATTTGGATGGTGAGTCTCACTATGGGTACTTGGAATATCCTTTGGATGGTAAGAAACTCTATAGACGTTATGCACGTTTGAGTACATCCTTTGGATGACGAGTATGTATATGGATGATGAGATCCTTGTGGACATAGTAGATGGACTTCTTTTAAAGCCAGTTTCCTTTAAATTGATGCATTCTAACCTTTAAGTCCAATATCCTACAATTCTTTTGAAATCTAAAGAACAAAGGTTAATTATAATATATTATCCATTTCCATAATGTTTATTATCATAAAAACACTTGGGTCATTTTGGATGCATAGACTTATGTTCTAACAACCTTTGATGATGAACTCTTTTCATCTTATGTATAGTTACGAAAAGAATGACATGTTCTTTTCCTACAACAACCTGAACCTGAACCATCTATTCCTAGACCAACCTACCCACTCCCTACGTATGTTTATGAACCTATTCCTTCACCTTCTTATCCATATTTGACATATACCAACCTCCTCTTGATGCACCTTTTCTCTTGAGCTAGTTATCTAACCAACATATGCCTTTATGTATCACTCTACCCTTACAAAACACATAAAGAAAACTTTACCCTCACCTTATCAAACCTAGATCAATTAGGAACCATCACCCTAGTGTTCTACCATATGTAATCCCTATGAAGATTGTTGGGGATTCCATGTCTAGAAATAAAAAGCCAGATTTTGTCCAAGTACTAATCTACCCTAAGGAGCTAAGGTTTCAACTTGTGTATGCTTTAACCCTAGGCTTCTTTCTTGTTATTGAAGACCACATGATGAGCATATTGATCTTTGCTAGTTCTAAGTTGAAGGTTCAGTATTTCTCTCCTCCTTCTTAAGTCATCAGACCTTGTTCCAATTCAGCTTGATAGGATTTACCCAAGACTTCCTATATTGTACCTTAATAGTTACAAAGAGGAGAAGACCAAAACCTTAGTTGTGGGTTTGCCCTACAATGAAGAACCTGCTCTTCGTAGCTGCTCTACTGACATAAGAGCATATCTACATGAGAAGATGATGGTGATGGGTCCCCTAGACAAGGGTGAAGCATGCAAGCTATGGAGACAACATCTTTGGATCCATATGTTGAAGGAGATCCCAACTCGTCATTGATAATGTTGTCGAAACACTATAAAAAATCACTATATTTTCCTTAATTTTGTAGTATATGGACTAACCTAGGTCGAATCTCATAAGGACACAATCATGCAATGTCCAACCTTGTTAAATAGAAACCAATTTAAATGCAAAAAGAGGGGGTTGTATGTACAACAGAATTATGTAGAAAACAAAACAGAATTGAAACAGAATTATATAGCATCAATCCATGAATCCAATAAGAAAACAAATTGTTATCACGTTTTAATAAGAAAACAAATTCAGATCAACCTAAGATTCATTAGATAATCATCTAACATTCGCCTAGATTTAGATCACAATCGTAGTTCCTAATTAGCTGGATTCAAGCACATAATTGGTTGATTTTAAGTGATCAATAGATTACCTAGCCTCAATTAGATTAGGATTAATCAATCCTAACCTAACATAATTCATAACTTAAGGAAAATCATAATAATGAAAATAGGTGAAGAATTGGAAGGAAAGAGAGATATAACAGAATTTGCATAATAAAGAATTTAGGAACTCAAACCAAACTACAATCTTGAAACCTGAAATTGATAAGATAGTTTAGCCTTCCATGACAATTGTCATAGAAAATGCAACACAAAATACAAAGAAAACAAAACCTAGAAAAGGAGAGAGGAGAGAGAATAGAGAGGAAACTTATGATCCAAGAAACCTCCAAAATCCAAGTATATAAAATCTAAAACATCTCCACTAACCTTACTAACAAACTACTATTTATTACATGCACTACTAGAATTTTTAAAATTTACTATCAAATTTAGCTACCAATGAAATTAGTAGTTAATTTTAGACTAATTAACTACCAATTAGCTACCTATTAGCTACAATATATTTTTTTATGCATAAAACTATTTTTTTTATCATATCTTCTATAATTTATTTTTCTTAGTTTTTTTTGTTCGCATCACTCAAACAATCTCCATGTTCTCTCTCATTAAAAAAATAACTTTGAAGCACTTTATTCTTTCTCTTCCTTAAACCCTCATGCTTAACTCTTTCTCTTTCTCTCTCAACTTCTCTTGGTATGAATCCCTTCATAATCAAATTTGCTCAATAGTGTGTGTGATTTCGCTTTTAATTTCACTATAACTTTGTGTAGCGTATTTAGATTTCGCTCACCAATTTTTTACTGTAATTGTTTGCAATACTCTAACTATTTGCAAATGGTGTGATTAATTTCTTAGATTTTCTTCACAGGAATCAATTCCGATTTTGTCTTTGTATATAATTCAATAGTAGAGTTCAATTTCATCTTATATTCGCTCATTCAAAATCAGATAAACATACAATCAGATTTCGTCTCAGATTTCAGAAACTACTTCTAATTTAATCTCCACACACTAAACCATTTGGTATTTAAGTTATTGTCATTTTTATGATTATTGTTTCTAATACATTATTTGAAATTTGAAAATATTTCAACCTTTGAAATCTACCTATAGGAGAAAAAAAGATTATGTATTATACCTCGTTGCACAATTGTTCAAGGGTCCTATAAATGAGACTAAATATGCATTTGTTTCTTTCTTCAAGCATTGCTTATTTTAATGACTATAACTTTATGTGAAGGGAAAGAAGAGAAGTAGAGACCTGTTGTGCTTCTCTCAGAAAATTGAGGGATGAAGAATTTCATATTACAATAGAGTTTTACTTTGCATTTCAATAACAAGGGCAAACATAGTATATACAATCTAGTTTAGGGGATATATTCTTCTATTTATTAAGATCCATTATATCATTTTCTACTTGCTAACAATTGGAGATTAATTTAATATTTTAGTTTACTTTGGTCACAAACTTTATACCTAGTTAGTTTGTTATTTGGGATATAAGGTTCACAGTTTGTGGTTTATGTTTTTGATAAAGCTATACTTCTAAAATAATGATGATGTATATGGTCATTTTCTGATAGTAAATCAATTTTCAACAAATTGGTTTATTCCTATAACTTTTATCTCACACTTGTTTCCCTTTGAGCCTTTAGAGATTGTGCCTTCCAGGTTACAATTCGTTAATCATATGCATTTGATTTTAAGCTCTTGATCTTATCATTATTTCCTTGTTGTTTTTATAGGAAATTTACTTAGGAGAATATGGTGGTGGCCTTGCTATGGTGATGCTTGGATGGATGTCATCTCATCATAAGGGTCATCTTTACTTCATATGGATCTTCTTAGCTCTCATATCATCACTGATCATAGCCTCACCTATCTTACAAATTCCAAAATATCATCTCTTTAAATGTAAATCACTACACCAAATTTTAGATCATAATCTTGAGTGCATCAAGGATTTGTATTCTTTTTGTTTCATAGTTGTTACAGTTTGCTCCAATCTTATTGTTATGGCCTTATGGCTAATCACATAGTCAATTTTTTGCTCCAATAACCATATCTACCATGGGTAAACACTAGACAATGTCTATGCAATGGTACGAAAGTGGTTGTAGTACCTTATTTTTTACTTGACTAGATTGGACAACTCACTAAAAATTACTCATACTCATGTTTTCAGTTCATAAAAATTGGGACTAATTGAAACATATACACATGGAAACCTTAATCGAATCATTCACATATTTTGTCCTATTTCTTTTTCTTATGAGTTCCTGCATTGTAATATATCATGGGACATAAGTTCAACCATAAAGCTCCCAGTATTGAGATTTCTAATAAAGAAATTGTTTTCAACACCATGCATTAAATATAGATTATTTCATTTAATCCTATTTTTTTTATTTGACATACATAATGAATTTAGTATTGTGCTGTTGAAATTAGTTATGCATATCATGTGAAACATGATATAGTTGTAGTATCACTATTTTTGGTATTAGATAAAAGTATACTCCTTACAAAGTTAAATTTTGAAACTAAAATCTGGACAAAAATTGGGTTTAGATCCTCTAGATTCTGTGTAGTTATTGGTTTTCTGTTCATTGCAGCCCATGTGTGCATTTAGTAATAATAAACTTGTCAATTGTTTTTATATGTGTGGAAAAGAAAATGACAAATGAGTGCATCTAAATGGAAAAAGGGTGTCATGTTACATATTTTTCGGGTTTAACTAGGTTGGAATATCTCAATATAAAGTGGTGTAATTGCATAATAGATGATGACATGAAGCCTCTATCAGGTTAGTTGTATTTTTCTTCTTATTGACTACAATAAATAAAATTTTGAATAGCTGAAAATTTTAGCAGAATTTAATTGTCTATACTTCTTTTATGTAGATAGTGTGTTTTCCATAACAAAATGCCTGTGAGCAGAGTACTTTTCCTAAATGCTCTACAAGGAAAACGAAATCTCAATTTTATAAAAATGCAAAAGTGTGTCAAATGTTTACGTATATAGTCTATTTATAGACCCAACATAATCAAACACTATTTAGATTTCTATACTGTACTTTCTAACACTTGCTAACACACCTAATTCCTCATTAAATGAGCTCTTTGTCTAACCTTACTGCATTGCATTTAAATGGCAATGTGTTCCATGGAGACACACTCTTGCACCGAAAAATTTCCAAAACCTTTGGGTCATTGATCTATATGAAAATAACTTTTTTGGAGCTGTACCAAGGTGGGTAGGGCAAAGTGTAAAAGTTCTTGAACTGAGATCCAATCAATTCTTTGGAAATATCTCCACACAAGTACGCTAGAAGGTTCTTGCCACAAGGTACTTCATACAGTGGTTCTTGCAAGAGGCCGCAAGGTTCATTTGTTATTCAAAATATATAAATAGAAATTGTTGTGACTTGTAAGTTTAGATTTTTATGAAAGCCTATTGTAAATGTTTTTATTTGCTCAATGGAAGTTGTGTAATTTGTGTTTTTTCAACTATCGAATCTTTCCACCCAAAGTGTTACCAAATACATACATTTAAAACAAATTTGTCTTTATTCTAATTATCAATTGTTCACAATAAAATAATAAAGTAACAAAATTAATTTATGATTTAAAAATTAAATGATAATTAATTGTGGATTATATTACAACACATTTGAAATGAAACATTTAGATTAATCTTTAACTATGAATTAGCTAGGAATTCACTATAGATATAGTATAATTTTAGCCATATATTAGTTATGAATTTGTTATGAAAATATCCTAGATATATAGCTAGGAAAAAGAAAAATTGAATTGTATATTATTATAAATTAGTTACATAATAACTATAATTTTTAAAAATTAACTACAAATTAAGTGGGATTATTTGTTCTAGTTAATTAGTTACTTATTTCACGCTACAATCAATATTGTAGTAATTTCGTAGTTAATTTGTAGTTGATTGTTTTTACTAGAGATTAACTATGAATTAGCTAATGATTTTGTCGTAGATATGTTTAAAATTTCTTGTAGTGATGCTCTAAATGTCAAGGAAGGTAGTTTGGGCTAGAGAAATTCGTAGTTCAAAGGCCTACCAACCAAGGTCCCAAAATTAGGGTAGAATATATAAAGAAAGACCCAATAGAGTGGGTGTAGAGGCCGCAACTTTATGTGGACTTTTGATACTAAAAATGGTTGAACTTGGTTGTTCCCAAAGAAAGAAGTTGTAGATCTTTATCTTAGTTTTCCATAGCCACCAAGATTATCCAATTTGGAGGTTTGTAGCTCCATATATGGGGCACAAGATAGCAACATCATAATGAAAATTAAGTCTGAAAATAAGTAAAGATTAGAAACTAAATCCAATTAAGTCCAATTAACCAAGACTTAATCAATGTGTCAATATTAACCATAAAATGATATAAAAAAATGTCCAACATAAGTCACTATTAAGTGCCTCAAAAATGCTCTATCAATCACTTTGACGTTTGGTTATATGTGCCTCTCAAGTAGCAAGGTCTTAATGAGTTTAGGCTACTAGGTCTTGAGAACACCGTCATCTCTATTGTTGTATAGTCTTTGGGTCTCTCTTTTCTAAACTTGTAGAAGCCCGACTCCTAGGAAAAGCTCTTTCAATGCTACAAGGACTCCATTCCTCTTGCTGTGCAGCTTCCTCAACATGTTCTCACCCTACATGCCCCTCCTACACCTCCTTCCTTACCCTTGGAAATTGAAGGTCCTCCATCCACCATACTCGACCCTCTTCCACCTACTTCTCAAGCTCTCACCCTCTATCAACCTCCTACCTCTCAACCTTTTCCATATTTGGCCCAACAAGTCTTATATGCCAGCAAAGTATATGGGAATATTTTTCCATTTTCTTGGCAATCGACCCCACCACCTTCACCACTTGCACCTTAACCTTAAGTTCTTTTTTTTTTCTTTTAAAGTTTTTTTTTTTACTATGATGTTGTTTATTTCCTCGCCTTTTTGTCTAATAACAAAAATGTGATAGATAATGTAAAAGAGAAAAAGTTACACTTAATACATGAGTTTTTTTTATATCACCTTCTTTGCATATCTGTTTATATTTTTCCAAGTCTAAATGCTACCATCCAAAGACTTAAGGGGAACTTAAGTTGTTCTATTACTTACCCTATATTCTTATGCTTTTATGTAGTTATGCTTTGCACACACACAAGCTTCCTATTTATTAAGATGTTTTGACATATCTCTCTATCTTTCTCTTAGCATACTTTCTTTCATCATAAAAAAAGGGCAGATTGTTAGAGCAATTTTTATAAGTGTTCAAATGTCTCATGTTTTTGATGATAACAAACTTTATTACTAAAGAGTGATGACTAATAGTTTTTACAAGTACTCAGCATTTCAAAAGTACAAGTCATCATAACCTCTATGTTAAGGAGATTGCATTCAAAACCAAAACTTTTCTTTGACAAGATGACCAATAAAGAGCTTACCGTCCATTAAAAAGACCTCATCCAAAGATTGACTGGGTTATTTCTCTTTATCTAATATAAATCGTTTTATGTGCTTATGATATCTCATAACTTGGTTTTTATTTTATGCATATATGCTACGTTGTATCTCTCATAATGATTTGCTCAAAAACATTTTTAAATGTTCATATTTATTATATGTTATGCTTTATTGTACTTCATTTTTCATAAAGAAAGAACTTTTTGTATCAAGCTCTAAAAAAAAAATTCAACCTTGATAAAAGAGTATTCTAATCAAGCTTCTATAATCTAAGGAATAAGCATAATGATATTTTGCGTATCAGTCAAACAAAACATGCTCAAGAAAAGAGAAAGTTAGTTTTCTATTGTATTTTTTCTCTATCTTTAAAAGAAGACAAAAGCTTTGCAAAAATTCATCTTTGGCACTTAATGCATGGATGATTCTCTCTCCATGCAGAATAACAACTCTCTTCACTACATCCTTATATATTCTCTCAAAGAAGAAGAAAATAAATGAAGAGATACAACAAGTGAGCATATGTACAAGTGAAAAAGCTCTATATGGGATATAAGTGTTTGTGTTTCTTTGGAAGACATCTTAGAAATATTTGTGAAATTTTTCTAAGCATAAAAACTCTGATATTATCTTTCTATTTGTTTTGCTATGCAAAGTCAAACTTTGTTTTGTAACTGTCATATGCTTACCTAGTAAGACATCTTTTGTAAAAACTATGTTGTTTTTGTGATAGCTTGAAGATGCTAAGTGTTAAAGAATACTTTAATTTGTTTGTAATGAAGTAGATTACAAGTGTTGTATAACCTACAGAGGTTTTGAGAATACTTGATTGTAAAGTCCATTTGATTTAGTGGATAAAGCCATTAAGTTAAACAGACTAGACATAACTCTTGTAGAAGAGTAAACTAGGATAAAATCTCTATGTTGTTTTCTTTTACTTCTCTTTGTTTTAGTTCAACATGTTTTGGATAGTTCCTTTGTACACCGTTTGTGTATTGATATTTTTTGTGTTTTTGAAACGTCTTTTAAAAATCACGCACACAATTCAACCTCCCTGCTTATTTGGTTTCTTGTTTCCTTCATTATTTTTTTAACAAATTTTGGAGAATAATAGCTTAAGACTTGAAATTTCATAAATTTGTTATTGTGAAAGTTTATTATAACATTTGTAATGTTTTATGACTAATTGTTATGTTTTGTGAAAGATCTTTGAATATGATTTTAATTTTTGTGATGTTTTACAATTATGATTGTTATATTTCCTAAAATATTTTTTAGGATTTTAATTTAATTACTGTCATATTTTTAATTAATATTTGTTATTTATCAATTTTCATAGTTAATAAAAGTGCAGGAAATGGGTAAGAGTATGAGAATTTTTAAGTACCCAACAAGGAAAAACATGAGTATTAAAGTTGCTATCCAAAGGGTATAAGTCCGAGTAGATTTGTTTTAAAAGTACGAATATGAGAACGAGGACTATAGTACCGTACCCATTGTGATCTTTAGTTGGAATTACAAGCATGGCTAGCACTAATAAGCATTCAACAAGTCTAAGCAATGTTTCAACTTGGTGGTAACTAACTTGGTTAACAGATCAACTACATACTCAGAAGTGTGAAACTTTTGAATTAATATTTGATTGTATGCAATCAGTTCTATGATCTTCTAAAATATCACATCAATATACGTTGTTTTAACATGATACATTGAATTCTTTGCTAAATAAACACACTTCAACTATCATGATGCAATTAAACTATACCTTGCTCAATACTCAATTCCTTTACTAACTTTGTCATAAAGCTTCTTGGATAGCCTCAACTACTTCCATGTACTTTACTTCAAATGAGCCTAATTGAAAGCTTTAGTTTGACTTATTTATTTAAATGATCATAACTCAATACTTGAGATTTTTTGTTTAAAAAATAAATAAAGCTTGAGTTCAGCTTATTTACCTCATTTATAACTTTATTTTTTAACTTTATCAATTTAGTATTTAATGATTATTTTAATTCTAAATGATAATTTACTTATAGAAATTTGTGTTTAATATATGGTACGTAAAATTTAAACATTTTAGACTATTACATTTTTTTAATTCAATAAATAAAAAATTTATAACTTCTCTATTATTATAAAAAAAAAACTTTAAAATTAATTTTAATGCTCACAACAAAGTTCTACATATTTTCTATAATGAATATATAAATAATAAAAGCTAATAAAATCTCCATCATCAATTTAAATAAAACAATTTTTTGAGCGACTAATGTTGAGCTTGTAAAGCTTAAGTTTGGTTTATTTAAATAATCAAGCTTAATCTCAAGTTTCAGTTTATTTAATTAAGGTCCGGTAAAAGTGATTTTTAGTTGTAAGTTTCAAACTTTTCAAAAACTAAAACTAATTTTTAATTTTTAAAATATAGTTTTAGTTTTTTTCTCTAATCTTTTTAGTTTCAAAATAAATATGTTTTAAAAATTTACTATTTTGTTAAAATTAGTTTAAGAATGTGTTTATGTGGTGATGGTAGTGACTAACGACAGTAACGGTGGTAATAGCAATGTCAGTACCAAAAGTAGTAGTGGTAGTAGTGATGGTAGTGATGGTGGTGATGGTGAAGGAAACCAGTAGGGATAAAGATGGGTAGTGACAGTGGTGCCAACAGTAGTGGTAGTGACAATATCGATGGTGATGTGGTGATGATGGTGATGATGGTGATGGAGGAAGAGTCATTGTCAAATGTAGTGAGAGTATTTTTCTTTAAAACTAAAACCCAAATATTTTTTCTTGATTTTGAAAATACATGTACAAGTGTTTTGCAATAGAGTTAAAAATCAACTTTATTTTAGCCAAACACATTTTATTTTAAAAATTACATTTGAAAATAAAAAATGATTTTCAAAATTACATTACCAACGTATTTTTGTCCATAGGTAATAACAAAATTTCTTATAATGAACCAAAAACTTTTACTTAAACAAACAAACTTAGATAAACATTTAACAAGTGAAACTCAATAATTCATGAATAACTTAGCTTATTTACGTCGTGAGTGCAAACGTATTTTGTAATAGATAAAAGTACCATAGGTAGGCACTTGGTGACATTAAAATTACAAGATTTCAATTCATCTAGTATTCATTATCTTCTCCAGTGTAAAAGTTGGAACTATATATGAAAAGAAATTCAATTGCATTATTATTTTTATTATTTTACAGTGCAATAAATTTGAAGATGAATTGTATTGACTTGAAAAGATTTTTATGACAATCGATAGTATACACGAAACAAGTAATTTCTTGGGACATAAATATCTTTCTTTCATTCTCTTTTCCCCCACTTGTTTCCTTTACTATAACATCAATCGATTGGTTTCATTCACAATTACGCAGCTCTCAAATAAATACAAGATAACTGTTTGGGATAGAGTCCTCGTAATCATAATTTGGAAGGTAGTCGTTAGTTTACATGATAGAGCAGCTATCACTACTCCTGTAAAATGAAATCCATATGATGATTAGATTATCTCCCACTATAATTCACACTAAATAAAATTTAACCTCTCATCTTCTTTAAAAATATGAAGGATGAAATGTATTTTTAATCCATATAAATAATTATTGTATAACTTCATTTGATTTGTCTTATAAAAAAAATATCATTTTTTTCCTAACAAATTTTATTTTATTTTATTTTTAAAATGGTCACTATTACCCCTATTTAATGAAGGATAGTAACCATTGAGTTAACACTTGGCATAACCGCATGTGGTGTCCATGCTAAAGATGTCATTGGAACTATTTTAAAATATTTTAAAATTTAAGGACCAAAACTAAAAGTTTTCAAAGGATCAAGACCGAAAGAAATTAAATCATATTTATAGGACATAAAAATATGGAATAATGCTAATAATATATTATTTAACACACTTTTATTATTAGTTAAAATTTATTGAAAAGTATTAAAATATAAAGTAAGATTCATTAAATATAAAATGAAACTCACATAATTACGTGATTTTTAATAAACTTATTTAATAATGTAGATGTTTAAATCAGTGTTTTGCTAGCATTTATAAAAAAAACATATATTGCCCAAACATGAAAGTGTCATGTTTTGTGATAGAAAGAAAAGTTGTCTTTGGACAAGCATAGGTTACAAGTCCGGTTGTGTCTATATCAATTCCTATGGAAAGGGTGAGCATTCTAGATTTGTACCTCTTTGTTTCTTCATATTTGCTGAGAGTTTCCTCAAATTTTAGCCAGAGAGTACTTGTATCTTGAGGATTCACATTTTTTGGCCCTACAAAATATGCTTGAACAAAAAAGTCTGGTGTCCTTTCCCTGAATTACAATCATTGAATTGAACATGAATTGGTTAGGACAAACAGTCAAGACAGTAGTGATTGAAACTGATTTATTTTGACTTGTATAAGACATTTTAGTTCTCAAAAGGTGAAAGTGTAATTAGTTTAGTCCTCTAAATTTGTCAAGATGATCTTTTGATGACCAATTTTGACATTGAATTAATTCTTTCATCCATTTTTGACATCAAATTGCTCCTCCAAAATGATCAAATTAATGTTAAAATTTGACATTGAACAATTCTTTTGATATATTTATTATTGAAGGACCAAACTGATGACACTTTATCTTAAAAGACCAAGCTTTCTTACTCTTTTCTTAAGAAAAATGTGAGAGGCCATTGTTTCCCTCAATATACACTATGCATGTGTATGTCCCAAATAAGTGAATATTTAGATTCCTACCAATTTTTTCTTTCCTTCCAAATTTATTTACTTGAAAGTCTCCCATTCCAAAATCCAAACAGCAGGGATGGAGACAAGGGAAACTATAGTGGGGTCATGGTCCCTTAAGCCTCAAAATATTTCTAGAACATTTTAAAAATTTTGTAAAATAGTTGAAGTATACAACATGTGGTTTGGCCCAATCAAAAAAGTAAATTAGTACTTGACCCCTAACATGAAATTCTTAGCTCTGCCAAACAGGCACCTAGAGTCAAAGGGATTGAAATAACATGGACAAGGAATACCATGTATGCAACTAACTGATTAAAGTGAAACATATTTGCAGAGTAGGGTAATTTTTACTCAGAAAGAAAAATATTTAGTGGTGATGTGAGATCAGACATACCTTCCATCATATTCTGATAACCATGCTACATAGGCAGCACCAAAGTACATGGACACAAACGGATTGTTAAGATCATCTACAGATTCAAGTTTATAAGCCCTATAGCCCAATTCCCTGAATAAAACAAGACATTGCAAACAGATATCAGTTTAAAGGAAGAAACAACGGCACTGCTCAAATACTATTATGTCTATTTTTGGAAAAATTAAAATGTCTTTCTTTATAATTGCAGATCAACAGTAGTTGCAAACTTGCAGTATCTAAAAGCTTTCTAAATGGTGGCATTTACTGTATGAAACAGAAAACTGAAATCTAGAATTTGGCAAAATCAAAATTATTTGTTAATAAGAATGTCATCACAGTACTTATTAAAATTGATGGTAATAGATATGAGAAAAAAAATATGCACGGTCAGGGAAGGATTTTTACACTATCATTCAATTATAAACCCATTTATATGGTAATTGTTGACTTTGATAATAACTAACGGTAAAAGTCACGCTAAAGTTGATTTTTAATTGGTTTACAGTGTTAAATTTTATATACTTACAGTACATAGATATTAAGCTCAATAAATATTAGTCTAATTTCAAAATTATACAAATTTCCAATATTAACCAAGTATATTACACGCACATAGATCATACAATGTTTCATCAATGTATATTCTAGAAGTATAATGTTGGACATGTGCTATACATACAAGTAAAGCCAGGAAGCAGTGGAATAGTCAATCCCCATTATTCCAGGTCGTTCTCCAACTCCATGTACACAACGCTTGCTTAAAACCTCCCCAATGGCACAAACTACTGTCTGTGCACCAAATAATATTCCAGAAAAATCAGAAGGAATTTATGTATTATTATATATTGCCAACAAAACGCATGTAAAAACAGCATAAATTGAAAGTATCGTCCTTTTTATTTTAACCAAATCAAAGAAAAGCTGAAAATACCATAAATCTTGTCTTCAGGGAAGTTTTGAGTATTTGTTAGATTTTATAATCTTATAATGGTACTCAAAAAAGAGTATCGAAAGTTCCTTCCTTCTCTGAACATTAGTTAGCGTAGTCACCCTAAACTTTATATATTATAATAGGGTACAACATCAAGACTGGATAACACATGTCCTTATACAGCTATATTAAACTCTAGGGTCAAATGTATGGAATTCAAGCCACTAGGTTTGGATAGTTTGCATGAAGGCATAAACTCAAACCATCATTGTACCAAAAATAAAGTATGGAACTCAGAAGCAAAACTAAAATCTGACAATGAAAGCTTTATTACAAAAGGAAACCCTAATCCCAAAAGAAAATGAAAAAGATAGTCACTACGTCTAATGCACTCCTTTTAATCATGCCGCCAGATGAAAGTGGACATTTTAGAATTTGCCCTTCTCGGCAAGGGAAATCTAGCACGGAAAGGAACATTCTAGCTTGAGGAATATAAGAAAATGGCCCCAACTGAAAAAATGAGAAGTCATCTGAGATGGGAAATTAAAAAATTCTCCACGAATTGGGGTCGGTTTATGAGCAAACATAGTCAGGAGAAACAGAAGTTTAATCAAGTTGTTGCACAGCACAGATGCAACAAGAAACCTGTGGCATATTCTACTTCAATAGCACTTAGAAAACTACCAAAAAAACCTGCCATTTCCAATTTATAGTAAAACCAAACTCCTCCAATTATACATACTTACAGATTTAATCTTCACTGGGCTGAGGTATTTGAATAGAACTATATCTGCAACTGCCTGTAAGGAAAAAAAATATTAATATGATAAGGACTCACATGCTGTTATTAAGTGGACAAGAGGCAGAAACATGAGCCCCATTTTGGCTTGGTAAGAGAAAAAATCCCTTCATTTATTAGTTAGTTCCCACTTCACAAGTTGTAAGATATTTTCAGTTTTATTTTTTGGCTACTAAAATTGATGCATAAATCATGTTGTCTTTCAGAAAAAGTACAAGTTTCATTCTAAGACTCTTTCTATTCAGGATTAAGTAACAAATTTCAATTACATTTCTGCATTATGACTATGTTCCAAATAAAATTTTAACTTTTATAAATTTTAAAAAATGTAAATGGAAAGAAAGGGGAAGCAAGCACACGATAAAATATTTCTTAGAATGAGTTTAGACTTAACTCATCAATCCTATAAAATCAATTTATAAGATAAGGGTTTTCCTCTACTTATTTACTCTTTTCAGGTCATCTCACTAATCAACGTGAAATTTCTAACACACACCCCTCACACTAAGAACTAGACATTTCAAGCATGAATTTTTCAAGACTAAACATCTATGAGTGGTCTAAAAATGGTCCAATAATGAATGGCCCAATAGGGCCACCAACAATTACAATAGACTTTGATAATATATCAGAATATGAATTTAGGCCTAATTTAACCCTACAAAATTGACCTATCAAAAGAGGATTGTCCTCTATGATAGAGACCTAACCAACAAAGCCAAAGACCCTTTGCATAATACTAGAGTTCCCATGACTAGGTCCAAAACCAACCAAAATGATGAAACAATCTTTACAAGGCCTAAGTTTGGAAATTAAGGAATGTTTAGACCAAAGTCAATCAGAGGTTGCACCAAAACAAATCACTTTATTACAAGTTGATGATGATTGGAGCACATCTTAAAGAACACATATAAAGTCCAATTAAATATATCTACAAAGTCATTGTCATGTAATTTAGACTGAGTAGTTAATTAAGATCAATTTACATGTATTTTCACATAAATCATTTTGATAACTGGTAGAAAACGGTAAAGTTTGATTGCTAGTGAAAAAGTAGGAAGGTAATTTATGGTTGAAAATAAAAGGTTAGTGGGGAATTATAACGGATAAGATTTTAAGCCAATTAAAATATTAATGATATTAACTTCATGAGATTTTATACCAATTAAAATATTAATGAGCATTAACTTAAAGGTTGCCTAGCTAACCCTATAAATAAACTCTTGTAAAAATTGATAGAGGACAAAAATTTGAAGTTTAATAAAATTAAGTTTTCTCTATTGTGAGAACTTTCACTTTGTTCTTGGGTTAAGAACTTTTATATGTGTTCTTCAAAATGGGCTTCAATCATCATCAACTTGTAATAAAGTGATTCATTTTGGCGTAGCCTCTTATTGACTTTAGTCTAAATTTTCCTTAATTTCCAAACTTAAGCCTTGCAAAGATTGCTTTATCATTTTGATTTTGAACCTAGTCATGACCTCCAGTATCATACAAAAGGTCTTTGGTTTTGTCGGTTAGATTTCTATCACTCTACTTATGTACTCTTTTTAAATTTCCAAAAATATCACTTTTATGTGAAATAACAAAAAAAAATGCAAGGAATGAAGCCCCAAAAGAATTAAATCATTACAAAAATGCCCAACAAACGTCCACAGAATTACGTATTATAAATTAGTAAAAATTTCAGAAACTAGTAAGAATTATTAATTTATTCATTACTACTCCCTTTGTTGCTCTTTATTTGTCCACTTTGGTAGATAACACAAATTAAGAAAAGTAAGTAATAGCCTCATTTATGTTAAAATAATTTTTAACTTCTTATTATGTCCTCCAGTGTTTATTTCTGTGTCATTTGTGACAAGTGTGTAGAATATTTAAGAATTAGGTAGAGATGAGGGCATAATGGAAAAGATAATAATTAATATTATCTTAAACTTTTAAATGGATGTGTAATTACTCACAGTAATAGATTCATACCTTCATTTCCACCCGGGAAAGATATGGTTTCTTCTTTTCGTCATGAGTAAACCGCACCATTCCTGGTTTTTCTTTGGATTTATTCCACTCTTTTTGAACCTCAAGATGATTCCACATTGCTTCCATATCTTCTGGGGATACTTTGGAATCCCAACATATGTCAACACCTGCATCTTCATTTAAAATATTAAAATAATTGTCAGCCAATATAGCAATACAAGTAAAGGCTAATTTTAAGAGTTAAATGGACAAAATATATTGAACTGAGTTGTTTTAATAATACAATTTGTAATCCCCTTTTATAGGGTAAATATCTAAGCCTAAAAGAGGAAATAAAGAAACTATATCAAGAAAATACGAACCAAATAAAAATCATATCAGAAAAGATACAGGAAATCAGGAATATATTTAACACTCCCCCTCAGGCTGGAGCATATAGATTATATGCTTCAAGCTTGGAACATATAACTTGTATTTGTGGTCCCCTTAAAGACTTAGTGAAAATGTCAGCAAGTTGATTACTTGAGTTGACAAATTCTGTACTTATTTCTTTGGCCAGCAACTTCTCCCGTATAAAGTGACAGTCAATCTCAATGTGTTTGGTTCTCTCATGAAATACAGGATTAGAAGCAATGTGAAGAGCCGCTTGATTATCACAATACAGTTTCATTGGTTGGACATCAGTAAATTTCAATTCTTGAATAAGTTGTTTTACCCATATCAATTCACAAGTGGCTGAAGCCATAGCCCTATATTCTGCTTCAGCACTAGAACGAGCAACAGTATTTTGCTTCTTACTTTTCCAAGAGACCATATTTCCCCCAATAAATATGCAAAAACCTGTAGTAGATCGTCTATCAATGGGAGATCCTGCCCAATCGGCATCACAATAACATGATATATGAGTGTCTCCTTTATCTTCATATAGCAAACCCTGTCAGTGTCTTCTTGATATATTTAAGAATACGGAGGACTGCTGTCCAATGATCAACGCAAGGTGCCTGCATAAACTGACTTACAACTCCCACTGCAAAGGATATATCAGGTCTAGTGATAGTGAGGTAAATAAGTTTACCCACTAGTCTTCTATACCTCTCTCCGGATCAGAATAAGGTTCCCCTGTTTTATCATTAGCTTCATATTTGGATCCATGGGACTGTCAACTGGCTTGCAATTACTCATACTAGTCTCTTGTAAGATATCAAGAGCATATTTTCTCCGAGAGATAACAATGCCTTCCTTGGATTGAGCGACCTCTATGCCAAGAAAGTACTTCAGTGGCCAAGATCTTTGGTGTGAAAGTGGCTAAATAAATACTTTGCTTTAACTGGGAAATTTTGATATCATCATTTCCTGTTATGACAATATCATCCACATATACAACCAGATACACACATTTAGCAGAAGAGGAATGACAATAAAATATAGAGTGATCTGCTTCACTTCTTGTCATCCCGAAATTTTGAACAACTTGGCTAAACTTCTCAAACCAAGCTCTCGGAGATTGTTTAAGTCCATACAAGGATCTACGGAGCTTGCATACTAACCCAGACTCCCCCTGAGCAACAAAACCAGGAGGTTGCTCCATGTATATTTCTTCATCCAAGTCACCATGTAGAAAAGCATTTTTGATATCTAATTGATGTAGAGGCCAGTGACGAATAGCAGCCATTGCAAGTAAGAGGCGGATAGTAGTGATTTTAGCCACAGGAGAGAAAGTGTCTCCATAATCAAGACCATATACTTGAGTATACCCTTTTGCCACCAATCGGGCTTTGAGGCGATCTACTGTACCGTTAGGAGCAACTTTAATAGCAAATACCCACCTACAACCAACTGTCCTCTTGCCTGAGGGAAGAGGAACTAACTCCCATGTACCACTTTGTTCAAGTGCCTGCATTTCGACTATCATGGCTTGTCGCCATCCAGGATGATTAAGTGCTTCACGGACAGATTTAGGAATAGTAATGGACGAGACAGAGGAAACAAAAGAAAAATACAAAGGAGATAAATGATGATAACTAAGGTAAATAGGATGAGGATTACGAGTGGAGCGAATACCTTTCCGAAGAGCAATGGGCCAACCAATGTCAGAATCATGGGAAGGTGAGGATGGAAGAGGATCCGGTGTGGGGTCAGTTGAGGGTAGAGGACATGAATCAAGTGAATCTTCACATACTGGGGTACCCATCTCTTGTGTCCTGCTTTGACATGTAGACATTGAAGGTGGAGATAGTTCAACTTGAGAATGAACAAAAGAGGAAGGTGGGAGTATGTCTTGATTATGTGTTTCAAGGGATGACGACTCTGGTGGACTAAGATATGGAATTGGTAGTGCCTGTTGGATAGAGTCACAATCATCTTTAGTGAAGAACATAGTTTCCTCAAAGAATGTAACATCAGCTGACATATAGTGTCTTTTTGTAGATGGAGAGTAACATCTGTACCCTTTTTGAAGACGAGAATATCCAAGGAACACACATTTGATTGCTCTTGCAGAGAGTTTATCACGACCTGGAGAGACATCATGAACAAAACATACACAACCAAAGACTTTAGGAGGCACATGATACATTTTATCGTTAGGGAATAAAATTGAGTGAGGGATTTGATTCTCAAGTGAAGCAGATGGCATTCGATTTATTAAAAAACAGGCAGTAAGAATGGCTTCACCCCAATGATTAGTAGGGACATTTGCACTTAAGAGTAAGGTGCGGGCAGTTTCAACCAGATGCCTATTTTTTCTTTCAGCTATACCATTCTGTTGAGGAGTATGAGGACACGTGGATTGATGTAAGATTCCTTTTGAGGACAAATATGAGTTTAGTTCGGAAGAAAAATATTCTTTTGCATTATCACTTCTCAATATTTTAATGGTTTTTCCAAATTGATTTTCCACTTCTTTAGAGAAGGACATTAGGATGGACAAAAGTTCAGATCTTTCTTTCATCAAATAGACCCAAGTACACCATGAGTATTCATCAATGAATGTGACGAAGTAGTTAAAACCAAAAGATGTTACTCGACTTGGTCCCCAAATATCTGAATGGACAATAGAGAAAGGCGAATTACATCTTTTGTTGACTTGGTTTGGGAAGGTGGATCTGACATGTTTGCCTAATTGATAGGACTCACATTCTAAGGTAGACAGTTTATTGAGACTAGGAACCATTAACTTTAGCTTTGCAAGACTAGGGTGCCCTAAACGATTATGCAAAAGTTTTGGAGATACAGACGCAAAACACAACGTAGAGGGGTTGTTGGATAAGTAATAAAGTCCTCTTGATTCATGTCCTTTGCTTAATCAACTGGCCCGTATTCGGTCCTGTATAATAAAGGAATCAGCATAAAAGATTACTGAATTCAAAGAACGAGTCAATTGACTCAAAGAAATCAGATTGTAAGGACATTTGGGAACGTCTAACACAGAGTTTAAACTAATTGATGAGGATAGAGAAACTTGACCAACTCCCCCTGAGATACCATTTTGGAACCATTGGCTAATGAAATGAAGTGAGGAAACTTAGGTGAAGAGATAGAAGAGAACACAGAGTCATTACCAGAAATGTGATCGAAGCACTTTGAGTCAATTATCCATGGACCTTAATTCCCCATGGAATGAGAAATGCAAGTAGTTGAAACACTTGGTGATGCAGATGATTGGGCGTGGTTGTTGGACTTGAACCTTAGGAACTCTTGATACTCTTGATACTCTTCACCTGAGATTAATTGAAAACCAGTCCTTTCATTTGAAGGGATATTACTCGAAGATATATTTGCCGTTTTGTTTGGCCAACCAATTATATCATAACATCTATTTTGTAGGTGTCCTTCTTTTCCACAATGTGAGCAGATAAGATTACCACGACCACCTTTACCATTTCGTGACATTCCTCTAGTACCATGATCACTTCTTCCTC
Source organism: Mucuna pruriens (assembly GCA_025330945.1). Taxonomy (NCBI): domain Eukaryota; kingdom Viridiplantae; phylum Streptophyta; class Magnoliopsida; order Fabales; family Fabaceae; genus Mucuna; species Mucuna pruriens. The sequence goes on from JAENHJ010000128.1 coordinate 1,010,946, forward strand.
TACGAGAGGCTACCATAGCAGAGTTTTTAGCAGCAATACCATTACCTTTCATTATGGTAGGAACGAGGCCGACGAACAGAACGGCGGCGGCAAACAGTGGTAGACAGCAACAGCGGGCGGTGGCGGCGATAGACGGCGGCGGCGGTGGCAGACGGCGGCATTGGGTGGCGGCAAACAACGGTGGCAACACCCCAAACAACAAGCCTCAGTTGTGGGCACAGGCAGAGCTTTGCTCTGCTCTGATACCAAGTTAAATGGACAAAATATATTGAACTGAGTTGTTTTAATAATACAATTTGTAATCCCCTTTTATAGGGTAAATATCTAAGCCTAAAAGAGGAAATAAAGAAACTATATCAAGAAAATACGAACCAAATAAAAATCATATCAGAAAAGATACAGGAAATCAGGAATATATTTAACATTAAGAATATTTTATAATATAATTAAAATCATAGAAGGGAAGACTGTCAATATTTAGAACAATATTTATATGACTTAGACACGTCAGAAGGAATAAACAACAAGAATTATATTTGATGATAACATCAACTTAAAAGCAAAGGCACAATCCAAGAAATTGTAACTGGCATGGCACAATCTCTACAATTTAACGCACATTACTTTATCTATCAGCAAAGTGACGACATCATTCATCAGCAGATACAGTTAGCTAACTTCTTAAACCACCCATTTTTTACTTCATAGTTTTATTCCTCCTTCAAGTAATTCTTGATCTTGTTCCATGTCTATAGCACCTTCATCCAGCATTCGAAGACTAGATGCCAAAAACCTCAGAACCATGGATGTATTTAAGTATATATTAAATAGATATTTAGGCATAACTACAGGCCCCACAAATACACCTTTGTAAGATAAGCTTTGGGACTTCACAGCAACCAATCATCCCATAGGATTTTTGTTTGACATTGTGAAGCAGAAACTACATTCAGGCATGTGCTTGACTTTGTGTTGTTGATTATCAATTTATCTTGACATAGGTAAAGCTAGAGGAAAATTGTGAAGGGGACAGGATGAGAAATTTTATTTGAGGGGGGCAAAGTTAAAAATTTAAAGAGAAAATGTAAAAGTCAAGTTTTAAAAATTTGCGGAGGGCATGACCCCTGAGGCATCAATTTGTCTCTCTGTTTGGTTTTCCTTACAATATGTAAAATATTCAAATTTAATTATAGAGGTAAAAAATGCAAACTTGTCAGAAGCATGGTGGTCATGAATTATAGATAAAGAAACAACCTCTTCAGTTTTGGGGAAAGGTTGCATTCATCTGAGTCTTACCCTCCCCATCACCCACAATGGTGGAGCTCCATGCATTGGGCCACCATTTGTTTTATATACTGAACATATAAAATAGAGAATAACATTGTCTATGGAAAAGAATAGTTACAAAACCTTCCTACTAAAAATATTCATGAGATTCGACTCTGTATTCTTCCCTTGCTGAAGTAGATAATATGTAATCAGACCCTCACCATTGAATTAATAAATTAGTAGAAACTTGATACGAACCCCTATTAATAAGTCAAGAAAAAAGAAAAAAGAAAGGACTAATGGTATATTTTGGGGAAAGCAATACTGCATGCCCCCTCCCACTATCTCACCTGTTCTATATAACCAAATCCCCCTTTTTCTCTCTCCATAACTAATTATCTGTAGTGAATATCTTTGATATTATTAGGAAAAATAAATATTAGATTCTTTGATATTTTTCTTACTTCCCCTTTTAGGTTAGTTTCCCTATTCCCTTTAATAGGATTAGCCATTTATCCTGTAAAAGGGGATTAGAACTTATATAACAAACTGTTTACAGGGTGTCAAAAGAGGATAAAATCTTTATTTGATACCCTGAAATATTTATGTAAATAATTCTGTTGCATAGATATTTTATTTCCCTGTATAAGTTAGTAATTAATTTGTTTTTCTGTATATTTTATTTTGTTCCTTTTCTGGTTTAGCTTATTTTAAGTAATTTATTATTCTCATACTTTCTTTCCCTTATTTAGATTTAGTTTCCCTTTTCACTTGATGTAATTTTCTTTATATTTTCTACTTGACATAAGAGGCTGTCCTAGCGATCATTGTTGGGCTATTATCACTCACATATGTTCAATCTTACAAAAACTTCATGCTTGAAATATTCAGTTCTCAACATAAAAAGTGTATATTGGAGATACCACATTGTCTAATGAGATGACTTGTAAAGAAAATCTAAGTGGGAGCAATCCTCACTTTATAATTTGTAGAGTTGAGTTTGGGCTAAAATTCACGATTCTAGAATGGTAAGTTTCTGTCAATGATAATTAAGTATTAATTTGAGTTGTTATCATGGTTAAACATTTATGATGCTATTCTTAGATGGAATCATAGCAGGATCACTGTGCCTCTAATTTACACCCACGGCTGACAGCTCCTCAGCCACCAGCGATGATAAAAAATCACAGCCTCCAAAACAGGAGCAACAGAGGGTTGTTTTTAGCAATTCCCACTTTGTCCAAATCACCTCCTTTCGGCTCAATGGGTCAAACTATCTCCGGTGGTCCCAATCTGTTCAGATGTATATCCATGGTAGAGGAAAGCTTGGATATCTCACTAGTGAGCGACCTATGCCCGACACTACTGACCCACAACTTGCTGTGTGGGATGTTGAAAACTCCATGGTGATGACATGGTTGGTGAACTCCATGGAGGAAGACATCAGTAGCAATTATATGAGTTATTCCACAGCTAGAGAATTGTGGGATAGTGTATTCCGATCTTGGGAATAAATCTCAGATTTATGAACTCACCTTTCAAGCTAGAGAAATTTGGCAGGGAAGAGACAATGTGACAAGATATTCCACTCCTTGAAGCGGGTGTAGCTAGGTCCTAAAACAGGTCCTAGCTCAAGTCCTTCAGCGCATGAGGCAAAAAGACCTCTGTGTAATGAACAAGTTGAGGAACTTATAAGGTTGTTAAAATCTAGTTCTTTACCTAGTATTCCTAGTGGTTCTCTCACTTCTCTGGCACAAACAGGTAATTTTTAGCAATTGCTGATGGTAGTTTTTTAGCAATTGCAGGAGAAGGGAGAACTACGTTATCTAAACACATTGACTTAAAAAATGTGCTACATGTACCAATCCTGCAACCAAGGATTCTAATTGCAAAGTGAAGTTCTTTAACACTCATAGTATTTTTCAGGACTGTACTTCGGGGAAGATGATTGACAGTGCTAAATGATGGATGGACTCTACTACTTTGAGGATGCTTTCGAGAATAAAATAACTCAAAGCCTTTAGTGGTATTAGTTCTTCCCCTCCTATAAGGGACCAAATAATGCTTTGGCATAATAGACTAGGACACCCTAATTTTCAATATCTTGGGCATTTGTTTTCAAATTTATTCAAAAATGTTAATTGCTCTTCTTTTAATGCGAAGTTGTGTTCTTGCTAAAAGACATAGAACCTCTTATTTCTCTCAACCTTATAATGCATCTAAACCTTTTTCATTTAATCCATCGAAAATTACAACTCAATTTGGAAAAAATGGTCCGTAACCTTTATTAATGATCACACCCAAATATGTTAGATCTACCTTATGCATAAAAATATGAGGTTCCTAATATATTTGAATGTTTTTTACAAATGATAGAAACACAATTTGACACAAAAATCTGCATTTTTAAGTAGTGACATCAGCACTGAATATTTTAATAAGAACCTTACTAAATTTCTTCAAAATAAAGGTATTCAACGTCAATATGCCCAAATACTCATCAACAACACGGCATAGTTAAAAGACATCTCCTTTTGAAGTAGCTTGTGCCATCATGTTTAAGAGTAGTGTTCCAAAGTATTTATGGGGATGTTGTCGTTATAGCAACCTATCTCATAAATAGAAGCCCTACTCGTGTATTAAGTTATCTCACGCATTTGTACACTTTCAAAACCTTTTTTCCAGCATGCCGATTGCATACTGATATACCTTTCAAAGTGTTTTGTTCTACTGTTTATATGCATACACCATCTACCTCTCTGTCTAAACTAGACCCAAGAGCAAACAAATGCATTTTCATTGGTTATTCACGCACCTAAAAGTGCTATAAATGTTTTAATCATAGCACAAAGAAGCTTCATGTTAGCATGGATGTTACCTTCTTGGAAAAACATTTCTTTGAAAAAAATTCCCTTCAAGAGAAGAATGTGAATGAAGATATACTACTAGAAAATTTAATATTTGTTACAAAAATAAATTTGTGGCTAATTTTAAAATTAATAATTATTTTGTAGCTAATTTCTAGTAAAAATAATTAGCTACAAAATTACTACAATATTGAATGGTAGCATGAAATAAGTAGTAAATTAACTAGGAAAATAATCTTAGTTAATTTGTAGTAAATTTTTTAAAATTTGTAGTTATTTCCTAACTAATTTGTAGTAATAAGAAGTATAAATGAATATAACTTCAACTTAACTAGAAAAAATAATTTTCTAGTTAATTAATAGTTAATTAGCTAGGATTTAGTTACTAATTTAAATGGTAGCTAAAATTAGTAGCAAAATCAAAAAATTCTTGTAGTGATAATTTTTTGCATGAACCATTACCCACTCCTATTGCATACGGAGGATACAATTTTAATTGATCAAACAAATGAATATAACAAGGAAGAACATGTGAAAATAGGTTTTGAAAATGTTAAGGGAAGCCTTGTCCTAGACTTACGAGGAGCCTAAACAAAGATAGAAATACCACAGTCAGAAAAGGAGCTTCGTGTTTATGCTCGGAAATATCCTAAAAGGACCAGAAACCAGCCCATCATCTCTGCATCAAGCCAACCAAAAATCCCGAAAGACGGGCCAGCTAGAAATAGCACAAGAACCACCCGTAACACTGCAATTCCCACTTCTAATACTGATGTGCCCATAGCTCTTAGGAAGGGAGCCAGAATCTGCACTAAAAAATCACCCAAACTCAGCACTAACCATCCCATTTTCAAATATGTTTTCTACCAAAACCTTTCCCAAAATCACTGAGCCTTTACCTGGAAAATTACAAATTTATTTGTGCCTAGAAACATTGAGGAAGCACTAGATGATCCCAATTGGAAATTGGCAGTCTTAGAAGAATTGAATGCACTTAAGAAGAATGAGACTTGGGAGATTGTAAACCTGCCCCATGATAAAAAACAAGTCAGGTGTAAATAGGTCTTTACCATTAAGTGCAAGGCAAATGAAAGTGTAGAAAGGTACAAGGTTAGATTGGTAGCAAAGGGATTCACCGAAACTTATAGAGTAGATTATCATGAGACTTTTGCTCCGATTGCTTAATCGAATTCTGTATGGATTCTTCTATCCCTTGTTAATTTCAACTGATCTTTACATCAATTAGGAATGCTTTTCTGAAGGGGGAACTTAAGGAAGAAGTGTTTATGACTCTTCCCCAGACTTGACGAAGAACCTCAAAGAAATAAAGTGTGTAGACTAAAGAAGTCACTATATGGGCTGAAGCAATCTCCAAGGACATGGTTTGAGCAGTTTGGAACTGTTGGAGATATCATAAATATCTTCTTAGGGATATCATAGATATCTTATCAAGATATCATAAATATCTTATTAGGATATTGTGAATATCTTATTTTATTTTTATATTTATTTTTTATTTTTTTTTATATTATCTTATCTTTAAGTAGTTCATTTTTACCGAGATTAGAAATTGTATTATTCAACTCAATTAATACACAATTTCTTTTATTTCCAATTTGGTATCAGAACTCCTGATCTTGGGAGCTTTGGTTTCGTTGCTTTGTTCCAGTAAATAGCTATCCTTTGGCGAGACCCACACATGGGTGTCAAACTCGTCAAAGTCTTTTATGCCCTTTCCAACAATCTGTGATAATGGCAAAGTCTACATGGAGATTCCCCAAAGATTCTATTCTCATAATGAAATGAACAAGGAATACAAACTCAAAAAGGCATTGTATAAACTTAAAAATCTTCCCGAGCATGGTTTGGAAGAATTTCTCCAGTCATGAAGCAATGCAGAAGCTAAGTCTAGAGCAATGGCTCATGGAATTTGTGAGGTGTTGTGGATGGAAAAGGTTCTACAAGAATTGAAAGTCTATAATTCCCCACCAATAAAATTGTATTGTGATAACAAGTCTGTCATATCTATTGCACACAACCTAGTCCTACATTATGTCTAGGATGTCATAAGAGGGTGTCAAAAGAGGATAAAATCTCTATTTGATACCCTTAAATATTTATGTAAATAATTCTGATTGCGTAGATATTTTATTTCCTTGTATAAGTTAGTAATTAATTTGTTTCCTTATTTTATTCTGTTCCTTTTCTGGTTTAGCCTATTTTAGGTCATTTATTATTCTCATACTTTCTTTCCCTTTTTAGGTAATATAAAAGGGAGGAATCTTTGTACATACTAGATATCAATAATACTTCATGTTTTCTATTCAAATCAAACACACTGAATAATATTCAGTTCTCACCTTTATTAAGTTGTTTTCAAGTTCATTATTCTTAATAATACTTCTACCTAGTGGACTAAAGCTTAGGGACCTTGGGCCGTCGAGTGTAAACCCGAAGTGGCTTTTTATTTGCAAACTGTTTAGGAATTAAAATCCTATAAATACCACTTTCTTTATAATCCAAACACATTCTAGATAATAAAATTGAGTAAGGTTTCTTTTTTTTTTCAGTTTATGTGGATGATATGGATATTTATGAGTAGCTGACTACTCAACTTGGTCCTTTAAGTTCGCAACTATCTCATATCAAGTTTTCATTACTTTTCAAGTTAAACAATGCACTCAGCCATTATGAACATGATAATAAACACAGAACTGGTGATAAGTCCTGCATAACAAAAAAATGATTTGTTAACCAATTGAACAGTTAATCCTATTATAAAGTGATTTAACCATAAACCACTTTAGTGGCTAATGGATCCTTCTCTGTATATATGATGAGCACCCATCAATCATTTCCAAAAATAGATCAAACAATGTCAATTCCTTGAATTTTCAGCAAGGTTGCTTATTATAGATGTTTTATGCTTTAGAGGCCCCAGGATATGATGTCCAGGTTATGGAAATGCAACAAAACTAAACCTCATACACAACCAAATACCCAAGCTTTAAGACCTAAACACTTAATGACTGAACTAGCCTAGGCATGGAAATATAAAACTAACTAATGAAATAATTACTATGTTAATAATCTTGAATAATGATGGTCAAGTAATATTAGAATGAGCTCCAATTTCAAATTTAAACCAAAATAATGAGATCAAGCAGCAAACCCTTGAGAAATAATGTTAAAAAATTGGAGGATGAGAGGAGAAGGAAGTGACCTTTTGAGTTTTTTGATGAAGGTATAGCATGAGAATGAACAGGATTTGGAACATTGATTGGTAAAGGACTATCATCAACAAATTTTCTGAACAAGGTGAAGTATAAGCATTAACATAATCTGTTGTTGATACTATCAAAATTAAGGGTGTGTTTAGATAAACTTATCTAAAAACACTTATAGAAGAAGAAAGTAAGAAGAAAAAATAAAATAAGCAATTTCATAAGCTAATTTGTAGAAGTTCTCTCATTTTAATTTCTCTAAAAACTTATTTTTAACTTATGGATAAGCTAATTTTAGCATATAGAGCCATCAATTTCAATTTTTTTATTTTCTTATAATTGAAAGTAAAAGAAAATGTGTATTGACTAAGATGGATAATACAATTTCTAATTTCCCTTTTATAGTGTAAAGGTGAACTGTTTAAAGATAATATAAATAACAAAAAAATAAAAGATAACCATTATAGATAAAATTCGATATTCACGATCTCCTAATGAGATATTTATAATCTCTTAATTAGATATCTATGATATCTTATCAAATATTTAAAATATCTCCAATACTCCCCATCAAGTTGATAAATGAATTTTAATCATTCTTAATTTGTCATTGAGTTCTTGAAATCTAGCTACCGGAAGCCCTTTGGTGAAAACATCAATCACTTGGAGCCCAGTAGGAACATGTACTAGTACTATAAGTCCACTGTCCAACTTCTCTTTAATGAAGTGTCTCTCAATCTCTATGTGTTTTGTTCTGTTGTGTAGGATTGGATTATGGGCAATACTAATAGTTGAGTTGTTTTCACAGAACAACTTCATAGGTCCTTCATATTTTACTTTGAGGTTATCAAGAATAATCTTCATCGACAATCCTTCACATATACCGTATGCGATGGCTCGAAATTCTACTTCTGCACAAGATCAAGCAACCACATTTTGGTCAGTACACACAAATTGAGAAATAGGATATCTGACGCATGATCGTTTCCTTTTCCTCAAAGCAATAGGCATGTCATCAATAACATTCTCAATGGGGTTCTCAAGAATACTTACCTCTGACATATCATCAGTAACCTCCCCAATGGGATTCTTAAGGATACTTACCTCCGATTGAGACAATTGGACTTGATGTAGGACCAGAGTGAGTTTCTTGTGCCTTTAGTATTGCTTTCCATAATATCATTCTTCCTCTCCTGTTTCATTGTGGGCCTTTTCAGTGATAAGTTCTTAAGGGGTGACTTCTTGAACTTGAACATCTTGAGTGGGAAAAGGTAATGACTCGATGACAGGCACGACTTCTAGATAACTCTCTCCCTGAAATGGAGGGCTAACAAAGAACAAATGTGTTTCATGAAAAGTAACATCCATTGAGACAAAGACTCGACAACTCAAAGGGTGATAACACTTAAACCCCTTTTTATTTTAGAGATAACCAATGAAAACATATTTGACAGCTCTAGGATCTAACTTCCCACGATGTGGATTATGAGAGTAGACAAAGACACTACTCCCAAAGACATGACTTGGTAAACTTAACATTAGGGAGAATTAAGGAAAAAAAAAGGATAACATATGTTTAATTATACTAATATCGTTTAAGATGTGAATGGGTAACTTATTGATGAAATAGGTGGTAATTAGGATAGCTTCTCCCTAATAGACATTAGGAGCAAACATTTGGAAGAGGAGGGCTCTAACAACCTCAAGGAGATAACGATTTTTCCTTTCTACAACCCAATTTTGTTTGGGAGTATTCACACACGTCAATTCATGAACAACACCTTTATGTTAAGAAACTTTGAGAATTGAAGATTTACAAATTTGGTACCATTGTCTGACTATCGTCTTTTAATAGATTTACCAAATTAGGTTTTGACAATACGGAAAAAATTGACAAATATTTGACAAACCATAAATTTATGTTTCATAAGAAATATCCATGTCACACGGGTACAATCATCAATAAATGATACAAACCACTTAGCCCCCAATATAGAGTTACTAGATGGCCCCCACACATTAGAGTGAATAAGGTCAAAAGGTTCAAGACTTTTATTATTACTAGGAGAAAATGTTGCATGATGATGCTTTGAAAACCGACAAACATCACAATTAAAGAACTCGACAAACTCTTTTGTAAATATATGTGGAAACATTGTCTTAATTAAACTAAATGGTGGATGTCCAAGACATTTATAATGAAGTCAAATTTGAGAAGCTACCTAAGTTTTTGAGATTGCCCATTGATTAGAAGGCAAATCCTCCTTATTGGTGTTGTTACCTATCTTTGTATGTTGTTGTAATTAGTGTAACTCACCCTACTCTTTAGCAACTCCAATTTTCCTCCCTATTGTAAGATCTTGAACAACATAATGAGAAGAAAAAAAAGGTAACTGAACAATTTCAATCTTATATAAGCCTATGTATAAAGATAAGGTTGTTAGCCAATTTAGGAACATGAAGAACATTGTGTAAGGATAAAGAAGAATAAAGTTGGATATTCTCAAATCCAACAATAGGAACATGATCTCAATTAGCAACAATAATGAGTTACTTTTTAGATACTTTAAAGTATGATGTAAAATACGAAGGAAACTGGGTCATATGATCTCTTGCCCCAGAGTTAAGGATCCAGATGCTTTATGGAACTAAACCAGAAATATTGAAGGAACTCTTACCTTTCATGGTCAAGGCACACGAGTTAAAAGGCTTACTTCTTTAGTTTAGGAGGGCTCAAAGGTGGTTCATCTCTTCCTTACTAAAAGCTTGAATATCCTAATCGTTTGCAATACTTGCAGTATTCTCCACGACTACTGTTTATGAAGGGTTTTCCTTCGAAGGTTGATCCTTTTCTAGAACCTGTTGATCCTTTTGTGGAACCTTTTCATGTCACCATGACAGATCCTATGTTGAAACTTCCTTTATCAAGCATGATCGATCGTCGGGTCTCTTCACTCCACAAAATAGAAAATACCTCAAATAAAGAAGAAAGTTTCCCCTTACCTAGAATCTGAACCCGAATAAGATCATATTCATAATTCAAGCAATGGAGGAACTTAAAGATTCTCCCCTTTTCAATGAGCCTGGTGTATGCAATAAAATCAGCTTTGCACATCTTCACTCCTTGGTACTAGTCCAACTTGATCCATAACCCATTTAGAGTCTCATAGTGCTCTCTTACTGAGAGGGTTCCTTGTCTAGAGTTGAAGATCTTGCTTTCAATATCATAGCAAGCAGTACAGTCTTTTTCATTCAATATGTCTCAATGAGATTCTCCTATATCTCACGAATGGAGGAATAAAACATATAATTCCGACTTATTTTTGGAGTCATAGAGTTTCATAGCCATGTCATAATGAGAGAATCTTCATCATCCTATGCTTCAAACTTTGGATCATCTTTAGGTGGGCCACTTCCTTCAATATGACTCAACTACTTGCGCCCTTTTAGAGTAGTACGAATATACTGTGCCAATTGTAGATAATTGCAATCGTCAAGTCAAGAGGAACCTACCAAATTTGGAAGTTCATTAGGTCCTAATATTACAACTATCTTTTGCCATTATCACAAATCGTTTGTAAGGATAGAAAAGACTTTGACGAGTCTTGCACTAATGTGTGAGTCTTGTCAGAGGATAGCAGTTCACTAGAGTGAGACAGTGGAAACAGAGCTCCCAAGATCGAGAGCTCTGATATCAAATTGAAAGTAAAAGAAACTATGTATTGACTAAGTTGGATAATAGTATAATACAATTTCTAATCACCCTTTTATAAGATAAAGGTGAATTGCTTAAAGATAATATAAATAATAAAAAAATAAAAGATAACCATTATAGATAAAATGCGATATTCATGATCTCCTAATGAAATATTTATAATATTTTATAAGATATTTATAATCTCTTAATGAAATATCTATGATATCTTATCAAATATTTATGATATCTCCAACACTTATCCTATAAATACATATAGAGAAATTTATTTAATCAAATTTATTAATCACGATTCAACACCATTTGGCAAAGTGTGTATTGGCGTGCATGCACACAAAAACTATCTCATGAAAGTACAAATTTTTAAGTAAACTAAAATTTATCAATAAGGAAAAGTGGGAATCACCTGGATGGAAAACTCTCTTTGACACTGAGATAGCATTTCCAATAGGGCAAAGTTGATTTATGAGTAGCCTTTTGTGTACCTCCTTTATATGCCCTTACAATAAACTCTTCACTTCTTTTTCTACAATCAATGCCCCTCAATGTGATAAACAATGCAGAACAAACATTCATGGTAACCACTGGGCAATATTCATTGCCAGTGCACACTGTATACATTAAACATGTGAAATATGTGACTTACTTGTTATCAAAGTTTGACAACCATTTAATATAAGCAGCAGCCAAATATACATTTACAAAGGGTTTGAATAGGAATTCTCTGTGCCCTTCTGCTGCATATGAACAGTAACCTAATTCACTGCAAGCTGTAGTCAACCTTGGTGAACCATGATCATTAAATAAGGTACATGAAATAAGGTATCAACATCAAGCCAGTACCTCATCAACCACTCTGCAATTTCGGGCAGGAGTTGCATAAGCCCCACGGTAGGCTCTTTAGATTTGTAGCTAGAATTCATAACAAGTAGTTTCCTATCACTTTCAAGTTCAGCAATAGCACAGATCATACCCTGCAGCAAAGATAGAAAAGAAAGGCCACTTACAAACTATGATGGCCGTGATACTCTTAACATTTGAAATTATTAATTTCAATCATAAAAGTACAGCAAATTTGTGGATGTTGAAGAGTCCAAACAAAAGATAGTTCTGTGTTATGATAACATCATTTGTGTCTGCTAATCCCACCCTTCATCATGGAATAAAATTTACTTGCTCTAGACCTCTTCCCATAGTACTTACCTCAAAGGAACTTAAAGTTCTGTCTAAGAATAATATTGTGAAGATCCTTATGATCTTGTAATATTTCACAGCAAACTAATTCAAACTTATACCACATTCTTCTTTTATCCCCCTTCTCAGCTAGGAAAGATTAAGGTGTTGAATGCCTAACTGCCTATTCATGCTTTCAATATTCCATATCAACTTCAACATATCCTAGACTATACTATTTTTGGAACAGCACTAAGAGATGGAAAATACAAAAATTCAAATGCTCTACTGATAAGATCAAGGGATGAATTGACTTAGGTGAAAGTAAAATATTATACATGTAAAGGATGCATATTAATTTTAAAGATTTGCATTGAAGACGCAACCCACTATATTTGGGAATTGGGATTACAGATTTATAGTTTTTTTTTTTACTTGTATTAGATAAGCTCATTAGTAGTTAGTTACAATAAGTAACAATTAGTTATGATAGATTAGTTACTCATTAATTAGTTAGGGTTGAGAGAAAGAGGGGTTATCTTTGGATTTGGGAAGTCTTTGAGAGATAACAAGTCTCTCGAATACGTGGGGTGTAATAGTGTTTTTGTTTTTTTATCAATAAAGATTATTTTCCTCTACAATCTAATCTAGTTTGTCCATACTAGTATGAGAGCTTCAATTTTGAAGTTGTGGAATTGTGAAAATGATTCCAAAATTTGATGGGATGGGCAACGCATATTGGTGGCTAATCAATTTATATCAATCTATCATGGGTTTGGACGGCATTGGGAGGAAATGCTCTCAATTGGTGGCTTTCGTGGAAGAGCAACCAAACTGCTACATTTTTTATCCTTTGAGAAGGTTGTGCTCAAGCTGTTTCAACCAAAGATTGGGGTTTATCTTCAAGATTTAGAACTGGGACAGCAAGAAAATAGATGCAAAGATAAAGAATTGGAGACAACAGAACCAGTGGCTCAAGGGTGAAAAAGGAATATAAGAAGCTACAAAAATTGGGAGAAACCCAACAAAAGCAACCCAACAACATTCTAGACAAAGAGTCCGAAAATAAGGACAAAAATGAAGTTCTTGAAATAAAAAATCAAAGAAGCAAAGATGTTGAAGAGATAGGTTTGTTTCTGGGTTGCAAAGAGGAGGCAAAATTTGAGAGAAACCCGGTGTTTGACATGAAAGGAGAGCCAAGGACTGAGCTAAAGGAAACAATGGAGGTTTTGGGTGTGGGTAGTACCATCGACCCACTACACAAGCAAAATAAGGTGGAGGATCTTGATAATCCTAAATTGCAACCATGTGTAGTGGTGCAGTTTGACAGCCATGGGATTGTCTCATTATAGAGGCTTTGATTCTCTGTTTCGTGGACAAAAGTACCATGGAAAACAGAGCACTAGAGGAGCATGGGGACACTCACATGTTTGTATTTGACCCAGAAGGAGGAAAGGCTATTTTGAGTTGCAGTGGTCTAGTTGGCTTGGACTTCCTACTTAAAACACCTAGAATATAGAAGAGACTTTATTTAAGGAGTTATAAGATGTTCACATTGAGGACAAGGTGAATGTTTAGGGAGAAATATTGTAAGGAAAACCCATTAGTAATTAGCTACAATAAGTAACAATTAGTTAGGAGTTTTATAAATAAGAATAGGTTGAGAGGGAGAGGAGTTATCTTTGGATTTGGAAAGTTTTTGGGAGAGAACTAGATCTCTTCAATCTTATAATTTTTTTTATCAATAAAGATTATTTTTCTCCAATCTTATAATGCTTGGAAAGAAAGAGTAAGGGACATTCAATCCCTTCAATACCATATTTTTATTAGGATTAAATATGGTTTTATCCCTTAAACATGAATTAATTTTGTTTTTCATCCTTGAGGTTTAAAATTGTTTTTTTTTAGTTATCACATTTAAAAAATAATTAGCTTTAGTATTTCGTCACATGCGAAAAATAAAGTTCAAGTTATCATTTGTCACATGCATAGTCGAAAATGGAATAACATTGTTAAACATAAAGTTTTTCTTCCAATGTTTTTCAGTTTTCAACTATACATGTAACAAATGATAACTTGTACTTTGTTTGTCACATAAGGCGATAAACTGAAACTAATCATTTTTAAAATGTAGTACTAAAAAAAACAATTTTAAATTTAAGGGACAGAAATAAAAAAAAATTGTCCAAATATAAGAGATTAAAAATATATTGAAATCTTTTTTATTATAATGAAAATAGTATCACTCAGTCTCATTTAGGACTTGGAAAACAAAAGGAAGAAATAATATGATAAAATACTTAGACTAAAAGAAAACTTACAGGATCTATCTCTGATTGAAAGTGCCTGCTAATAACAATGTTAGTTACAGCCTGAAAGTACACAATGATGAAAAGAGAAAAAAAAAAGGATTAAACAATCATCATTAACATATTTTGAATCTATGATACACATTTAATGCAATTAATAGCCCTTCATATCTTCCCATTTTTATAATTACGGAAGTTCCAGAATCATAGAAGGAATAGAAACATTTAAAAATCTAGTATCCAAAAGGGTTAGAAGTATTTATATTTCAGACATTAGAAGCATAAAACAATCATTTTCACTAATCATGCATATGTATACTCTCAACTTATGACGATTAATTAATTTAAATCATAATTATTGACAAACAACCAATCAAGGATAACCCAAACTTCTTAAGCTTAGTATTGCCATTATTTTGCATCCGCAGTAGCCCACTTGGATAAATTCTAATGTTGAATTTCCAGGTTTGAATCCCAGCTGCCAGATAAGGCTTTTGTTGTTGTATTGCCGTTATTTTGCAAAAGCTACTTCTAATAGGTAGCTTAAGAAGCTACAATTAGTAGTGCTATTGTGTTAGGAGTCCGATTAAATAAATTTTTCATCAAACACTCAAAAAAAGAAAATAAAATAAATCAAGGTGGTAAAATGAATCAAACTTCTTGTATAAGTTGACATCAACTTATATGCTTGAACTTTTTCAAAAGCTCCATTATTTAACTTCTCTGTAGTATAAACTTCACAAAGCCCAGCATTCTTGCTTTAGAAAAGTCTTCAACAAAAATTCCAAAGTTGGTCAAATCTTTAAGATAGAGAAATATGTTTACCCTCATTTCAGTTTGTGTTAAATATGCCTGCCCATCGGGATCACGTGAGAGGTGAACCTTTTGACATCTATCTTCTCCAGCTTTTAACCACTCAGCACAAACTTCAGGTACATTCCACATTGCTTCCAAATCCTGGGGGTCAACACAGTCATCCCAATAGCTGAAACTAATGGCCATTCTGAAAAATGAAATTAATGAATGAATCAAGTGCTGATGCCAAAAGGAAATCTATGAAAATTAAGAAAAATAAAAATAATAATATAAACGCTAGTTCATTACTATATGTGTTAACATTAACAAAAAATCCTTGACTCAAAGGGCTAATTTGATGCCAATTGCCAAGAACTACCAGAAGATAAACAGATAAATAAATAGAAAGCTTCTTCGTGAACTTCAAAGTTCAATTAATTTTCTCATTTGACAGCAGTCAGAAACAAGCAAAATTGAAACTTAAAACACATGTTTGACATATTCTATTATCCATTTCCACACAAGGAACCGAACAAAGCCATACACCAGCTCTAATGATTATTATAAGTCAAACGTTGAGAAGTATCCATATATTTACTAAGTCAAGAATAAATTCCAAATACTTCATAGATTTTTGCATGTATTTTTTCATAGAATTTAGGTTTGGATTTAACTTATATACTCTAATTTAGTTATATCACTAATCGATATGAAATTTTTAACACACATTCTTCACACTAAATACTAGACATTTTGAGCGTAAAGTTTATAAGATTAGACATATATAGATGATCCAATAACAATTCGATAGATCCAATAATAATCGCTAAAATAGACTCTGATACTTTCAAGGAATTTGGATTTTTACCTAACTCAATTCCAAAAACTAGTTCAAGATATGAAAATTGTCTCTCATTTGTATATTTTGTTTTAATCATATTGGTCTCTAACAATTTTCATGACTAAAGAGAAAACAAAGGAAAAATATCATAACATAGGGGAGAAATAATGAGTAGACGTTACAACCAAATTACCTTGTGTTTGAAGTCATATAAAATGTTCATTTATCATTTTGAAATGGGATAGAAAAACAAGAAAGTAGAATGGTAGGAAAAACACTTCTACATGTGATATGACTAATGACTCTCAAATGAAGTAATAGACCCTTTCATGAGTGACTAAACAACCAAACAAGAAACTCCCAAATTCACAAATATAATGTGACTGACCAATAATTTCTGGGGAAGATACGTAAGTGGCAAGGTGAAGGTGACAGGAGAGACAGGTGGAAAGAAAACAAAAACAAAAGACCTGTAAGGTAATCAATCCAACATTCATCATCTGAAAGCACAGGCTCTGGATTCAAAATGGCAAATTCACACAAAAATAGCTCTAAAGTATTCTGTGGGAATGTTCAACTAATACCCTTGTTGAATGAGTAAGAATATGATTTAAACTCATTTACTTTATGCATATGTTTCACCGTAATTGAGAAATACTTACAAATTATCTACCAAGAAGGACATTAGCAGCCGAATTTGAATTCACGTCTTTATAGAATATGAATCTGATCCTCAATAACTGGATTAATATTTGTTGGTAGATAAAAGTAACCATTAGAATCGAAATTCTCACTCGAAGAATATCTAGAAACAAAAAGAGCAAATTATACATGATTATTAAGTATGACTTGAACAGCTACTGAAAATTGTTATTTACCTGAGATGTTATCATGCATTTTTTTAAATGATCCAACAAAACTTCATTATCTATTTTCAAAAGGAAAAGAAATGCAGCTCAATAAAGTCAGAAATCAGAACAGAGCTTTTGTCCAGCCCCATTCAATTGTTACATTGTATGATTAAATCATGTTGCTCAACATTTAGGCCTTTCAAGACTGAAATTTGAGACACCATTTAGGAAATCATGTAAACATCCAAAAGCCCTAAGTCCAAAATTTCTCCCCAAACAAAAACAAAATAATTATGTTATTTTCAGATGTCGCATGGATCCATTCAAATGAATACCAATTAGCCACAAGCATAATGCAACATTTTTTCAATTCAACAATTCCTGTCTGTACCATATAAATAAATTACAATCACATGCATACTTACAATATAATGGTAAGGTGAGACAGAGACCCAAAAGGCTTTTCCTCCTAAAGTTGACAATAGAGGAATTGGTAACATAAGGAGAAAAACTGTCGCCAGGAATGAACTTTAATTTTGGGGGTATATCCCACTAGGCCATTAGCAATTTACCATTGCAACAAATAAAATATGCCAAACTTTCTATGCCGAGGATCGCTTCAGAAAGCGACACGTGGCATGCCACGGTGTTTGGTTGACCACTCCTATCATGGGTCTGAAAATAAACACCTCATTCATTACTGTTTAAAATTTAATTAGTAAATGAAATACAGATAATATATATAAATAATTTAATTACAAAAAATTATTTCGATAAAAAATAAATTAAAATATTAGAAGTACAGGTATTTAGAACTATCAGTTTTAGAAAATTTATAAATTAATTTAATCGATAAGAATTGTTTTGTTGGTGATTTGTAAATATTAACTATATCTGTTGCAAAAAATTAAAAATTATTAATAAGTTAATAAAATAAATCTTTACATAACTAGAAAAATGGAAATGTTAATTAAATTTAATATAAAAATTCAGAAGACATATAATACAAAATGTAGAAGGCGTGCAATGTCATAAAAAAAAAAGGGTTGACTATAAAAATTTAGATTTATGATTTTAGTCTCTAATTTTCTTTGCTCATTTTTAATCTCTTGTTTATTTTTTGTCATTAATATCTTTTTTTAAATTTAAATTTTTTATTTTTATCCTCGAAATTAAAAATAATGAGGAACTAAAAATAAACAAAAAAATAAAAGAGACCATCAAAAAATTAAAGGAGACAAAAAAAAATGGAAAAAAATTTAGGTACTAAAATCCAAAATTAAAAAATTCATCAAAAATGTATTTAATTCAAAAGTAAATATGTAAAACTTATTTTCCTAAAACATATTTATTCATTTTTATAAAAAATTTAACAACCCTTGAAATTTTCATCAAAGTTCATACCCCACCCATTACAATCATCAAGGTATTCCAAGTTTACTTTTTTTTTTTTTTTACAGGATACGCATATGATTATAAGGAATATTTTTAGTCGTTCACCAGGATTAATCTCCTTCGAGAGATCTCAAGAAATTCAAAGGTATATTGTCTCATTCTAACCAAATTTTCTTCATACATAAGAATCTTAATTCAACCCTCTAATCACTTACTTAAGAATTTGAATCTATGATTAGATAACTATGATTAAGGTTAACTTATTAGGCAACTAAACACCGCATATGATATTAGATAGTCATGGTTATGGTTAATTGAGTTGGCAACTCAACATTTCATGTGAAATTAGATAATCATAGCTAGGATTAACTTCCTAGGCAACTCAATATCTCATGTAAACAATTTTGGGTTAACTTCTTGGTCACCCAAAAAGTCATCAAAAGAAGTGCCTTGGCAGAATATCTAACCCACAACCCCATGGTGGATTATAAATCAATGCAATACAAGTTTCTGGATGAGGACATAATGTTACTGTTTTAAGAAAAGGAGTGCGTGGATGATGAAAAGTGGACGATGTTATTTGATGGGGCATCAAACGCATTGGGCCATGTGATTGGGGCAGTACTCATCTCTGTTGAAAACTAGTTCGTCCCATTCACTGTTAGGCTTGACTTCTATTGTACAAATAATATTGTAGAGTATGAAGCCTATGCAATGGGAGTTATGACAATTTTATATTTTAAGGCAAAAGTTTTGGAAGTAGACGAGAACTTGGCCCTAGTAATCCATCTACTCAAAGGGGAATGGGAAATTAGGGAGTCGAAATTAATCCCTTACCACTCTTACATCAAGGGATTAATAGAACAGTTTGATGAAATAACTTTCCATCACATTCCCCACGATGACAACCAGTTGGCTGATACCAAAGGAAAGATGTGTTATTGATCAAAATACAAAATTAAGATAAACCAGTGTATTGCCAAGCAATAGAAGAAGAACCAAACAAGAAACCTTCGTACTACAATATCAAACATTACATAGAAGATAAGGAGTATCCTCCTAGAGCTTCTGACAAATACTAAAGGAACCCTAAAAAGACTGACAATGGGATTTTTCTTGAACGAGGATGTACTCTATAAAAAAATCAAGACTTGACCTTGCTCTGATGTGTCACCACAAAAGAAGCAAAGGAAATAATGAAGGAAATTCATGAAGGCCCATTTAGGACCCATGTGAACAAGCATACAATGACAAGAAAAATCTTGAGAGCTGGCTATTATTAGATAAACATGGAAGTCGAATGGTGTGACCATCTAAGAAAATGCCACAAGTGCCAAACTTATGCTGATAATGTCCATGTCCCACCAACACCCTTGAATGTCTTGGCCACCCCATGGCTATTCTCAATGTGGGGATTAGATGTAATCAACCCAATCGAACCAAAGGCATCAAATGGGCATCGCTTCATCCTTGTTGCCATTGACTACTTCACCAAATGGGTAGAAGTACCGTCTTATGCTAGTGTAACAGAGAATGTGGTAGTCAAATTCATCAAGCAAGATCTAATTTGTTAGTATGGCCTACTAAATCACATAATCACCAATAACAGAACCAATATGAATAATAAAATGATGGAAGAACTATGCAGTCAATTCAAAATTCAGCATAGCAACTCCGCACCATATCGCCCCAAGACGAATGGGATAGTAGAGGCAGCTAATAAAAACATCAAGAAAATTGTTCAAAAGATGGTGGTACCATATAAAGATGGGCATGATATCATTCCATTCACTTTACATGATTACCATACTTCAGTTTATACTTCTACTGGAGCAACCCCATACTCGATGTATGGCATGGAGGTTGTACTTTTGATCAAGGTGGAAATCCCTTCGCTAAGAGTACTAACAAAAACCACTCTTGAGGAAGCTAAATGGATTCGAGCCAACTATGATCAACTAAACCTCATTGAGGAGAAAAGATTGACTACCTTATGCCATGGCCAACACTACCAAAACAGGATGAAAAAAGCCTTCGATAAGAAAGTCTACCAATGAGAATTTCAAGAAGGGGACCTCATGCTCAAAGAGATCTTGCCTGTCCAGAAAGACCATAAAGGAAAATGGACTCCAAACTATGAAGGACCCTATGTGGTGAAAAGGGCCTTCTCGAGATAAGCAATAATACTCACAAACATGGATGCCAAGGACCTACCCTATCCAATAAATGTTGTTGTAGTCCAGAAGTACTATGCCTAAAAAAAAGAGAGTAGGCCCGCTAGATTGGAAACTCGAGACGAATAGTCTAGGCAAAAATTAGGGTCCTAAAAGAAAATGTTCACTAGACTAAAAACTCGAGACAAGTAGTCTAGGCAAAAGTTAGGATCCTAAAAAAGAGGGTGTTCACTAGATTTGAAAAACCCGAAAAAAAAATCAATCTAGAGAAAGTAAGGTCACACTCCTTTGAGAAAGAAAAGGAGAAAGGGCAACAAAAACTGAAGTCTTAGAAAGTTTAAGGCAGAAGAATCAAAGGCCCCATAAAACAACAAGAGCAAATTCATAAAGGTTACAAGACCAATGAGTTACACAAGAGCATTTGATGTCTTCGAAGGTTGATCAAGTGGAGTTCTCAAAGCTATAGATAGAGAAAATAACATTGTTATTTGCAAATTTTCCACTCCCTTCTCGTCAAACCTTTTCAAATTCCACCATGTCATCATTCTATTTGTCATTCCAAAGCAATAAAAGTGTTTCTTATCCATTTGTTAGTTCACTAAATGCATCATAATTATTTCATTTTGTTATGTATCAAAATGTAATATGCAATAATCTAAAAGGGGTCTTACAATTATGAATGAACAAGTTCTTAATTCATAAGGAGTAAGATTAATTCTCAATCAGCTTTAATGAAAGGTGATAACTAATTTTTGGGAATAAATTAACTACAACAAGAAAGTCTTCAGACAGTGACTAAAAGATAATGTCATGAGAAGTCAAATACTTCATGGGTCTTAAAGCACTTGAAAAAAAAACCTCAAAGGGGTCGAAGGTCGATAAAAGGAATTTACCTATAACCTTACGTTGCACTATTCATATCTTGCACATAATCTGTGCATATCATTCATATGCCTTACAAAATCAGAACAAACACATCTTCATATCATGTACTACATACTTTGATACATACATGCATTTATATCATCCCTCCAGACATAAATTTAACATCCCATAGCAAACATGCACTCCATTATAGGCATCCATTTCATTCCATGCATACATTTCCTTATCCTCCTGCTAAATCTATTTGCTTTTTGAAGCCCTCATGCCTCCATCTACATTTTGAGGTTCCCAGGCCTCCCCTAATTCACCTTTTGAATCCTCGTGCCTCCTCTAGTTTACATTTTAAGGTCCCCATACCTCCTATAGTTTACATTTTAAGGTCCTCGTACCTCCTCTAATTTACATTTTGAGGTCTCTATGCCTCTTCTAATTTACATTTTGAGGTCCTCGTGCCTCTACTAGTTTGCATTTTGAGGTCCCTGTGCCTCCTCCAGTTTACATTTTTGAGGTCCCCATACCTCCTCCAGTTTACGTTTTAAGATCCCTGTCCCTTCTCTAGTTTACATTCTAAGGTCCTTGTGCCTCCTTCAATTTACATTTTGAGGTCCTTATGCCTCCTCCACTTTACTTTTTCAGGCTCTATGCCTTCTACTTTTCTAGTTCAAGCCCCATGCCTTCTACTTTTCCAGTCCAGGTCCCTATGCCTTCTACTTTTCCAATTTAGGCCATCGTGCCTTCTACTTTTCCATTCCAAGCCCTCGTGCCTTCTACTTTCCATTCTAGGCTCCCAAGTCTTCTACATACAACTTACCCAATTATTCCCAGTGTCGAAAGACAAAATTAGAGTTCATATATTCACTTATCTTTCACCATGACAATATGACACTACGTTTGTTCATATTATTTGGCAAAATTTAGGGGGCAACTGTGAACACCTAACTTTATCCTACCTAAAATTAGTTTAATATATAAAAACAAAAAAAAATCAAAGCTAAAAAGAAGGATATCCAAACCCTTTTGCACGTCCAAAATCAAAGTCTATAGCCTTTGGACAAGCAAGCCCCCTTGCTATGCATCCAAAGTAAGACATCCAAACCCTTTTGGACGTCCAAAACCAAGTCTATAGTCTTTGGACAAGCAAGTCCCCTTATTGTGTGTCCAAACCAAGATGTCCAAACCCTTTTAAACATCCAAACCCCAAATCTATCACCTTTGGATGAACAAGCTCCCTTGTTGTACGTCAAACGAAGGACATCCAAAACCAAGTTTGTAGCTTTTGGATAAGCAAGCCCCCTTGCCATGCATTCAAAGCAAGACATTCAAACCATTTTGGACGTCCAAAACCAAGTTAGACAAGCAAGCATCCTTGTTGTACGTCCAAAGTAAGACGTCCAACCCTTTTGGACGTCCAAAACCAAATCTGCAACCTTTGGATCAACCAACATCCAAAGCACGACTTCCAAACCCTTTTAAACATCCAAAACCAAGTCTGCAGCCTTTGGACGAGCATGTCCCCTTGTTGTACATCTAAAGCAGAATATCCAAACCCTTTTGGACATCTAAAACCAAGTTTGCAACCTTTGGACGAGCAATCTCCCTTGCTATGCATCCAAAGCAGGACATCCAAACCATTTTGGACGTCCAAAACCAAATCTACAACTTTGGGATGAGCAAGTCCCCCTTGTTGTGTGTCCAAAGTAAGACGTTAAAACCCTTTTGAACATCCAAAATCAAGTTTCAACCTTTAGACAAGCAGGATCCCTTGTTGTACCTCCAAAACCTAACCTATGGCCACTTTAGAGGAGTTAGATCCTCTACTGCACTTCCAAAACAAAAACACTAGGCTAGGTTCCTCCATTATGCGTCCAAAGGAGAAGATCAAAGTTCTCTATTCTGCATCCAAAGGAGAAGATCAAAGTTCTCTGTTGTTCATCTAAAGGGAAGGCTGGATTCTTTATTGTGCGTCCAAAAGAAGAAGCCCAAACGAACTTCCCCCATTGTGCGTCCAAAGCTAAAGCCCAATTCTCCCAGGCCCAATTCCATCTCCTGCTATGTAGCTGGTGTTGAGTCAAGCTTTACGACTCTGCTCAACACCTGCCCTCTACCAAAAAAGCTAATCAATCACAAAGGAGAAAGCAGCAAGTTGACAAAGATGCACCCCAATGCAGTTGAATTGCTTTGTGGCTCTATTTTTATAAACCACAAGTATCATCTACTAGAAGAAACCTTATTTGAGTTGGGTATGGTCACATGAGTAGCAAAGCTCTTCCTTCGAGTATTTAACACTAACTCAGTTGCATGTCTAAGATTTAAACTCGAGACTATTAGTTAAATTGGAACAACCCTTAATCCAAGCACTTGGTGGTAGTCAAAATTAAATCTTTAATTTCAAATATAATTAACAACTTTTGAGATTTTAAAGATATTATCTTCACATCTAACAAATATTTAATAGCTTAAAATATATTTAATGAATTTTGGATATTTAAAAAATATTATTCTCATATTTAATAGATATTTAACAACTTTAAAATATGATCAACAAATTTTGGATATTTAAAAGATATCATCTTTATATTTAATAGATATTTAACAACTTTCAAATATAATTAACAACTTTTGGATATTTGAAAGATGTCATCTCTATTTAAAAGATATCAACTTTCAAATCTAACAGGTTTTTATAGATATTTAACGACGTTCAAATATTTAATAATGAATATTTAACGACCTAATGCGACATTTTTTTAATATATATCTATATCTATATCGATCTATCTATCTATCTATCATCTATCTATCTATCTATCTATCTATCTATCTATCTATCTATCTATCTATCTATCTATCTATCTATCTATCTATCTATCTATCTATCTATCTATCTATCTATCTATCTATCTATCTATCTATCTATCTATCTATCTATCTATCTATCTATCTATCTATCTATCTATCTATCTATCTATCTATCTATCTATCTATCTATCTATCTATCTATATATCTATCTATCTATCTATCTATCTATCTATCTATCTATCTATCTATCTATCTATCTATCTATCTATCTATCTATCTATCTATCTATCTATCTATCTATCTATCTATCTATCTATCTATCTATCTATATCTATCTATCTATCTATCTATCTATCTATCTATCTATCTATCTATCTATCTATCTATCTATATCTATCTATCTATCTCTATCTATCTATCTATCTATCTATCTATCTATCTATCTATCTATCTATCTATCTATCTATCTATCTATCTATCTATCTATCTATCTATCTATCTATCTATCTATCTATCTATCTATCTATCTATCTATCTATCTATCTATCTATCTATCTATCTATCTATCTATCTATCTATCTATCTATCTATCTATCTATCTATCTATCTATCTATCTATCTATCTATCTATCTATCTATCTATCTATCTATCTATCTATCTATCTATCTATCTATCTATCTATCTATCTATCTATCTATCTATCTATCTATCTATCTATCTATCTATCTATCTATCTATCTATCTATCTATCTATCTATCTATCTATCTATCTATCTATCTATCTATCTATCTATCTATCTATCTATCTATCTATCTATCTATCTATCTATCTATCTATCTATCTATCTATCTATCTATCTATCTATCTATCTATCTATCTATCTATCTATCTATCTATCTATCTATCTATCTATCTATCTATCTATCTATCTATCTATCTATCTATCTATCTATCTATCTATCTATCTATCTATCTATCTATCTATCTATCTATCTATCTATCTATCTATCTATCTATCTATCTATCTATCTATCTATCTATCTATCTATCTATCTATCTATCTATCTATCTATCTATCTATCTATCTATCTATCTATCTATCTATCTATCTATCTATCTATCTATCTATCTATCTATCTATCTATCTATCTATATCTATCTATCTATCTATCTATCTATCTATCTATCTATCTATCTATCTATCTATCTATCTATCTATCTATCTATCTATCTATCTATCTATCTATCTATCTATCTATCTATCTATCTATCTATCTATCTATCTATCTATCTATCTATCTATCTATCTATCTATCTATCTATCTATCTATCTATCTATCTATCTATCTATCTATCTATCTATCTATCTATCTATCTATCTATCTATCTATCTATCTATCTATCTATCTATCTATCTATCTATCTATCTATCTATCTATCTATCTATCTATCTATCTATCTATCTATCTATCTATCTATCTATCTATCTATCTATCTATCTATCTATCTATCTATCTATCTATCTATCTATCTATCTATCTATCTATCTATCTATCTATCTATCTATCTATCTATCTATCTATCTATCTATCTATCTATCTATCTATCTATCTATCTATCTATCTATCTATCTATCTATCTATCTATCTATCTATCTATCTATCTATCTATCTATCTATCTATCTATCTATCTATCTATCTATCTATCTATCTATCTATCTATCTATCTATCTATCTATCTATCTATCTATCTATCTATCTATCTATCTATCTATCTATCTATCTATCTATCTATCTATCTATCTATCTATCTATCTATCTATCTATCTATCTATCTATCTATCTATCTATCTATCTATCTATCTATCTATCTATCTATCTATCTATCTATCTATCTATCTATCTATCTATCTATCTATCTATCTATCTATCTATCTATCTATCTATATCTATCTATCTATCTATCTATCTATCTATCTATCTATCTATCTATCTATCTATCTATCTATCTATCTATCTATCTATCTATCTATCTATCTATCTATCTATCTATCTATCTATCTATCTATCTATCTATCTATCTATCTATCTATCTATCTATCTATCTATCTATCTATCTATCTATCTATCTATCTATCTATCTATCTATCTATCTATCTATCTATCTATCTATCTATCTATCTATCTATCTATCTATCTATCTATCTATCTATCTATCTATCTATCTATCTATCTATCTATCTATCTATCTATCTATCTATCTATCTATCTATCTATCTATCTATCTATCTATCTATCTATCTATCTATCTATCTATCTATCTATCTATCTATCTATCTATCTATCTATCTATCTATCTATCTATCTATCTATCTATCTATCTATCTATCTATCTATCTATCTATCTATCTATCTATCTATCTATCTATCTATCTATCTATCTATCTATCTATCTATCTATCTATCTATCTATCTATCTATCTATCTATCTATCTATCTATCTATCTATCTATCTATCTATCTATCTATCTATCTATCTATCTATCTATCTATCTATCTATCTATCTATCTATCTATCTATCTATCTATCTATCTATCTATCTATCTATCTATCTATCTATCTATCTATCTATCTATCTATCTATCTATCTATCTATCTATCTATCTATCTATCTATCTATCTATCTATCTATCTATCTATCTATCTATCTATCTATCTATCTATCTATCTATCTATCTATCTATCTATCTATCTATCTATCTATCTATCTATCTATCTATCTATCTATCTATCTATCTATCTATCTATCTATCTATCTATCTATCTATCTATCTATCTATCTATCTATCTATCTATCTATCTATCTATCTATCTATCTATCTATCTATCTATCTATCTATCTATCTATCTATCTATCTATCTATCTATCTATCTATCTATCTATCTATCTATCTATCTATCTATCTATCTCTCTATCTCTCTCTCTCTCTCTCTCTCTCTCTCTATCTATCTATCTATCTATCTATCTATCTATCTATCTATCTATCTATCTATCTATCTATCTATCTATCTATCTATCTATCTATCTATCTATCTATCTATCTATCTATCTATCTATCTATCTATCTATCTATCTATCTATCTATCTATCTATCTATCTATCTATCTATCTATCTATCTATCTATATATCTATCTATCTATCTATCTATCTATCTATCTATCTATCTATCTATCTATCTATCTATCTATCTATCTATCTATCTATCTATCTATCTATCTATCTATCTATCTATCTATCTATCTATCTATCTATCTATCTATCTATCTATCTATCTATCTATCTATCTATCTATCTATCTATCTATCTATCTATCTATCTATCTATCTATCTATCTATCTATCTATCTATCTATCTATCTATCTATCTATCTATCTATCTATCTATCTATCTATCTATCTATCTATCTATCTATCTATCTATCTATCTATCTATCTATAATTGAATCATTTATGTCATAGATAAACCTAATAAGCCTAAGTGCTCCTTGTGCTATCATTTTCAAATAATAGAGAAGGAGAACTCTTTAAATAAATGTCAGGGCAACGAGAAGTAGAACCATAAGGTACATTGTTTCAACCAAGAATTTTTGCATTCCACGTAAAGGGGTGAGATTGTCTTATTCAAAAAGGTTGTGATTGTAATTAAGAGTAGAGTTGGTTCTAGAACCCCAATTTGTGGTGTTTGGTTGTTTGGTTGTTTGGTTGCCTTTGAAGCAAAGATTAAATTCCTTAGATTAGATGTGTGCATTAGTGTAACTTTTTGTGTTTGGTTATCTTTGAAAGAGAGAATAAACTCCTTAAATTAGTTATGTGCATTCGTATGATTTTTTGTGTTTCCTTATGTTTAAATGAGATATTAAACTCTTTAGATTAGTTGTGTGAATTAGTGTGGATTTTGATGAATTATTGTGGATTTTGATGAATTAGATGTATTTGGTTTTATGAATGTGTTTTTATTATATAAAAAACTGTGAAAACAAGTCAAGAATTTAGTAATGAGGATAAGTTTTTGCATGAGCAACCTAGCCTATAAGATTGAGACCATGGGCTCGGGTGGCATTTGTCATATGTGAAACCTAGCCTATGAGAAGTAAGAATGGTACTCGTTAATTTTGGAGGGTTGAGAGATGTTGCCTACCTTATGAGAGGTGAGCATGACTCTCATCAGCCTAATTTAAATGAATAGTAAAAGAATATTTTGACATGCATCATATAATGCATTTAAGGTGGAATGGTAGATGCAAACTTTAGTCATAACTCTATTGGAGCAAATTTAATATGCATCAAAAAGACCCTTTATGTTTTGATAATAACAAACATTATGACTAAAGAATGATGATTAATATCTCTATGCTAGTATTTAGTAATTTTAAAAGTACATCAAAGTCGTCACAACATACAAGAAAAGTGTATGCGTCCAAAAGGACTCATTTTGAAAAAAGTTTGTTAACGTCATTCAATCGATCATGTTGTCCATAGAAGGATTATGTCCAAACATGTAAAAAGGGACATTTAATTTTTAACATTGATATTATCTTGCAACTTGCATTTTAACTTATATATTTATCTTGTATCAATCAAAACATGTGTAATTTATTAAGAACATTTTTTAACGTTCAATTTCTTTTGTATGCTTGTTATCATTGTGCTCTATTTTTTATAGACAAGATTTCCTTATCAAGGAAAATGTGTTTCTACATATTGATCAAATGAAGCACATTTAAGGAAAAAGAAAATAGCCTTTTTGCTGCACCTTTACTCTTTTCTCAAAAGAAGGCAAAAGCTTTGAAGTAATTTACAAAAAAAACTATCTTTGGCATTAAAAGAAAATATACTTCTCTCTCTCCATGCAGAATAACGACTTTCTTTCTCGTGTCTATATATCCTCATTGAAGAAGAAAGATAAATAACAACAAACACATATGAGATCAAAAGCCTAAAATGAAAAAGTAAAGCATGTGATCAATGCCTTTGGACAACATTTTTGAAAATCTTGTAAAAAAATTTCTAAGTGTTATAGCTCAAATCTAAACTTGTATTTGCTTTTCTAAGAAATGTTTAAGCTCTATTTTGAAGTATTGTATGCTCATCTAATCAATTATCTCTCTTTGTAAAACTTTTTGCTTTTGTGATAGTGACATACTCAGATCTTTGATTCTCTACTTGGCTAGCAAGATTCCTAAGAACTCATGCGGAACAAGGCTACTAAGAAAGGAAGAAAAACAAAAAATATGGTGGAAGAAAGGAATGGATTTGCCACTACCTCAAAGAGTTAGATAAGAGTAGTGAGATTCACCATGAGCACCATGGGTGCTTGATGAGAATGAAGATTTCTTGGACAATCCAAGAGAGGAGAGAATGCTCTCATAAAGTGCAAAGACACGTATATTCCATAATGGAAAAAATGATCAAATGTTCTTACAACGCAAGTACAAGGGATCCTTTTACAGCATGATTAGTGGCTAGATTAGGCTTCACTAATCATGCTTAAAGGCTCCACGAAAAATTCCCAAGCTTCAAGGCCCAAAATGCAAACCAACTTAGCTTTAGCCTTAGCAACCAAAAATGGCTACTGGCAATTGAAATTGGCAAATGTGACCAATTTAGCAACTAGAATTAGAGATAGCTAGGTAGGTAGGAATTGGTTTCTGAAAAATAGCTTGTCCTAGGTATATCCTATCCTACACGAATGTTCTGAAAAGTACACAAGAAAGTAGATGAAAAGCTAAGTGCCATAACTCTACAATTCCACCATATCTTGAATCTCCCTATTCAGCCTATGTAGGAATCTAGCCATAGTGGCATCCTTTCTCCCTAATTTAGGCACTCAATAGGTTTATTTTCATCTCTTTATAGTACTCCTCCACACTCTTGGAACCCTGATATAGATTCTGGAACTTATTATATAGGTCTCTCATATATGAAGATGGCACAAATCTCTTCCTTATTAATCTCTTCAATTTATACCAACTCTCACAAAGCTCTATTATACCTCTCCTTATGTCATCCATCATGGAAGTCCACCAAATCAAGGCATAGTCTCCTAAAGCTACGGTCACCATCTTCACCCCCTTTCGTCCTTGTATGTCAAAACTAGTTATGACTTGCTCAACTTTGAGCTCCTAGTCTATGTAAATCCCAGGCTTACAATTACCCAAGAATGGAGGCATACTACACTTTCTCATTTCTAACTCATCCTGCATATCCTCTTATCTTTTATCACACCTCTCTAACCTCCTATCTCTCTCATGTCTCTCACACCTCTCTTCCTTAGAGGATGGTGAACTTCTACTATGGTCACTATAATTTCCTCTTCTAGATCCCTCATCTTTGGCTCTACTTAAAGCTTCAACTTTATCATTAGTACTCTAGGCATCTTTTTGCACCACATCAAGCCCCTTGCCAACTATGTCCAATTTTTCTCTTAGCTCATTCATAATATCTATGATATACTTAGACTTAGGTGAAAGTCCCTCCCAATTTATGCTAGAACTTCCCATCTTTCTACACTCCCTAAAGCCTCCTAACCTCCTAAGCTACTATAGTACCAAATGCAAAGAAAGGAAAGCTAAACTCAAAATGAATTTAATGTGACATGTAAGAGGACTCAAAGAATAACCAAAAGACATGTAGACACACAAAGAAACTCAAGGAAATAGGCAATAATTACTACACATACTATGCACTCCAACAATGCATCAAAACTAGAAATCTAGAATCACAAGTGTGCCTTATAGTCTTTTGGACCTTCAAACCACTTTTTCTTTGAAACTTTTTATCTTGTTTTTAGGTGGCTAAGCTTTGTTTTAATGTCATAATACAGCCACATAAACCTCTTTTCCTTTCCTTTTTTTTTTGAATATTTTTTCACAACAATTTGGTCCACAATTTTTTACAACAGAAGCTTCACTCTAGCATACGTTTTGCATAGTTTCTCATAGGCATTTCCACAAATACATGGTGAACACACACGATGCAGGGTAGCAACACAAGTCTCAAGCCACTATACGTTTTTCTCTATGTTTTCTCCACAAGATTCATAACAAACATGCATAGAACACATGCTACAACAAAATTACACAAGCATGCATCTACAATCAAGCTACTGAGAAATTTTTTACCAAACCCTAACCTCTAACGACTCAAACTAACGAATCCATAACTGTACAAACTCGAAGAATCATGACAAAATGAAACCATAGCTTTAATCTACACAAGTATGCGATCAAAACCCAACAAGAACAAAGGAAAATGGACAAGAAATGAAGCTAAACAAGACTTGGAAACTAATGTGAAGATGCTTTGCATAACCACCATTGAAGGCATTGATACCTTCACATTTCGGAAATTTTGAGTTGTAACCAAGCTGGTCCAAACATAGAGAATCCAGCTCTAAATACCACTTGACACACCTGGATCTTTCATTGTCTACTTGGTTAGCAAGATTCCCAAGAACTCCCTATAACTCATGTAGAACAAGGCTACTAACAAAGGAAGAAAAAAAATATGATGTAAGAAAGGAATGGATCTGCCACTAGCTCAAGGAGCTAGATAAGAGTAGTGAGACTCGCCACGAGCATCATGGATGCTTGATGAGAATGAGGATTTCTTAGACAATCCAAGAGAGGAGAGAACACTCTCACAAGTGCAAAGGCATGTATATTCCATAATGGAAAAATGATCAAAAGTTCTTACAACACAAGTACAAGGGACATTTTTATAGCATGATTAGTGGCTGGTTTAGGCTTCACTAATCATGCTTAAAGGCCTTAGGAAAAAGGCCTAAGCTTCAAGGCCCAAAATACAAACCAACTTAGCTTTAGCCTTAGCAACTGAAAATGGCTACTAGTTACTGAAATTCGCAAATGTAACCAATTTAGCAACCAAAATAGGAGACGGCTTAACTAGGTAGGAATTGGTGTCTCAAAAGTACACAAGAAAGTACATGAAAAGCTAAGTGCTCCTAGCCCTATTCATTGCCTTTAAGCAAATTGGACACATAGTACAAAGTGTGACCTTCTTAGCCTTCTTCTTGGTCCTTGAGGGTGGTCAATTGGTGTTGCACTTTCCCTTGGATCCTCCTTAACCTACCCCTAGTGATAGGTCCTTCAAGTATAGGTGTTTCCCTTTCTTTATATCCATCAGATAGCTTTAAGAGGCTAAGTCACAAAGAATACTTGGGTTGCTTGTAACTAGGGTGATTGCAAGTATTGTATAACCTAAAGAGGTTTTGAGAATACTTGGTTGTAAATTCTTGTTGACTTAATGAAAATCATTCATGTTGAAAGGACTGGACATAGCTCTTGTGGAAGAGTGAACCAAAATAAACATCTGTGTTGTTTTTCTCTTCTTTTATCTTTGTTGTGTTCTTTACATTTTGGACAGTGATAAGCTCGTTTTTAGTCGTTTTAAGGGCATCAAATAACTAAAGCTAACTATAGTATAGTCAACCCTAGGTCGATTTTTCTCAAGGACACAGTGTGTTCAATTATGATTCGGTGGGGAGTGAAATGACGTAGAATCTGAGGTGTAGAGTACCGACTCGTCTCGGCACTGGCCAAGTCGCTCTCGGTAGAGACTAAGCCGATATGATCTCGGTAGAGATCTATCCGACTTGGTTTCGGCTGAGTGCAAACAGACGCTACAGAGACAGACTATCTCTGTCTCGGACTTAAAAGCAATAAATGAGGGGGATTGAAATGCAAGTAAAGAGGAAAGTAAACTAAATCTATGAATGCAGTGAACATATACTAATGCTAATGGTTTTACAATTATTATTATTATGATATAACCGTACTCATGTTCAGTTCTATCAGTCCAAGTCCAATCCAATTTCCTCACTCCAGTCCTCAGTCCATATTAGCCTTGGGAATTCTTATGACAATCGCCAAAGGTTTGTCCATTGCCACACCAAGGAATTATGCAATCGCTACCTCATCAGTTGGCAGGGATTAAGTACAGAGCTTATTTTAGGTTCTCCATTAACAATCGTCAAATGATTACCTACTAAATTAGTTAAACCAGTTCCGATTGGCTTAGCTTAACATTGTTCACGTCTTAAATGCAATCACGATTCGATCCGTGAATTAAAGAAGATAAAAGGAACAAAGTTAAGAAATGCAGAATGAAATTGAGTAATAGAAGACAGAGTAGAAACACAATGGTCTGAATTCAAGTGGTTCCATCTTCCGCGATGATCGCCATGGTTAATGGTGGTGGTTCACCTCCAATAGCCTGAGCGCTGAGGATCAGATTCACCAAAGTGTGTTGGAAACCCAATCAGTCCCCTCTGACAAACTTCGGCTTCCCAGTCTTAGACTTGCATTTCCTCGATCGAGAGAAACACCAATGCAGCACCGCACACCACCGTAACGAAGGAAAACGAGAGCGAGAAAATGGATACAATGAGAGTGTGTTTAGAATGAATTCAAAGACCCCGATTTGTTCATATCTACACCTATATACAGGGCGCGAAAGCTAATTTAACAGAATTACACTTGAAATCCCTATTCTACCCTTGCCATTACTTGCGCTGCAAGCTACTCCAGAGTGACGTGGCTGCTGAGTTGGAATCGAAGTGGCTTCTAAATGGTTGACGTGGAATGCCACTTGGACTTCGTTCCTTATCGGGCGTGGTCGAATAGAATTGATCAAGTGAAGGATGGTCTCAGCTGAGCCTTCTTTGGATGGTCGAGAGTCTTGGTTGGATCTGCAACGAAAGAATAGTTAGCTAGTGCTTTTTAGCACCGAATTGTATTTTCTTTGCTTTTTGGTTCCTAATCTGAATCTTAGCTAACAGTCGTCTTTTAAGTACGTGAGTTGATTATTAACACTCTCTTGGGTCCACCTACGATGTATGATCTGTGACTCATCAGACAATCTACTTATAAATAGTGTTTTTGAACTTATATTTGCAATTTTTCGAAAGTCATAAAAATCTCACACACATTTCAACCCCTCCCTTTTTGTGTGATTCTTATTTTCTTTAGTTGGTATTAAAGCTCATCCTATAAGGGTTGAGCATCTAACTATTGGAGCTATTTGATATGCATCCAAAAGAGCCATATGCTTTTATGATAACAAACATTATGACTATTTTTTTTTTATAGTACTTAGATATTTTAGAAGTACAACAAGTCATTACTACATAAAAGAAAATATATGCATCCAAAGATAGGACTCATTTTTAGACAAGTTAACCAACGTCTTTCAAATGACCTCGTCGTCTAATAAAAGGACTTCATCCAAAAACACGTAGAAAGGAAATTTTCCTTTTGAACATTTATATCTATCTTGAAACTTGTTTTTTAAATTATATATTTGATATCTCCTATCATTAAACCTTGAGCTTCTCTAATGAACATCTTTAAAATGTTTACTTCTCTTTGCATGCTTTATTGCTATTGTGCTCTATTTTTTATAGAAGAAAAGTTTTCTTACCAAACTCTAAAGAAACTAGTGAACTCTGATAAATATGTTCTCTGATCAAAGCTTTTGTGAATAAAGGAACAAGAAAAATATGCATCTATATATAAATCAAAGGAAGCATGTTTAAGGAAAGAGGAAAATAGGCCTTTTTATGTACCTTATCTTTGCCCTCAGAAAAAGACAAAGTTTTGCTACACCTATCAAAAAAACTATATTTGGCATTTAATGCAAAGATACTTATCCTTCTTCATGCAAAACAATGATTATCTTCCTCATGCTTATATATCATCCTCAAAGAAGAAGGATACATAGAGAACTACACGATAATACAATCTTATGAGAATCAAAGTCTGAAAAATGAAAAGCTAGTGCCAACACCTTTGGAAAAATGTTTTGAAAAATCTCTTGTAAAAGTTTTTTAAGTGATATAGCTTTATTCTTATATTGCATTTGCTTTACCAATCAAAGTTAAGCTTTGTTTTTAATTGTTGTATGTTCAATTAGTGAGTTATATCTTTGTAAAACTCTATTTTTTAGATAGCCTGAAGAGTTTAAGTGTTAAAGAATACTATTTCTACTTGTAATCACTATGATTACAAGTGTTGTATAATTGAAGAGTTTTTGAGAATACATGGTTGTAAAATCTTGTTTGACTCAGTGGAAAATCCTTTGTGTTGAAGGGACTGGACGTAGATTTTGGGAAAGAGTGATTCAGGATAAATTTGTGTTTCTTTTCTCTTCTTTATTTCTATTTTTGTTTATGCATCCTTTGGATGATCCCCTTTTGGACAACGTTTGAACTTAAAACTGCCTTACATTTTTCGAAAAGTGTTCAAAAATCCAACACATAATTTAGTCTCTCCTTCTTGTGTGTTTCTTATTTCCTTCACTAATAATGCAAGGGAAAAAATCCTACATAGCACTATGAAGAACAAAGGACATGTTGCCAATAAACCTCATCTATTCAAAGGACAAAACTATGACTACTAGAAATAAAGAATGATTACATTCTTTGATGCTTATGACAATGACATGTGGGACATAGTAAAGAAAGGAGAGTACATTCCAA
Source organism: Mucuna pruriens (assembly GCA_025330945.1). NCBI lineage: Eukaryota > Viridiplantae > Streptophyta > Magnoliopsida > Fabales > Fabaceae > Mucuna > Mucuna pruriens. The sequence continues at coordinate 1,046,805 of JAENHJ010000128.1, forward strand.
CAAAGGAAGATGGAACATAGATTCTAAGATCATCATTGAATAAAGATTAAAATACAAGTTATCTCTTAAACTCTAAAGCTAGAAGTTTCTTAATGTGTTCCTTGATAGAAGTAGAGTATGAAAAAGTTCATAGTTACAAATCCTCTAAAGATATATGGGAAACACTAACTCTAGCTTATGAGAGAACATCACAAGTAAAGGACGCTAGGATAAGTATACTTGTATATCAATATGACTTATTTAAAATGGAGGACCATGAGACAATTGATCAAATGTTTGGAAGATTCCAAATAATTATCAATAATCTAAGGTCCTTAGAAAAAAAATATGATAACTATGATGATCATATAAACCAAAATTTTGTAAAGGTTGCCTAAATAGTGAAGACCACAGGTAACAACTCTCAACACGTCTAAAGACCTAAAAAAGTTTCCCATGGAGGAACTTCTTAGCACCCTCAAGGTTCATGAAATTGAACTAATAAGGATGAAGGCGAAAGAAAAGGCAAGTCCATAAACCTCTAAGCTCAAACACTCTAAAAAAGATCATCATACAAAGCCTTCAAAGTCGATGAATCTTGTGAAAAAAACCTTTAAAAAAGAAGGATCTAATGATACAAGTTCTCCTTCATCTCAAGGAAGATCCATTCCATGTGGGAAAAGAAGGGGAGTCAAAAAGGAAGAATCACTCCAAAAAGTTCACCAAATGGTTTAAAGATAAAAGTCAAGTGGTGTGCTACAAATGCAAGAAACATAGAAACTTCAAATATGAATGTCCTAACTTGGTCAAGGAGAAAAAGAAGTCTTTCTTCAACAAGAAGAAAGGTCTCATGGAAACATGAGAGGATCTTGATTTTTCTTCCTCTAAAGAAGATGATGAAGAAGTAAATAACTACCTTATGGTTGATACTACTTTAAAAGGAAAAGAAGATGTCAAAGAGATAATCTTTAATTATTTAAATCATCTTCAAATAACTTATCAAGAACTCCTTTCAAATTTTTCAACTCTTTCAATAGATTATAAAGATTTCAAAAAGAAGTTTGCAAAGTTCTCTAAAGAGTTTGATGCTTAGCAAAAAGAGAATGATTTACATAAGAAAGAAAATGGAAGTTTGAAAGAATAAAAGGTCAAAGACTTATCTACAGTCAATACTCTAAAAGTTAATGAGCAACTTCAAGAGGAAGTTATTGACCTTATACAAAATTTAGACAAATTTTCCATTGATTCTAAAAACTTGAAAAAAAAATTCTTAAACATAAAAGACATCCATATGACAAATCTAATATTGGTTATGATAAGAAAAAATTTTGAAGAAAGACAAGTCTACTCCATATTGCTTAAATTGTGGAAAGTTTTGACATCAGCCTTATGATTGTAGAGATCGTCCAAAGGAACTATCCAAATCATCCAAGACTAACAACAAAAGACCCAAGAGAATTTGGGTACCTAAGAACATGATTTTTCATGTTGGATATTTGCTTAACAATAGGAAGGAGACACTAACCCCCATGGTACCTGGATAGTAGTTACTTACGTCACATGATGGTAGAAAATCCTATGTTCAATGACCTTAAGCCTAAGTTAGGAGGATGAGTTACATTTGGAGGTAACTAAAAAGGTAAAATAATTGGGACTGTCAAGATTGGTAAGCACTATTTCCCTTTTATTGATAAAGTTTAGTTTGTCAAAGGATTAAAAACACAATTTATTAAGTATAAATCAATTGTTGATCGTGGATATGATATTTCCTTTAACAAAGGAGAATGCATAGTCAAAACTCGAGATGATTCATTATTGTTTTTTGCCAAGAGATAGAATAATTTGTACAAGATTAATTTGACATACTTGACAAATTAAAGTGTAACTTATCTAGTGTTCATAAATAATTATCAATGGACATGACATAAAAAGCTTGGACATGCAAGCTTGAGGCTCATTTCAAAGCTAAAAAAGCATAACCTCGTATGAGGATTCCAACTCTTATTTACAAGGAAGATCTCTTATATGATGTTTATTTAAAAAAAAAAAAAAAAAAAAGTTAGAGGATCTTTTGAGTCCAAAACATTGTTTTCAACTTTTAGACCCATGAAGTTGCTACACATTAATTTGTTTAGTCTAGCCAAAACTACCTCCATGAGTGGAAAACGCTTTAGACTTTTAGTGGTTAATGACTATTTTAGATGAACATGGGTTATGTTCCTCACCCATAAAGATGATTCTTTTAAAGTCTTCTCTATCTTCTGTAAAATAGTTTAAAATGAAAAAGGCTTTAATATTGCTTCTATCAAAAGTAACCATGGGAAGAATTTGAAAATGAAAAGTTTCAAAAGTTTTGTAAAGAAAATGGTATTCTTCATGATTTTTTCCTGTCAAGGACACCTCAATAGAATGAAGTCATCAAATGGAAAAATAGATCTCCTTAAGAGATGGTAAAAACTATGTTGAATGATGACAACTCTCTTAAATAATTATGGGCAGAAGCTGTTAACAAAAATTGTTATTCACAAAACAAAATATACATTAGACATATCTTGAAAAAGAATTCATATGAATTATGAATGGGTAGACAACCCAACATATCTTGTTTCCACCCTTTTGGATGTAAATGTTTTACCCTAAACACTAAGGATATTATGGGAAAGTTTGATCCTAAGTTAGATAAAGGAACATTCTTGAGATATTCCAATGCATCCAAAGCCTGCAAAGTTTACAACTCTAGGATTTTGACATTAGAGGAATCCATTCATGTAAATTTTGCTAACTTTAAGCTTGATAAGGAATTATCATAACTGAATGATTCTTTTACATATCTAAATCTTGAATATTTATAAACATCGTCCAAAGAACCCTATTTGGACAAGGAGCTAAAAGAAGACAAGTCTAAGCTTGTTTTAAGAAATTGGTAAATGAAGACATACCATCTAGAGCAACAAATCATTGGAGATGTTCAAGATAGAGTAAGAACAAGATCTACCTTCAATGATCAAGCTCAAGTTGTCTTTCTTTATAAATTGGAACCTAAGAGCATAGATGAACCTTGTATGGACAAAGGCTAGATAAAGGCAATGCAAGAAAAGCTAGATCAATTTCAAAAGAATGATATCCAAAATCCAGTCTCTCTACCTAAAGATAAGTCCATCATAGGCACCAAGTGCGTTTTAATAAATAAACTTGATGAAAATGGAAAGGTTATAAAAAACAAGGCCAAGTTAGTAGCTCAAGGTTATTCTCAACAAGAAGGAATAGACTTTACTTAAACCTCACTCTTGTAGCTAGATTAGAATCCATTTGCATCTTACTATCCTTTGCAGCTTACAATCATATGAGATTACATCAAATAGATGTTAAGTGTGTTTTTCTAAACGATATAATAAATGAAGATGTTTATGTGAAACAACCCCCTGAGTTTAAGAGTGATTATTTTCCTAATCATGTTTTTAAATTAAAGAAACTTCTTTATGGACTTAAGCAAGCACCTAGTGCTTGGTACGAAAAAAAAAACTATGTTTTTTTTTCTTAAGGAAAATGGTCTTAAAAAAAGGAAAAGTAGACACAACTCTTTTTCGCAAGAACTATGGTTCACAATTTTATCATTATGCAAATTCATGTTAATGACATTATTTTTAAAGATACTCATTAATCTCTTTCTAAAGATTTTTCTAAGATAACATAGAAAGAGTTTGAAAAGAGCATAATGGAACAACTAAAGTTTTTGCTAGGACTTTAGATTATGTAAGTAGATGTTGGTACTTACATCCATCAAATAAAGTATGTGAAGGGCATTTTAAACGTATGTCTACACCATGCATCCAACATTTATCTTGACTATATGATTTTGATAACAAGGTAGATTAAACTACTTATAGAGGTATGATTAGTTCACTTTATATCTTACTACATCTAGGCTAGATATTATGTTTAGCGTATGTTTATGTACACATTTTCAAGATGATCTTAGAAAATCACATCACATAATAGTCAAAAGTAGTTTCAAATATCTTACAAGAACAACTAACCTTGGTTTATGGTTTAAGAAATTTGTAAAGTATAAGTTAAAAGGCTATTGTAATGCTAATTATGTTGGAGACATAATAGAAAGAAAAAGCAATAGTGGAGGTTGCCACTTTATTGGAGCCAATTTAGTCTCCTAATAAAGGCATAATTACCATGTCCACTAGAGAAGCATAATACATATTTGTTGCTAATTGCTACTCTCAGCATTTCTATGTCAAGTATTAACTTGAGGACAACAACATCAGAAATTAGGAAACTGAAATTGAAGAAGAATTAAAAGGAAAAATTGAAAGAGAATGGAATGATCTCACCATAAATCAATCACAACTAGAAAAAGGAAAGGAAATTCACCACAAGTATCTTAGATACTTGATGAGAATTAGGGTTTTTGTTCAAGACAAGAGAAGAGAAAGAACTCTAACAAGTGCACAAGCACAATTTTGCATTCAATCAAAAAGTGATTAGATTAATTACATATTGTAGTTTTGTAGGCCTTCCCTAATATTTAATTAGCATTAATATAATACTAATCAAATCTAGGAGAAGGCCCAAGCCTTGTATCAAAGCCAAGAAAGCCCCAAAAGGGTCACAAAGTGGTCACAGAATTAGTGATAGATTCTCAATCTTCAAGGGAATCAACTAGTTTGGGCCTTTGGGCCAAAATGCAAGCTATGTTAATGAAATACAAGCATTCTAATATGAAAATAAATATTAGAACACATCCTAAATGAATTATACAAGGCCAATATGATCACCAAACAAAGTATACAAAGTTGGGCTTTCAATGGGCTCTCCTTGGCCTTGAAGGAGACCTAGTTCCTTGTGCACTTCCTCTTAGACTCTCTTCGTCCTACCCCTTGTTAAAGGGCCTTGAAATGTAGTTCTCTCCATTATTTTTGTGCCTTCTTGAGTGCCCTTTACTTGTTGGCCCATACTCATGTCAAGCTCTCCTTCTTAGAGAGAATTTATCCTCAAATTTGGAGGTAGGGTACCTGATGAATATATGGAGGTGCAAGTATGTTTCTCTTTTGGAGGCCTCAAGGAGGAGGAAACCTCTGAACTTAAGGGTCCAATAATAAAGGGTAAACTCAAGAAGTTTCAAGGAAAGAAGCCACAAGTTTGGCCATAATTAAAGACCAAAAGGAGAACTAAGAAGGGATAAGGTCTTTCCCTTATAAGGCCAAGGACGAAGAGCTAAAGAAGACTTAAAAGACATAGAAACCCCAGGACTTGAGGTCCTATGATTAGGGGAAGGCTCAAGAGAATCCAAGAGGAAGTGCACCAAAAGTTGGTCAAACTTAAGGGTCAAGAGGAGAACTATGCACATCAATTTTGCATAATTTTTTCAAGCTGCAAGGGTGGCATTGTTTAGGGCTGTAGTGACCTTATTTCTCCTGTATTTTCATACTGCTTTGAGTATAATTTCAGTAGGATAGCTTAGCCTTTTGGACAAAGACCTTTTTAGGACCGTCTTCTGTTTTTGTCACAAACAACTCGTGCCATTTCTACCCCCGATATGCTTTTCCAAATTGAACGTATCGAAGCTACAAACCTCCAAATTAGACAAACGTGGTCTCTCTAGAAGGCTAAGAAAAATATATACAAATTTCATGTTTAGAGCTCAACCCAATTAGCCTTCCTTAAATTCTAAAAATGCATAAAAAAATGAAATATCACATAAGGGCCAAGAGGAAGGCCAAGGAGGTTTGCGTTTTTGGGCCATTTAGCTTGCGTTTAGGCATTTTGGGCCTTGGGCTTTGGTTAAGTGACTTGATTAGGATTAAAAACCTCTAACTAGGATTAAGGAAGGTCTATATAAGCCTCTGATGTAATTAGTGTAATAACTTTTTGATGAAATTGAATTCCTGTCATAGTACTTTGAGAGCATTTTCTCTCTACTTTTGTCTTGCATAAGAAAATTAATTCTTATCAAGCTTTAATGATGCTTTTGGTGAATCTCTACAATTCTTATCTAATTCATAGGAATTAGTGGTGAATCATCTCTTCCTCAATCTGCTTTATCCTTTTCTTCTCTCAAATTTTCGATTCATGCTTGTAATGGCTAATTTTCAAATTCTACTTGAATTAGGTCATGGTTATGGATCCTAGGGTTGCATCAATTTGTATTAGAGCTTTCAATCATCATCTAGTATTTGGATTCAAGTAGAAAAATGTAGCAAAATGAAGAACTCCATGAAGCTTTGGGCGAACCACAAGAGGTAAGTTCAAGCATCCATTTCTAGGTCAAATTTTTATTGTTTTGCTTGATTCTTGTTAGGTTTTGTCCACCTAACTCTTCTCTACCTATGTACGATTCAGTTTGTGTTGATTCTTAGTTTGACTTAGGTATTCCGGAATTTAGGGTTCTTAGGTCCAAAATTTGGATATTTTCAATTTTACTAGTTATGTGATGCAATCTTGTTGAATTGGTGCATTGTTTGAGCTTGTTTGTTTGATGTCTATGCTTGAGACCTTGAAATTGATTGAATTACATCATTTCTGAAAATTGAAGTTGTTGTTTTATATTTTTTGTGATGAATGCACCTTGCGTTCAACGATTTTACTTGAGAAATTGTGCTAAAATAGTGTAGAAGTTGCCAAAAAATTTATGAAAAGAGTTTTTAGTGAAAAGAAAATGAGTATTCAAGTGGCTGAAATATTACAATAAAAACAGAGCTTAACCATACAAAAACACAAGAAAAGGTCTAAAAGAAAATCTTATTTGAAGGTCCAATGGCAACACTAGTTGCACATGACTTCTAGGAAACTAGTTAGTTTTTGTGCATTAATTGTTGAACATTGTTAAACGTTGTGAACGTTTATACTTGAAATTAATTCCCCTATATTTAATAATTGGTTTTAGTCATTATTATTCTTTCTTAAATTTCTTTTGAGTTTAGCTTCCGTTCTTTGAGTTTTTCCTTCTATTTAATTTTTGGCTTCTTAAGTTTTGTCCTTGAGTTTTCTTTTCTTGTTTTCTCTTAAGAATTTGTTGAAAATTGCATGGCTTTCACTTGCAGCTAGCTTGTTTGATTATAAAAAGTAATTTTCTTGTTCAAGATTTGAGTAATGGTTGAGTGGAAAAAAGGCAAAGAGCACACTAAAGAAAAAGCCACAAAAGAGTGAAACACAAGTGTAAAGTGAAACACTTAGGAGAGTGGTGAGCTAGTGATTATTCTTGGGCTATTTAATTATTTGTACTGCGATGGTTTAAGGAGGTTTGGGAGGTTTATTTTGGGGAGAAAGGCAAAAAAAGAAAACATGGCGAGACCTAACATAGATTGGGAAAACTTGTCCCCCTAAGTCTAAATTTATTATGAGCTATATTAAGGAGTTAGAAGAGACATTGGATAAGATTAGGAAAGGACTTGACTTAGTCCAAAAATACACTCAAAGTGCCAGTGCCAAGGTTGAGATCTTGAGCAAAGGGAAGGAGGAGAAGCCTAGCATAACTTTTATGCATAAGAGTGAGGGGGTTATGGAGGAGAGAATTTGAGTGCAAGTGGAGGAAGGAGGAGTTCATGGTCTTCCATGGGGGAAAGGCATAAGAGGAATGTAAGGTTAGAAACGATTAGGAGGGAAGAGAGAAAGGAGAGACATGGTAGAAGAGGAGGAGAGCCTAGGGATGAAGAGCTTGACATGTCAAAGTGCAAAATTCCGCCGTTTTTAGGAAATTTCAAACTAGGGACATATGTGTATTAAGAGCTCAAGGTGGAGCCATTACTAAGTTGTTTTGGTTGCAATGGTGATAAGGTTGTGAGGCTTCTCACCCTTGAGTATGGCAACTATGCCTTGGTGTGGTGGACTAAAATATTGAAGGATATAAGGATAAGGACTAGAGGGCCTTGTAAGAGTTAGGAGGCCTTGAAGCATTTGATGAGAGATAGATTTGTCCAACCATCCTATATTAGCGAATTACACATTAAGCTTCAAAGGCTTTACCAAGGGCTTTGTTGTCTGGTTGCCCTTCTGTTGAGGTGAGGCGGTCAGGTCGGTGTGGATATCGTTGGTGGCTTTAGGGACATCGGCTCACTAGAGTGAAGTTCCTTTGGGTGTTTGGCTTGTTGGTCGGGGCGAAGGCCGACTCGGGCTGGCAAAGGTAGTCTGCCGGGGGGATAAAATTGATTCTCTGGTTAACCCATTTGCCGAATGGCTGACTTGCTAGGGGCTGATCCGACTCTCTAGGGTAACATCGGGTTGTAGGTGTCTGTCTTGGTGGAAGACTGACTCGTTGAAGGCATGCCGACTGGCTGAGGAATGGACACCGCCTTGCAGGCTGGCGAATCAGTGGTGTGACCCACTTAAAGATGTGTCTGCTGGGGAAAGGTTGTGTGCATATGGCTTGACTGATGTAGCCCCTGGGGATTCAAAGGTCATGCGTGGAAAAAGGCGGCGCATGTGAGTCTAGGTGTCGCGACTACATGAAGGCCAAAGGCACGTATGGATCGGCGTGCCTTGGAGTTAGAACAGCAAGGGTCGCATCATTTCATCTCGCATTGAATCGTCTTGTCGTTTCTTTCTTAAATGCGCTCCTTGGCTTTAATAACACATAAATCGTCGCTCGGACTTTCACGTCTGCATTTAACTTCTTGACTTCTTGAGCACGTTTCTTATTGGATATAAATGGGTATGTCTAAGCTACCATTCCCCCATTCTTCTCCTTTGGCTTTTTCTTTTCAAATGATGTGAGCCTCTTCCAACCCAGGGCACAGATGCACTAGGACATGTGCTCTTCTAGTTTAGACCATTGATTCCAAAAAAACATGTACCTCAGAACGTTCTTGGCTAGGCTTTGCAAACGGCAACCATCCCCTTTGAGAAGCCTTCTTCCTGGGTCTGTGTGATAAGTGAGTGACGGGCGTGCAGTAACGAGCGGGCTACCTTCTTTCTGAGGCTTCCCCCGCTTCAGCATCTAGAATAGTGCAGGGGAGTACCTTACCAGTGCTTTGGCATCATCATTGCTACAACTTGATGAGGTCCATAATTCGTGGCCTCTTCAAATATAGTTGCTCTGTGCAATAGGATACTTCCCTATATCCTAAAAGGGAAGTAATCTTCATGGCAGGGTTGCAATCATCCCTTTTGGCGTCTTTCACTGATGCTAATCGGTCTTTACCATGACATGGGCATCTTCTTAATGATAATTTCCTTGTCATCTTCCTTTAGGATCCCCTCATCAAGGGTCTCTTCTTCCCTAGTCTGGGTCCTTGCCTCAGACACCTTCTCTGTAACATACACCTGAACCCTGATTTGGTCTGGCCGGTGTCATGTGTTATCTTTGGGATTCGGGCGCATCTGAGGGCGTCTTGGACTCACTTAGGTAAACAACAGGTAACGGTAGTGTTCATTGTCATCCTCCTTGGTGGTCGAAACCGATCTGTCACGACACCACAAGGCTCAAAAACCTTACGGAAAAAGTGGATGAGTAGTTGTAAAGTAGGTCTTTTTTATGTAACAATCTTCTTGATGTAATTTTGATATCTTAATGCAATGACTCTATTTGCTTATCTCTTGTGTTTTTTATTCTGCTTTACTTGCTTTATTTTTTCCCTAGCTAAAAGCTAATGCAACTTAAAACTTAATGCTGAAATGAGAAAAATGTTAAGTTGTGGACCCGGATTGAACCTTTTGAACTAACATACTCAAGCCTTTAAGTTAAGAGACTCAGGAATTCTAAACTACCCATTTTTTGGAGAACTTGAGATCCCATTACCATATCCGGATAACTTAAAACTCTAAACGGGTGAACTCACTAGGGCATCATGGAATTCTAAACTAAACCTATGTGAGTATGGAATTATAATCTTAACTTAGCATGAAGTAGGGTGAAGAGTGGTAATGTTTGAAGTGGAAATGGATTGAATGGATTTGACTTAGCTTTTCTGGAAAATTACTTTTGACACGGGGTCGGCTTTCTTTGAAAAATGTTGTCTTTTACGCGGAGTCAGATTAGGGTTCACTACACAGGGTGAAGCCGACACGGAGTTGAATAAGGTTCACTACACAAGGTAGGCTTGACCAAAAGTCGGACTAAGGTTCATACAGAGTGAAGCCCGACACGAAGTCGGTTTGGGTTCACTACACATGGTAGGCTTTGACACGGTGTTAGTTTGAGGTTCACTACACAGGATAGGCTTCAACATGGAGTCGGTTTGGGGTTCACTACACAAGGTAGGCTTCGACATGAAGTTAGATAAGGTTCACTACACAGGGTAGGCTTTGACACAGAGTCGGTCGAGGTTCACTACACAGGGTAGGCTTTGACATAGAGTCAGTTTGAGGTTCACTACACAAGGTAGTCTTCAACACGAAGTCGGATAAGGTTCACTACCACGGGGTAAGCTTTGACACGGAGTTGGATAAGGTTCACTACATAGGGTAGGCTTCGACATGAAGTCGGATAAGGTTCACTACACAGGGTAGAAGCCGACGGGGGAGTCGGTTGAGGTTCACTACACGGGGTAGGCTTTGACACGGAGTTGGATAAGGTTCACTACGCAAGGTAGGCTTTGACACAAAGTCGAATAAGGTTCACTACGCAGGGTAGGCTTCGACACAGAGTCAGATAAGGTTCACTACACAGGGTAGGCTTTGACACGGAGTCGGTTTAAGTTTCAGAATGCAAGTGTTTTATGTATGCATGGGGTGTTTTCCATTCTCGCTTTGTATGCATACGGCTATAGAGTATCTTAGAATGCGTGCCTTTATGTATGTATGGGATGCCCATCCTCCTGGTCTCACATGCACGTAGGACATCACGGCTCGTATGCGCTCACGGCATGGTTTTTAACTTGTATTCACTTCCGGGGTAACTCGGTGACGAGGGTAGGCTCAACTTGTATTTGCTTCAACTAGGGATTGATAACAATTCCCCTCGTGTTGGATGGTGTTAACTCCTCCATCCTGGAGACTTGGGGGTTGGTCCTTTGGATTCTTCCTTGATTGAACTTTCAAAGGGTAAAAACAGTTTGATTGTGTCTATGTTAACAGGGGTGGTGAGCTCGTGCCCTTTTGGATCAGCTAATATCAAAGGCGCCTCCGACAAATGCATGTTTGACCACGTATAGGCCTTCGTAGCTTAGGGTCCCCTTCCCTCTTGAGTCTTTGGTGTTGGGCAGGATTTTTTACGAGCATTAGGTCCCCTTCCTTGAATGACGGGGCCTTGATGAGT